>SNQJ01S0000182.1:241670-347192 GCA_010110895.2 Picea sitchensis
CTTTAGTCATAAAGTCACCTTTTAATTTGCATCTCACAAATTAAATGACTAGGGACCACATTAGGCACTTTCTCACCCCTTAGGCACCTAGGGATGAGAAACACTTGCCTTGGTACTTTATTTAATTAAAAATTTAACACTCCCTCATACTGAGGAAAGTGTTACTCACCACTCCAATCTTGTCCCTAAAAAATAAAAACTTGCCTCTCCCCAATGCCTTGGTGAGTATGTCTGCAACCTGCTTCGCTGTAGATATGTATTGTAGCTCCACAACTCCTCTCTGAGCATAGTCATGGATGAAGTGATAACAAATATCGATATGCTTAGATCGGTCATGAAAAAATGGATTCTCCGAGAGTTTAATGCAACTCTAATTATCACAGTAAATCACACTAGGTCTCAACTGCACACCGAACAATCCCACCAACATCTTGCAAAGCTAAGGGGCCTCACAACTAGCCTGACTGGCTGCCATATACTTATCCTCTGTAGAACTCAAAGCCACTGACTTTTGTTTCCAAATGAACCATGACACAACTGTTGATCCCAATTGAAAACAATACACTGAAGTGCTTTTCTTGTCACTGACACATCCTGCCCAATCTGAGTCTGTATAGCCAACCAGACGAACTCCATCTCCTCTCTGATAATCCAAACCATAATCTACCATACCACAAAGATACCTGAGCACATGTTTTGCTGCCAGCCAGTGCACTCTCCTAGGCTCTACCATGAACTGACTGAGAGTGTTGACAACAAAACAAATATCTGGCCTAGTATTGACCAAATACATCAATGACCCAATCAACTGACGGTACAAAGTGGAATCCACCAACTGGGACTCAGAAGCATGAAGCTTCTTCTAGTTGGTAATCATGGGAGTGGTCATGGGCCTGCTATCTCCCATCTAAAATCTTCTTAGAATGTCATAGACATACTTCCCCTATCCTAGGAAGATGTGTCCAGGCTCCTGCCAAACCTCCAATCCCAAAAAGTAATTCATCAGTCCAATGTCAGTCATCTCGAACTCTGAAGCAAGGCTCTCCTTGAAGCTACTGATGAGTCTCTCTTCCCCTGTAATGAAAATATCATCCACATATAGCAGAAGAATGAGAGGATCCTCTCCAACCACATTGAAGTATCGGTTGGGATCCGCCTCACTCTTCTCAAAACCCAACTGTTGCAAATAGGTATCTATCCTCGAATACCAAGCTCTGGGATCTTGTTTTAGCCCATACAATGCCTTCTTCAGTATACACACATGAGAAACTCTCCCATGCACCTCAAAGCCCAATGGCTACTCAATATACACCTTCTCCTCAATAATACCATTCAGAAATGCAGTCTTCACATCCATCTGGTGGATCTTCCAACCCATCTCTGCTGCAATGGAGATCACTGCCCTGATCGAAGTGTATCTAGAAACCAACACAAAGGTCTCATCATAGTCAACTCCCTCAACGTGTGAAAACCCTTGAGCCACAAAGCGAGATTTTTACTTCTCAATACTGTCATCTGCAACATGCTTTAGTTTGTAGAGCCACCTGGAAGTCACCACTGACTTCCCCTCAGGTCTAGGAACAACTTCCCAGACATCGTTCTTCATGATGGAATTGTACTCTTCCATCATGGAATCTCTCCATACCTATATACTAGTGGCCTCCTCAAAAGTGGAAGGCTCAGACTCCTGAATACTTCTCACCATCGTGATGTAGTTGCAAAACCTCTCGGGAGGTTTACTCTCCCTCACTGCTTGTCTAGGATTCCCCACTGAACCCTGTGCCTCCCTCAAAGTGTCCTGAAGCCACTTGGGATTCCTCCTCTCTGAAGTAGTGTCCTGTGGAGGGGACTCTCCCTGCTCAACCCCATGTGTTGAAGATAATGATCCTTAAGTAGATTCTAAAGTACCTATTCCTGAAATCTATGGACCAGTAGCTTATGAACCTAAATCTTGTGGCCCTGTCACCTATGAACCTATCGTCCCCGAAACTGGTGGCCCTGAACTCTGTGTCACTGTAGTCTGCTACGGACTCACCTGAATCTATGGTGAAGACTGCTCACCCTTCTCTATCCTTCTAGAATTCCTAAAGGCTCCATCCTCCTCAAATATTAGATCCCTCCTCAAGACAGTCTTCCTCAAGGAAGGAAGGTATATACATAAAGCCTTTGAAGTCTCACTTTACTAAAAAAATATCCTTCTCTTTGTCGTGGGCTCCAACTTTGTTCTCTTCTCAGAAGGGACATATGAAAATGTTATGCACCCAAAAATACGAAGGTGTCCCACCTTAGGCTTCTTCCCAGAGAAAGTCTCCTTAGGAGTCATGCTCCCCACAACCTTGTGAGGACTCATGTTCTGCAGATAAACTGCAGTGTAGCATGCCTCAACCCATAGAAATAGTGGCAGCCCTTGATCATGTAACATGGCTCTTGCAGCCCCAACAATGGCCCTGTTCTTCCTCTTTGTAACCCCATTCTGCTGCGGGTTGTAAGGAATAGTCAACTCCCTCCTGATGCCCTCTCCTACAAAAAAGTCCATGAACTCCTTGGAGTTATACTCACTCCCATTATCCAATATCAGGACTCTGATTTTCTTCCTTGTTTGGTTCTCCATAAAATATTTGAACTCTTGGAACCGACTGAAGACCTGTAATTTGGTCTTCATGAAGAAAATCTAGGACTTCCGAGAGAAGTCATCAATGAATACAACATAATATAGGGAACCATTCAATGATGCCGAAAACATCGGGCCACATACATCTGAATGTATAAGATCAAGTATCTGAAGTAGTGGTCCTCGAGGATAGGCACACAATCAAGGAAAATTCCCTATCAAACTTGGTGGAAAAATCTTCCACCTCTGTTGAAGTTGTTGTTTGTTTCTTCTTCTTGTTCGGACACTAACCTGCATAGTGCCCAAACTTATGGCATGCAAAGCACTTGACTTTGCTCAAGTATTTCTTCCCTTCACCCTTGGGCTTGTGTCCTCCCTTTGGACCCTTTTTGAACTTCTTCTTTCTAGTGGTAGCAAGAGCCACATTCTCCTCCTCATGACCTGTAGATGAACTTCCATGTACATAACCTCTCTGGGTCTCCTCCTGAACAAAGTCATCCTAAAGACATTCCCAACCGGGAAGCTTCTCCCTAGAAACAATGCCCTCCACAAAAACAACCCATTGTTTGGAAACTCCATTCAATGCTATTCTCACAAGATCACTGTCAACTATGGATTCCCCCATAGCTCCAAGCTCATCCCTCACTTATGTCAATCTAGTAAGGTATGTGACCACATTTTCAGCCTTGGTCATTTTTATGCTGTTTAGTTTTTCCCTCAAAACCATTTTCTGGTTCTCATTTGTAATTTGGTACAATTTAGTCAAAGACTCCCACATCTCATAGGCATGTGTCTTCCCCATCAAGTGAGGAATCAAATGATCCTTGATAGCATCAAGAATAAACCTCTTAGCCTTGATACTCTTCTTAGTGTAAGCTACAAGAAGAGTAGCATCAGTAGGTACCAAAACAGGATGAGTAGTGGTATTTTCCACAATGTCCCACAACTCATTTTCTTGCAAAAGAAAGATCATCCTCTCCTTCCAAGCACCAAAATTTGCTGCCCCATCAATTCTATCCTCAACCCTCAACCCTGTAGCCATTGACCCTTTTCTGCTGAAAATAATAAATTCAAAAATATGCCCTGTGAAGTGACTGCTGTCCCAACTTTCTGACTGTTGAAATCTCTGCTTCCCTTCAACTCAACTCTGATACCATTTAAATTTTCAGACCCCAACCCAGTTTTAGTCCCGCTGATTTTTCAACCAATGTTTGATGCCCAAACCCGATTTTATATCAACAAATAAAAATTAGCAGAAAATTAATTTTAGAACTGAAACATGAGGATTCTGAGCATCGTTTATAATGCAAAAATAAAATATCAGCAGCATATAAAACTCAGAAAATTATAGACACAGGAATTTTCGGTCTAACATCAACCCTGGAAAAACCCACAAGGGGAAAACCAGTGAGAGAGGGATTTTTATTATTTAAGGGCTTTTGAGAAATTCTTTTACAACATATTCATCTTCAGAAATTTACAAACTTATCTGGACATTCCTGTAGCTTTGCTTCTCGATTTATGAACCAGAAATCTATACCATTGTAAAAATGTCACAACATTAAATGTTGTATAGACTGTCCTTGAAATGCATGCCAAATTTATGCAGCTGCTTTACGGAAAACCCATCTAAACAAATGCCTTGAAAAACGTGCCCAACAATTTTCTGTTGTACAATCCTCAATTTTTGTGCAAGTCCATACAGACTGTATGGAATTTTCTCACCCAGAAAAATATGCTCAGCAACCTCCTCAATTTCTGTGCCTAAAATAACTATACGACAACCTTGGGATGCATGCCAAATACTCCTAGAAATTTGTGTTGTTGTTTGCCTCGAAAACTATGCACAGTAAATGTTTTACGACCTCTGTAATCCATACTATACAGACTGATAATAAATGTTGTTTGCTGCCTCATAATTCATGCCTGTTGTTTTCCTTGGGATGTGTGCTCTCCTCCTACAAATGTTGTCTCTCTTCTCTAAGATCGACCTCTCTCTTCTCTTCTTGCTCTCTCAACAAAAATGCATGAACTACCCAAGAATGGGTGTACCCCCTTACCCTAATCGACCTCATGAGGTAGGTGAGGAGTCTCTCTAATCCAATGGCCGAGATTAGATTAGATGAGTGGCTGAGATTAAATGTTTCTTCACTCACCCTCACTTTAGTCATAAAGTCACCTTTTAATTTGCATCTCACAAATTAAATGACTAGGGCCCACATTAGGCACTTTCTCACCCCTTAGGTGCCTAGGGATGAGAAACACTTGCCTTGGTACTTTATTTAATTAAAAATTTAACAAATTTATCACCTCTTTGATCAACTAAGAGGAAAAAATATATTTTCAAAGATTGACCTGAGGGCAAGATACCATTAGGTAGGAATCAAGGTAGAAGACATTCATAAGACAACCTTTAGGACTAGGTATGGGCATTATGAATTTGTAGTGGTGCCATTTGGACTGACCAATGCACCATCTATCTTCATGTGCTTAATGAATGCCATATTCAGAAATTATTTGGACAAGTTTGTCATAGTATTCCTAGATGGCATACTTATCTATTATAAGTTTGAAGAGGAGCATGAACATCACTTAAGCTTGGTATTGCAAGTGCTAAGAGAACATTAGTTGTATGCCAAGTTGAGTAAGTGTTATTTTTATCAAAAGAAGATCCATTACTTGGGACACATTATTTCAGAGCAGGGCATAGCAGTAGATCCAGAGAATATCGAAGCCATTAGAGGATGGCCAACACTAAAAAATGCGTCAGACGTTATATATTTTATGGGATTCGTTGTCTACTATAGAAGGTTCATAGTAGGTTTCTCTAAGATTTCTCATCCCATCACTTCTTTGCAAAAGAAGGGAACTAAATTTGAATGCACAATCAAGTGTGAAAATAATTTTAATTTGTTGAAGGAATTACTTACTAGTGCACCTGTGTTAAAGATTGCTAACCCAAATGAAAGTTTTGTGGTATGTACAGACGCTTGTAAGGAAGGACTTGGGGGAGTCCTCATGAAAAATGGACATGCCATTGGATATGAGTCCAAAAAACTTAAGGAACATGAGAGGAACTATGCCATTGATGACTTGGAACTTCCTGCCATTGTTCATGCCTTAAGGATGTGGAGGTATTATCTCATGGGGAAGAAATTCGAATTAAGAACATAACACATTGGCCTGAAGTATCTTTTTGAACAGTCGACCTTGAATGTCAGGAAAACAAGATGGCTAGAATTTTTAAGTGAGTATGACTTCGATATCAAGCATAGCAAGGGAGAGGAGAATAAAGATGCCGATGCACTTAGTAGGAGAGTGCATCTCATGCATGATATTGCTGTCAGTATGCATCAGTCAGACTTGAAGAGAATAATTTTAGATGGTCTTGTTACAGATCAACATTACCTACAGGTAAAGGAAAACTTATAGTAAGGAGATGTACAAAAAAAAATAAAGGAGTATGAGATAAAGGAAGATGGATTTCTCATGCATACAAATAAAATCTATGTTCCTAGTTCTAGAGAATTGAGGAATTTGGTACTGAAGGAAATGCATGATGTTCCTTGTGCTGGACATCCTGGTTACCAGAAAACAATTACAGTAGTAAGAAGCCAGTTCTTTTGGCCGAGAATGAAGAAGGATGTTGATGATTATATCGCTCGATGTATGGAATGTTAGAAGGTTAGGGCTGAGCATAGGTACCCAACGGGTTTCCTGCAGCCATTGCCAATTCCATAGAAGAAATGGGAAGTGATCACCATGGATTTCATCACAAGATTACCCATAATGAATAAGCAACATGATTAAATCATCGTGGTGGTTGACAAATTAACAAAGGCTGCTCATTTTGCACCTATGAAGACAACACATACAACATCTAATATTGCATAAATTTTCATGAAGGAAATTGCTAGGTTGCATGGGATACCTAGAATAATTGTCTCGAACAGAGATATGAAGTTTACCTCCAATTTATAGAGGGGATTTTTTAAAGGATTTGGCACAAATCTAAAGTTTATCACAACATATCATCCCTAGACAGATGGGAAAACAGAGAGAGTCAATGGAATAATTGAAGACATGCTGAGAATGTATGTGATGGATAAGCCATCAAAGTGGGAAGATTACTTACACTTGGTTGAGTCTGCATATAATAATGGGTATCAAGATTCATTGAGAATGATCCCATTTGAAGCCTTGTATGGTAGGAAATGCAATACTCTAGTAACCTGGGACAACCCAACATATAGAGTGGTTCTTGGGCCAGAGTTTCTCAAGGACATGGAAGAGCAGGTGGTCAAGATCAAGAAGAATTTAAAGGAAGCTCAGGATAGACAAAGAGTTTATGCAGACAAGAACAGGACAATTAGAGAATTTAAAGTAGGGTAGCATGTACTTTTGAAAGTGAAGCCCAAGAAAATCTCTTTGAAATTGGGTAGTTGTACAAAGATGGCAGCCAGATTCTGTGGTCCATTTGAAATATTGGACAGAATAGGGCCAGTTGCATACATGCTTTCATTTCCTACTTCCATGAATGTGCATAATGTATTTACTGTATCTTTACTAAATAAATATGTACATGATCCTAACCATGTTATTAATTGGCATCTGATTCAGGTAGAGACAGAGAGATATTTTTAGGTTCAGCTAGTGCGGGTATTGGACAGAAAAGTCAAAATTCTCCAGAATCGAGTTATAGAGCTGGAGAAAGTTTAGTGGACCTGCTATGGTATTGAAGATGCTACCTGGGAGCATGAAGATGCCATGCAGGCAGAGTACCCACAGATTTTTGAATAAATTTGAGATTTTGATCTCTATTTTGTATATGCACTAGGTACAATGCCAAAATAAGGGGGAGGGGATGTAACACCCTAGGTTTTGAACCCCCATTTATAAATAATGTATTGTTACAATGCTGAGGGGCTAGAGTGCCCAAACAATTATTAAAGGGCCAGTATGCCCAAGAAATGTAATGTTTTGATGATTATTAATAATAAACACATCGCTGGCTGCTAGACAAACAAGGACTAGAGTTATAGGTGGTTATGATTTCACAAGAGAGGGGGTTTGTAGGGATACATGTTTATTCCTATGTCAATTACCCTTTTTTTCTAAGGGAAGGGGATCGGTTACGAGAGCTTCTTGGGTAAGTCCAGGAGGTTCTTGTTTCCCCACGAGGTTACTTAAACCCACCTCTGGTCTGATGGGGGGGTTCGAATGATGGCTTGTTCATTGTTTCCATGTACATTCATCCATTCCCCTCATGCAATTGCATGCACCCATTTACCCATCCTTTAATCCATCCTCATCCATGTCTTGGTGTGGGGAAAGGGGACTGAACTACTGAAGAATTAACCACAATATATTTGGCTATAGTGATTGCTGGCGTGATCCAGTCATGCCTAGAGGCCCTCATGCCTGAGATGCATTGGCCTATGTCCAACATTGCTCACAACTGCAAGTCCTGAGAGCTTAAACATTGAGATTCTGGACTAGTTGCACTGGAGGCTTGGATAAGGAGAAGGACTGCCTTAGGGAATGCATGGTAGAGAAGGGTGGAGGTCCGTTCTCTCAGGTTGTGCAAGCTAGGTAGAAGAGAGATGGGTACTTGGATAGCTGTGGGTGCTGGGAAACCTATGAGAGCTTGAAAGTTGACTGGTTTGGGGAGCCAAGTAACACTCTAGAACCATCCTTGTGGACTCATAGCCCTGGCTCAGGGGTGACACTTTTGTTGAGACTTGGAGCAGTGGTGTCTACGGTTGGGTGGAACTTCCTTGGTTTGCAGCCAGTTGGTGTCATATTTCATAAAGATAAGTGATCTTTGTTGTGATATTATTATCTATGTATGGATGTATTTCGGTTGTATATTTAATTATCGTTAATTGAATCTTTAGAATATGCATGTTTGCTGGATATTGTTGTGCATGTCATTAATTCTCTTATCTTATGCATCCTTAATAAATAAAGAAGGTATCGGTATGAGAAATAAGTCCAAGAGTGGGCTTGTAGGTAGCATACCTCGGCCTGTGTCTGGCTAGGGATGTTACAATTTGTCGATAAAGGAGTACACCAAAGAGTTTTAAAAACTTAACATAAGAGAAGGACATAGGGAGAGTGATGAATAAAACGTTGCCAGGTATATAAATGTCCCGAGATATGAAATTCATGATGAAATCATCATGATGACAATGAAGAATGTGTAGGATTATTATTAGGTATCCCTAAAGGAAGAGGAAGAGTTGGCTAGAAAGAAAAGTCAACGAAACAAAGGAAAGAGTCTAGATAGTAGTAGGGGAATTGTCTTAGAGAAATTCCAGAAGCCCAAAGAAGAAACTGGAAACTATCACAGTTAGAAAGAAAGAGGGGGAATTTCCAGAGGAGGGAAGTATGGTGGAAGAAACTCTTTTCCCAGAGGAAGGGGAAGAGGCGGAGGAGGATAAGTAAAATGTTATTCCTTTGGAAAGATAGGGTGTATGTCTTGGGCATGTCCTGAGAAGAAGAAATAAGGAGGCAAAGAAGCTCACATTTCTAAAGCACAGAATAGGAATGAAGAGGTCAAGAATCAAATCCAAGAATTGTTGGATAAAGGTTTGGTCAGGGAAAGTTTGAGTGCATGCGTAGTACCAAATGTGTTAAGTCCAAAAAAATATGGAGGTTGGAGAATGTGCACAGATTCAAGATCCATCAACAAGATGACCATCAGGTACAGATTCCCTTTACCTAGAATGGATGATTTGATGGATTTCTTTAGTGGAGATTTTTTTTTTCCAAGATAGACTTGAAGAGTGGCTATCATCAAATAAAGATGAGAGAAGGAAATTAATGTAAAACATCATTCAAAACAAATGAAGGATTGTATGAGTGGTTATTTATGCCATTTTCATTAACCAATTCCCCAAGTACATTTATGAGGTTGATGAATGAAATACTTATATATTTTATTGGTAAGTTTGTAATTTTGTATTTGGATGATATTTTAGTTTTCAGTAAAACTGAAGATGAACATCTTAGACACTTAAAGATGATGTTGAGAAGGTTGTAGTAGGAGAAGTTGTTGATAAATCTAAAAAACATATTCTTTCATGAAGACAAGACTCATACACTTGGGTTTTGTGATCTTTTCGAATGAGTTGAAGATGGATCTAGAGAAGGTAAGGGAAATCAAAGAATGGCCTTCTCCAAGAAGTATGTTTGAGGTAAGATGTTTTCATGGTTTGGCAAGTTTTTATAGGAAATTCATCGGGAATTTCAGTAGTATTTATTCACCCATACTAGACACCATAAAGAAAAAACAGATCTTTTAATTGGACAAAGGAAATTGAAAGAGGATTCAGAGTGTTGAAGGAAAATATAACAGAACAACTGATTTTAGTTCTACCAGATTTTAAGAAGACATTTTAGGTAAGATATGATGCAAGTGGAGTAGCCATTGGTGTAGTCTTGAGCCAAGACAATAAGCATGTTTCTTATTTCAGTGAGAACCTAAATGAAACTAAGAGAAAGTATTCCACATATGATAAGAAATTTTATGTTATGATTCAAGCCTTGAAAAAATGGAGGTATTATCTTATTCAGAAGGAGTTTGTATTATATAGTGACAATGAAGCTTTGAAGTTTATAACCAAACATGAGAAATTGAACCAAAGACATGCTAAATGGCTAGAATTCTTGCAGAATTTTACTTTTGTTATCAAGCATATTAGTGGTAGCGCTAAAAAAGTTGCAGATTCTTTGAGTAGAAGATGTTTGATTTTGTTAGGAATTTCAAGTGGAGACATTAGGATTTGAACACCTTAAGGAAATGTATCGAGAAGATCCAAATTTCAAAGAGGCTTATGAAGCATGTGAGAACCATTTGCTAAGGAACAAAAGTCAATGGATGGAATATCTGATCCAGGATGGAATTTTTTTCAAGGAGAGCCAGTTATGTATCCCAAAATTCTCAATGAGAGGCAATCTACTAAAGGAAAAGCAGAGTGGGGGATTGGCTAGACATTTAATCCATGATTAAACTCATGCACATCTGAGTTTTTCATACCATTGGCAATGTATGATATCTGATGTGAAGAAATTTGTGGACATATTTAGAATATTCCAGTATGCAAAAGGAAAATAAAAATACACTAGACTATATCAACCATTGCCTATTACTAATAGGTCGTGGGATGCCATAAGCATGGATTTTGTTTTGGGATTACCAAGAGCCCAGAGGGGAAGTGATTCCATATTTGTAGTGGTTGACATATTTTCAAATATGGCACACTTCATATCATGTCATAAAACCAACGATGCTACTCATATAGCTAATTTGTTTTTCAAGGAGATCGTGAGATTACATGGGTTTACTAGAAGTATAGTCTCAGACATAAATACAAAATTTGTGGGACATTTTTGGATAAACTTGTGGAAAAGATTGGGAATGAAGTTTTCCTTCAATTCAACATATCACCCTTAGACAGACTGAAGTGGTAAATTGAAGCCTAGGAAATTTATTGAGGAGTTTGGTCACTAAACATCACAGCCAGTGGGATCAAATTCTGCCTCAGATAGAGTTTGCTTATAATGAATCACTGAACAAAAGCACCAGTAAAATCCCATTTCATATAGTGTATGGGATGCATCCAAGAGGAATCTTGGAGTTGAGGGATTTGAGACAATATGAGTTCCGAAGCATAGGAGCAGAAGACTTTGCTACAAAGATGCAAAATTTGCATGATCAAATCAAGGGACAACTACAAGAAAGAAGGCAGAAGTATAAGAGTCGAATAAACCAGAAGATAAGAGAAGTAAAATTCTAGGTTGGAGATCAATTTTTAGCACACCTGATGCAGGAAAGGTTTCCAAAGGGAACATATAAAAAGTTGAAGATGAAGAAAATTGGACCATGTAAGATCCTCATAAATTTTGTTTCGAACTCTTATGAGATTGAACTGCCAGAGGATGTTGGAATGTCACCAATATTCAATGTAGCATACTTTTACCCTTACACAATGGATGATACAGGGGAATCAGAAGATCAGAAGGAGATCTAGTGGGAGAAGCAGATTCCCACAACAGATAATCCACAGATGGATAAAATTATAAATCAGAGGATTTCTAAGAATCCCAGGAGGAAGAATTACTATGAGTATGTGGTTAAGTGGAAAGGTCATCCAGTAGAGGATTCCAGTTGGTTAACTAAAACTGATATCCGAAAACATGAAAAGACAATGCATGAGCTCATGGAAAGGGAAGTTACCTTTTCCATTGATGTCAAAGGTGGAGATATTATTTAGATGCATGGATAGAGATTTAGATGTTTAGAGAGAGAACAAATGCATGATTCCAGTGGGAGCGATGGTTATATGGGGAGAAGGTACAACAACTTTAACTAGTAAACTTATTCTAGGAGTTAATCATGAGTCAAGTTGGTGCAAAAGGAAAATAATTAAAAAGTTGCAACTAGAAGTGGTGAGTTTACTATTTGTGGATAAAGTGGTATTAAGTGGAGAAGTGGTTAGAAGTGGTTTATCCCTAAAATAAGGAAGTTGGGTAAAGTGAGTTAGAAGATAAATCCTTGAAGAAGATACATGGAAGTATAAATAAGAGAGCAAGGCTCTCCTATTAGAACCTATTGAGCACATTGAACATCCATTAGTATGAAAGGTTTATTGTAGGCAATCATTGATACATCCATATTTGCACAAGTCTGAGGAAGCGAAGGGAAAGTGACGAAAAAGTTTCATGGCTACATTAGAAGACAAAAAGATCGTGAAAAACCCTAGTTAGGTTCATCCCTGTGGGTCACCCAATAGACATCCCTCAAGGAACCCTCGCGGGTTGAGTACATCTTGTCACACATGGCCCCGTTGGAAATCTCGCCCGTGTCATGTGAGGCACTACCAGAAGTACATCTTTTTGGTTTGAGTGTTGAGACATATCTTTTATTTCTTGGTACATGGTTGAGAGTTTTTGTGGTACATGGTTGAGGGATTTTTGTTATGATGTATTTTTGAAGTTGTTGGTGTATTTTGAGGCTACATAACAATGAGGTTTTTATTTCTAGTCCATGTGAGGGTTTATTACAAATGATTATGATTGTATAAACATGTATGGCACATGAATAGAGAGACATAGATGCACATTGTTTGAGTGATATCCTTGTGATTTTGGGTATGAGATACATGTTATCATATCTGATATGTTGAGGAGATTATTGGTACAGGTTGTTGGTATATTTGGTATATGTTGGTATAGTTTATTGGTACGGTTTTCCTATAGGTTCTTGGTATAGTTTGGTTACAGGTTGTTGGCACATATTGGTATAGGTTTATAGTGGTATATCTCACAGTGATAATGTGACAGTATTTTCATCATTTATTTGACACTCATATTTTAGGGTGGTTGGGCGAGGCAAGGATAAGTGGTGGTAGCCACCTTCCGTTTGTATCTAGAGAACTTATGGGGTTGTAGCCTCCTTCTGTTTAGAGCCGAAGAATTGGGGAGTTGGAGCTTCCCTCAGGTTGTAGAATGAAAATATAGGGGGTCGAAGCCTCCTTCCAGTTGCATCTAGAAAACAAAGGAATTTGGTGCTTCCAATGAATGTACTTCTTAAATACATATAAGAAAAAACATTATGTGGTTTTCTCCTACATTGGGTTTCCACATAAATATACTAGTGTATTGTGTATGTGTATGATTTCTCACTATTCATGGTTTATTTATTCAGCACTTGTTGATTGATATTGGTAAATTGATAATAAAATTAACAACACTTATATATTTTGGTTAAAAAGTATTTATATTTATCTATTACTGATTCACCCCCCTCTCAGTAATCCAACACATGTATGTTTGGAATTATACATCCTCATGATATGAACAATCATCATGTTGACTAGATTTGTTTTTGCATCATTCTATGGGTGGAAGGAAATCAATTTGGTCATCTCGGTGTTCATCATCAACCATAGAGTAAAACATAAATTACTTAGGATCTTATTGTCTCGATATGAAATAATAGTCAGTAGGAGCCCAAAATGAACCCAAAGACACTCAAATAAGAACTTAGTAGTGGCCTTGATTGTGATACTCTTCTTGTAGGGTGTCAAAACGATTGTCTTATAGAATCGATCAATGACCATGAAGAAAAAATAATTACCATGCTTGGTTGAAGGTATATCGAGCATGTAATCCATGGAGATGGACTCCCAAAACCTATTGGGAGTAGGTAGAGGAGTGTATAGCCCTTATTTATTAATGGAAGGTTTGACAATGTCATAGTAAGTGTAGGATTTGATATACTTGTTGACATCTTGTCAACGCTTCAACCAATAAAAATGAATTTGTAGTACTACCACTATTTTTTCCAAGCCAAAGTGTCTTCCTTCCTTAATATAATAAGATTATAAAATCATATTTGCACACTCACTTGAAGGAACACATAGATGGCTCAGATGGCATAACAACCCATCTTAGAGATGAAAGTTTTGAACTAGTTTTACCACACTCAATTTGTGATAGGTAGAAATAAATTTAGAGTCGTTGTTGTATAATTGTGGCCACACGGAGGTCTCATGCCCACATGATATAATAACTATGGTTAGAGCCCCAACCAGGAGTCGATTGAGGTAGTATGAAACATGATGGTGGTGCCCCTATTGTACTTTGTTCAAGTAGAATTACTATAGCTATGTGGATCACTTATGATGGAAGTCATTATGTAACTTTCCTTGTGTTTGCGTGAATTGCAGAGGCATGTGATTAGTGTGTATGATTTTTTCCTTTCCTAGAATGTAATTCTTCTTTTGTTGACATGCATGCACAATGGATTACATATCTTTGTCTTAGATGGGGTATCTACAAACAACATTGGATAGTGTTTCATTGTGATAGGCCACTGGATTCCCATGCTGAGTGAGGACTACATTGATGGAATAATTTGAAGCATCTATCTCAATATCAAATGGTTGTTGCAGGTCTGGTAGAATAAGAACTGATGCTGAGCAGAGGAGTAATTTCAAATATTATAATTCTTTCTATGGTGATGCAACCCAAAATTTTGTTCCCTTGACTCCACCATTGTTCACCTAGATTAGGGCCCAAGTGATATGAGATAACTGCATAGATGAGGATGTCATCAGATATATATGACCAAAAAGGAGTTTGTGAATGAAAAAATATATCATCCATCATTTGCATGAATGTGGCTGGGGCATTAGTAAAGTCGAAAGGAATGAATAACAAATCGAAGAAACCTTATTTAGACATCAAGGTTTTATTCCATACATTAGTTTTCTTAACAGGCACTTGGTGGTAGCCTACCTTCAGATGAATCTTAGTGAAAATTTTGGCACCTTGATCATCAATGTTGGGTACCATTATTGATACTTATTTCCGTCATATAATCCATGTTTTTGCCTTTATTTTCCTTTCATATATCTCATATTTCCTCCATATTAGCTTTAAATTGATTAGATCAGGTATATTTTTCATTTACTTTTTATGATTTGAAGTTTTGCAAAATTTAGACATTAAAATTAAATTTTTAGCAGAAATTATGGGAAGTGGCAACTTCCCGTAATAGCTCCAAGGTTTATATACTTGTAGAACACCTGGGAAAATTATGAAACATGTGGAGTAATACTTGATGTAAAAATATAGATAAAAATCTATTCTCTTCTAGATATGGACTTCGCACGTGCTTGGTCAACAAAGGTCAAACTAGGCCACTTGTGTAGAAAATACCTTGTTTTTAGCCAAAATCAGGACAATTTTGGATTTTGTGGGATTTATCCATATGTTATGGATCTAATAGATGGGTTACGAACTGATTAGCATATTTTATGGATCTTAGCAACTGATTAGAGTAATTTTAGCATTTGTGGTTACAAACCCTTTGTATAAATATCCCAATACTTGGATAATTAACATACTTTTCTTCTTAATATAATTTGCAGACTTTGGAGTTTTGGAGATCATACCTATGTTGATTATTTGAATGAGTTTTTTTCATTAGTTCATGTTGTTATTATATTTATTTTATCTTGTTTTACTTCAGGTGTGATAGCAAAGCATTAGAGGCCCACCATTGCCAAGCTTGTGCACTCAACTCTACATGTTTTTATATTTGTAATAGTGGTATAATTCTATCCTTGTTGTAGTTTATTTCCATTACTTAGAAGTTTTATTTTCATTAGGATAAAAAACTTAATTGTTGATAAGTTTAGTAACACATTGTGAAGTGATTTCTTGTAAAATAACTCAATGTATGCTTGCTTCCAATAGTAAAGTCTTGTTAATTGCTATAGATTATTTTCATGCTTTTAAATTATTTATTTTCATTAGAAATACTTGAAAAACTTGATTGGTGATATGTTTGGTGAAACACTATGAAAAGACCTTTTGTAAAGAAACTTAGATTTCCTCTTACAACAACTAAGTCTTGTTAAGTATAATTATTTTTCTTTCTATGCAAGTGTGTTCAAAACTAGTTTAGATCTAAATTCCACATACATTGGTGTTCTTCAAAGGTCTACGAACTTCGGCTTGATATTAAAATACATGATATAATTTACATCCATAAGTTAGACCAAAATTTTTGGCACTGTTGTCGGGGAAGTACATTTAGATAGACCTAGTTTAGAAATTTAAAACAAAACCCCCCAACCACTAAACAGAAAACAAAAAACCTCCAACTACTAATCGATTTACAAGGAAAGACCTATCAAACTTCAAAAACAGGATGCTAAAGAATTTATTCAGTGAAAGAGGGTATGCCACCACAAGTATCTTCCTAAATACTTATCAACATTTTAGTTTATTATCAACAATAAGAGACTTGAGGACATGTATACCAATAAGGATGAGGGGGAAATTACATCAAAACAAACTTTTGAAGATATTCATCCAACAGAGGGACCTAGGTTACACATTATTTTGGTCACCTCAGTGATCACCTGACAACATGTGGTAATGTTCCCTGAAAATATTAAAAGAAGACTTTCTCCATGGGAAAAGTGATTTGCTTTCCTCCAAAAACCATGTCAAGGAAGATCGTCGCACCCTGCTATATGCATGGGGTGCAACGATGTCTAAACGCCACACTCTGCCCTAAATCTGGATTGAAATGTCGTTGCATGCAGCTTGAGCACATGGTGCGACGATGCTTAATTCATGAGAAAAGTCAAATTTCATGAATGTTATAGAAGGGGATCTTCTAGAAGATAAGGTGGCCTCTGATTGGTTTGGATATTACTCTCTTCTCTGATTTGGTGGGATCATCCTAATCCCCTCATACATCTCTCTTCCACACTATATAAATATGGATCTCTCATGGAAAAGGCGAAGGTTGAATAGGCTAAGATTTGTATGGATATTTCTACTTCAGATTATGCTTGAGAGCTTTGCTTTAGTTCGTCAAGTCAGATTGTGGATCTTCTTCATTGAAGGCATTGGAGAAAAGGTGTGTGTGTTGAAACAAAGAGCCATCGAAAGGGGACCTTGCAACATCAAGGCATGGGTTGTATTCTCCACTTTCTATTCACTTAATACAGTAATGCATTTCTTCCCTATATAAGCATCTTTTCTTCTATTGTATAATTCCTTGATCATATACATAGACTTCATTAGAATACATGTATCTTTCTTTTCCTCCTTTGTTGGTTTGTGATTCTTAGACAAGCTTGCTATTATGCAAACTCAAGGAAGGAGATACAAATATGACACTAGCGAGGACAAGCATCGTTTAAAATGAATGTCACTTGTAACTCATTAAACTAGTTCATATGATGATGAAGTTTAAGGTGAAGTGTGCATTTTGTTTTGTTTTGTTCTAGTTTCTTGTGGAATCTAGGGAGATCTGTTTGTGTCCTCATTTACCGATTAATCCGATAACAACCTATAGTCTACTCCAGTAGAGGGACCTGAAAGGACTTCAACAAAAGTAATTGGTCAGATATCATTTTCAACTTCAACTAGAGATATTGAAAACTTGAATATATTCAAGACTACAACAAAATCCAAATTAAATGAAATACAATGTTGCAGAATTGAATACTAAGAATCTTCTCCAACTCCAACAACAAGAATAAATTTTCCCAATTAAATGACAAGGAACAATTAAAAAGGAGAAACTTAAAAGTTTGTAATAAAATTTATTTTTAATGTCTTCCAAATTTTTCATTTTAAATTCTTCATTTAAAGTAGTGATAAAGTACCTACTTCCTCACTCATTTTTCTACACTCATTACCTTGAAAAATTCCATTTCCTTCATAATCCATCACTCCATATATATCCATTCAGTCTATTCTCCTATCCTTAAGCATCAAATGTGAGTATTTCAATTTATCCAATAGAGGAAAAAGGTTTATAATAGAGAAAGTATTACAACATTGGTCTTTGAAAAAATGCTCCATTTTCAAGCAAATAACATGTGATAAAGGTTCAGATTTATATTAGTTAGAGCAACTCAAAAAGTAATCCTACAATAAATGACAAAGAAGGACTAAATTACAATAAGTTTTGAATGAGAATCAAGAAGAAAATCATTTCCAAGACATAGCATGTGAGTGAATAAATTTATGTTCATAAATATTGGTTTAATGGGAGTAAAAGTGACCAATTCTCATTCAAGAAAGAGAATTTTGATATAAAGCATACCCTACAAATTTTGAAGAAAAAGTTCCATTATGCAAAATAAAGGTTTAAAAAGATCAAATTTGGATTAAAATCAAGGAGGAAATCACACATGAGAGTAAATGCATTTTTGATCCAGAGTTTGTGGTTTGAATGGGTTGAATCATGGAGTAAAAATGATTAAAATTTTTAAAGGGAATTCATTCAAGAGTTTATGGATAAGAGAAAAGGGGTTTTTAATAATCCAAATATTTTGAAAAGCATGATATAATCCTCCAAACATGAAAAAATATACCTATAGCTATTTATTTTGAAGGGACCACCCATTTTAAAAAATGATGCCTCTGTACATGTTGTAGATTGTAATTTCACTCATAATACTCATTGCCACGAATTCCAAGTTCATTTCTTGACCTCCATGACTTGTCTTATCCCCCAACATTATTTGAGTTATGTATCAATGAATCTGAACCTTTGCCTCCCAACAGCCTCATCTAATACCTCTGCTCTGTGCTCTTTTTTCTTATAAACCATCCATGTTTTTCTTCTATAGGAGGTAATTCTATAAAAATTGCTGAGAATATCATCTTAATGGCATAATTTCGACTTCCATTGAACATTTTGAAAACAGAGAGGGATTCTAATTTTTTATCATACTTTCAAATAGAAATTGAGTAGAAGATAGATCATGGATTAAAGATAAATAGAGCTGAGTGTTCAACAGAGATAAAATTTTAAACAAAGTATCAAGGAAATTGTTGCAAGTTGGGTTTGACAAGTATGAATCCTCATGAAAATACATGTTTAATGCAAGAGAATTATTGAAAAAGAAAAGTAAAAAAAATAAAAATTGTTTTTATTGAGGAGAATTTTGTTTGAAAGAGGAACAAAATTAAGATTTGAAGGAACACAACATACATATTTTTGAATATAAAATAAATAGATAATTTAATAAGGTTTTTTCCTTTGTAATTGGCAACATGTTTTCTATATATGCACCAATCATATTTGACCAAACTATAATTCATAAAAATTGTTTGGAAATTTTTGAAAAGCATGATTGGATTCCTTTCTTTGAAAAGTTTGATTGGTATTATGAGAAAATTAATAGGGAGTTTTCTTGTTCATTTGATGATTAGAGGGCCACAATAGGTAACCTTAGAATTAGATTATTTGAAGACATAATTACACAGGTAATTGGGTTACCTCAGCAGGGAGAAAAATCATCATGGCTTCATTAAGATGATTGTTACACATGAGTTGCAAAAACAAAGCCTTTCATGGCAGCAGTTTGTAATCAGGAGTGGATTTGAAACAATAAAAGAAGAACCAAGGGAAGAAGAAATATTATTTCTAAGTGACGATGAGGAAGAAATACAAACCCATAAGGCTACAAGCTCAAAACATCCTATAGGGGGAAGAAAAACAAGAACTATGGTGAGAAGAGAAAAATAACTTCAGGAGAGAGATAAGGTGACAAGGTATCATTGACAAAAAATTAGAGATATTTTTGTGCATGAGGACATGCAAGACCTTCCTTTTGGGGGAGATGTTGGGTACCATTATTGATGCCTATTTTCTCCATATAATCCATGTTTTTTCCTTCATTTTCCTTTAATATCTCTATGATTTCCTCCATATTAGCTTCAAATTCATCATCTTAGGTACATTTTTCATTTACTTTTTATGATTTGAATTTTTGCAAAATTTATACATTAAAATTAAAATTTTAGTAGAAATTACGGGAAGTTGCAACTTCCCGTAATAGCTCCAAGGTTCATATACTTGTAGGAAACTTGGGAGAATTCTTAAACATGTGGAGTGATCCTTGATGTACACAAATGGATAAAAAATTATTCTCTTCCAGAGATGGACTTCACATGTGCCTGGTCAACGCTGGTCAAAATATGTGGCTTGTGTAGAAAATACCCTGTTTTTAGCTAAAAATCAAGACAATTTTGGATTTTGTGGGATTTCTCCATATGTTATGGATATGAGAGATGGGGTTCGACCTCAGTATCATATTTGATGGATCTTATCAACTAATTAGAGTAATTTTACCATTTGTGGTTATGAACCCTTTGTATAAATATCCCAAGACTTGGATAATTAGCATACTTTTCTTCTTAATATAATTTGCAGGCTTTGGAGTTTTGGAGATCAGACCTATGTTGATTATTTGAATGCATTTTCTTCATTAGTTCATGTTGTTGGTATATTTCTCTTAGCTTATTTTACTTCAGGTGTGCTAGCAAAGCATTGGAGGGCCCCCATTGCCAAGCTTGTGCACTCAACTCTACATGTTTTCATAGTTGTAATAGTGGTATGCTTATATGATTGTTGTAGTTTATTTCCATTACTCCGAAGCTTTATTTTTATTAGGATAACAAACTTAATTTTTGATAAGTTTAGTAACACATTGTGAAGTGATTTCTTGTAAAAGAACTCAATGTATGCTTGCTTCTAACAATAATGTCTTGTTAATTGCCATAGCTTATTTTCATGCTTTTAAATGCTTTATTTTCATTAGAAATAATTGACAAAATTGATTGGTGATAGGTTTGGTAAAATACTATGAAAATACCTTTTGTAAAGAATCTTAGTTTTCCTCTTACAACAACTAAGTCTTGTTAAGTATAGTCATTTTTCTTTCTATGCAAGTGTGTTCAAAACTAGTTTAGATCTAAATTCCATATACATTTCTGTGCTTCAAAGTTATATGAACTCCAGATTGATATTAAAATACATGATATAATTTACATCCATAAGTTACACCAACAATCAATATGAGGAGTTTTCTTCAGCCAACGAGTGTGTTCTTCCCCAAGCTCAATGATTTGAAATTGAAAAGACTTGAGTCTCTTTAAAATTGCAAGTGAAATTTGTATGTGCTTGGGTAATAGGATCAAGTTACAAACATATAAAAATTAATGAGTTTTTTCTTAATCATGATTAGCATAAAAAAACATAGCATACATCAAAGTAAATAGATTAACACAACAAAATGATAAAGGAGTTCACCCCTCCCTTTGGCTACATCTCCTGGTTCAACTTCCAATGGATCATTTTCATTAATGATTAAAGTGTCAAAATCAATGCTTTCCAATGCTCAAAATGAAAAATTTATGGCTTCAATGGCTCCAGAACATCCAAAAACCCCTAGTTGGGATCTTTCTACACCTGGTTTGGAAAAAACCAGAGTTGGAATAACTTCCTGGAAGTTTCTCCCATTTCTTTGTTGTCTCTGCTCGCCAAAACACACCTGTGTGTCAAAAAACTATCTCTAGAGAGAATTTCCATGCCAAAACCTAGCACCCACGCGCATTCCACAATTTGTGGTGAATTTTCAAACATTTAGAGGACTTAGCACCTTTCTCGGTGGAGGTAGTGGTCATGTGGCCCATGTGTCTAAGCATCGACTACAAAAATAACACCTATGTGCTAGATCGTTTGAAACCTCCCGCACATTAAGTGGTCATGTGGCATAGATGCATGGTATGGGACGTGGGATGCCACTGTTGGTTCCCCTGCACTCCGGTCCCGTGCTATGGTCATGTGGTATACATATAACCGAGGGCTGGGGATAAGCCCCGACCCTTTCTCTGCCCATCCAAACAATAGTTCAAACTTAAATTAATACGCATTGGTATATGTTAAGAAATATATGGTAGGCAGGATAGTATCTCATCCTATGCAAACACCTTGCCACTTGCCCCGGAGGTCATGGGTTCGACCCCCGCAAACTCCAACCAAAATTTTATACCACCGAGGGGTGCCACGTGGAAACCCATGTCTGGGCCATGTGGCACCATACCATTGGTCCACAAAATGACACTAGGTCCACCACATTTTCTAATCACCTACCACATCAACCTCTACCACATCACTACTTTCCACGTGTCAATACGATCATCTTCCATGTGTCAGTATGGATTGTATGGACTGTACAGTCTGTAAAAGTTTTGCCTGTTTGGAAAAGTAGATAGAACGCGATATCTCTTTCATATGACATTTTTTTGAACCCGTTCAAGTTGCATTGGGATCGCGAGGATGAGGCCTACGTACGAGTCTGTTTTCAAGCAATTCCGAGCACTTTGATTTTTGAGCATATTTTGATCCCTTGGATCACTCAACTAGTTCAAGACCCAACTCCCGATAGCCTGACCTCGTCGGGAACATACATAGAGAAATAAAAAAGAGAATATTTCTCTGATACTACTAATTCAAGTTAGGAAGAGAACAACATGAAGGTATAGATGTAACAAGGAAACACATAGAGATATTCCAAGAAACACAATAATATAATGAAGCTTAGATTCTATTAATGAATAGAATACAAAATACTGTAAAATAGTTATTTACAATTTCTATAAATAAAAATTATATATTTGGAAATATGATTCAATTTTCTACATGTCATGTTTTTACACCATATTCAAATTCATTGTAAAAATACCTTGAATAATCCCTTAACTGATTGTTGTTTTTTAATGTTTGCATTACCACTATTGTATCGTGAGAGACCATCATTAGCTTGCACATTCCTTTCTTAATGTTTTCAATTTAGCTACTAATTCTTGGAAGTATGGAAATATCAACCGCGCTACCTATCATAGAAAGTTCTTCATTATCCTTCTTTATAAGTTATTTTAAATATTTCTTTTGATCCCGATTATATTTTAGGAAAGATATGAAGGAAGAAATATAAAAGAGATATAATAAGGAAATACACATAGATATGGAAAGGAACACAATAATACAATAAAGTGCATATTATATTAATGATTTTCTGAAATAGAAAATATTGTAAAATGCAAAAGCACACAAGCTAGCTAGAAGGGTGGTAGCTTATCTATGAGAAGAGATGTGTCAGCTATGCTCATTCGCAAGAAGTTGATTAAAATGAGGCTCCAAAGGCCTTTTTAACATAAATAATAAATGATAAAATCCTAAACATAAAAAAAACTAACCTTAGGAGATGAAGTGCCAAAAGTCATGTGGGCCCCGATGGGGTAAGTTGGTACATCAACTTCCCTGGGTCTTAACTTTTGCATACGATATCTATTTTAGGCGCACGATACCATGTTAGAAAGAAATTTATGAGTAATAGGCATGTTTCCTTCAAACTCTGTCTAACATATATAATGTGACAATTATGCGTCTAAAAGATGTTGTTTAGGGCCTCAAAATGACTCGAGAATTTAAGGACCCGAAAAACTGTAGAAAAATTGCCAAAATGGAAACTGGCTTTGAGCTACTGGATTAGGTGGGTGGCCACGAATATCCACCTAGATAATTCCTCCCCCATTAGGAAGAAATGGTATCCATTGCGTCAAGTTCCTGCATCAAATGGTGAAACTTCTGTTGAATTTGACCCTTGGTGAACCACTTTCCCTATTGAAGAAATTGCCCTGCTTTGACGACCCGATGGAGTTTGATAAGCTACTTGTGGTTTTCCTTTGTATTGGTGTCCACGATATGATACACTATCACTTGTTATATGCAATAAGGATTTATTTCTGTAGGGGATAACTGTTAGACTACATTCGAAGTGTCTAGGAGAGGTGGAAAATACAGTTGGAGCAATTCCACATTAAATATCGGGTGTAAGCCAAGGAAAAGAGGAATACTTAATTCAAAAAAATTATCACCCACAAACTTGGTGATGGTGTAAGGATCGTATTGTAGTGGGAACAAATTATGGTGGGGTCTTGTGAGATTCTTTGTCTGCAAATGCAACTAGACCTTATCTCCTACCTGAAATTTGTGTGGTACCCAATGTTGATCATGGCACTGCTTGTACTTGGCATTGGTTTTCTGCACAATATCATGAAATTGTTGTTGGATGTGATGGATGTTCCCAACAAATTTGGTTGCTTGATCAACCTCAGTCTGGTCATGGGGGACTCTTCTTGTGCGACTACAATGGGCAGAGCTATGTCAATGGGGGCCAATGGTTGGAACCCAAAACATACCTGAAAAGGGATGCGACCAATAGAGATGTAGAGGGCTCTATTGTATCTATGTTGAACATAAGGACATATTCCATCCCATGTGCATGTATTTTTGGAATTATACATCCTCGGGATATGTCCAATCATCCTATTGACTACCTCTGTTTTTCCATCAGTCTGTGGGTGGAAGGCAGTTGATTTGGTCATCTTGGTGTCCATCATCAACCATAGGTTGGACCAAAAAGTGCTTAGGAACATACTGTCTTGATCAAAGATAATAGTTTGTGGGAGCCTAAAATGAACGCAAACATGTGTGAAGGATATATTGATGATGGACTCGGCTATGATTCTCTTATTGCAGAGTGCCAAAATTACCATCTTAGAGAATTGATTGACGACCATGAGGACACAACCATTCCCATGCTTGGTTGAAGGTAGAACATACATGTAGTCCATGGATATGGAATCCCAAGGCCTATCCAGAGTAGGCATGGGGGTGTATATCCCCTATTTATTGATGGTAGGACTAGAAATGGCACATGCAGTGCAAGATTTGATGTACTTGCAAACATATTTTCTAAGCTTTGGCTAATAAAAATGCTTTTGCAGTATTGCCACTATATTTTCTACACCAAAATGTACCACTAAATGATTTTAATGATCTTCTCATATCATCTTGGAATGATCAATTGAATGAACACAAATATGGCTCAAATAGAATAACAATCCATCATGGAGATGAAAGTCGAGAACTATTTTTCCTGCGCTCAATGTATAATAGGTATTAGAAAAGTCAAAGTCATTATTGTATAATTGTGGCAATCCATATGTCTCATTTCCACAGGATTTAATAAATGTGGTTAGCGTTTCCACCCAAGGAAAATTGAGGCAATCTGTGACATGGTTGGTGCTACCCTTCTTGTTCTTGATATTCAATTGGAATTGTTGCAGGTACATCGACCACTTCTAATGACGATCATTTTGTAACTTTCCTTGTGTATGGATGAATTGTAGAGGCCTTTGATTAGTATGGATGATTGTTTCTTTCCCTAGAATGTACTGCTTCCACTATCTACATGCTTTTAGAATGGAGTACAAATATTTGTCGTAGGTCAGGTATCTGTGAACATAATCGGATAGAGATTCATTGTGATAGGCTACTAGATTCCCTGCTGAGTGAGGATTTCACCGATAGCATAATATGAAGCATATGTCTCAATCTCAAATGGTTGTTGTAGGTTTGAAAAAATGAGGATTGGGTCTAAGCAAGGAAAAATTTCAAATCCTTGAATTATTTCTGTTGGGGTGCACACCACACAAACTTTTCCTTCACACCACCCTTGGTCACCTGGCTTAGGGTCCAATTTATATGAGATAACACCAACACAAACCATCGATAAAAGTTGTTGAGGAACAAGAAGCTTCAGAGCTTAGTCATTATCTTTAGGGCCTACCAATCGTGGATGACTTGGATCTAGCTTGGATCCACATGTACAACCTCTTCATCCATGATATATCCCAAATATTGGATTTTATGCATGCCAAAGGAACACTTATCCAAATTTCTATATAACTTGTGTTGTCGCAGAGTACCCAATACCCGTTGAATATTCTCCAAATGTTCCTTCCAAGTTTGGTTGAATATGAGGATTTCATCCAAATATACAACCACAAATGAGTTTATGAATGACCATAATATATCATCCATCATATGCATGAATGTGTCCAAGGAATTATTCAAGATGAAAGGCATGGCCAACCACTGAAAGAGGTCTTCTTTAGACTTGAAGGTTGTCTACCACACATCAGTTTGTTCAATTGACACCTGGTGGTAGCTTGACTTTAGATCAATCTTGCGGAAACAAGTTGGCTTGATTGAATTGATAGAGAAGATCATCGATCCAGGGAATTGGGTACCGGTTCTTGACTGTGATCTTGTTTAGGGATCTGTAATCAATACAAAGTTTTCATGTCCCATCCTTCCTCTGTACCAGAACAATTGGGCTCCCTCAAGGTGAGGAGTTTGGTTTCATGTGGCCCTTTAGAATTATCTCTTGGATATGGAATTTTATTTCTTCATTCTCCATAACAAAATGTATGTATATAGGTTCACTAGGAAGAGGAGCACTAGGTGTTAGATCAATGGAGTGTTTTACCTGACAATGCACAGGCACCCTGGTAGGCAAGGAAAACATGTCTTTGTAATCCTCTACTATTACGCCCACCTATTATTGTTGGGAAGAGAGACCCCATGCAGAGGTTTTGGCAGTTGCAGTGAACTTTTGTTCACCTCTTTATCGAACCATACATAGGAAAAATATACTAGTATGATAGATAACCTTTCTGCACATCTTCACGGAGATCAAAGAGACCACAATTTTTGGGACTGCCTCTAGTAACTTGTAGAGTTGATATCCCAAAGTAATAATGACACTAAGAGGCCTAGATTCATAACAACATGACTCTTCCACATATATGGTTGTCCTAGAAAAACATCACAAACTTCAAAGGGGGAAACATCACACAATACTTCATCTTTGAAGGGTTTGATGTCGTAGTTCAGGAGACATTGTTGGATGACGTGTATGGATGAGGATGCAACATCGTTTCCAGGTTCAACCTATTGAAAACATTTGTCGAGATCAAGTTCTTATGGGTACCACTTTCAACAATGAAATGGAGTGGGTTCCCCTTCACCCACATTTGTGAGTGGAAAAGTCGCTCCACTTCTTCAGCTCCTATGATTCCTCTAGCTGTACTTTTGTGGTAGATATGGTGACACTAGGTTTTGCATCAATGATTAGTCTTCCCTTTTCTGGTTTTGAATCAGATTCTGAGTCAGTGTCTGATCCTGGGGAGTTTTCTAATCCAATAAATATTATTTCGAGAGACATTCATCAGTATTGTACCAAGGGATTTTGTGGAACTCGCACCATTTTCTAATGTCCTTCTTCGACTTATCATTTCCCTTCTTTGTCGGTGGATTGGACTAGTTATCCTAGGGTTTTCCATCCTTTCTTTTTCCTTTGGATTGGGAGTTAGGGCCACCCTTACCATATTTTGACAGTTGCAAATTTGCATACCCAAACTCCCGCTTGTTCTACTTCTTGAACTATTTCTTGATTGTGAAAGCATATCTGTAAGCAACTCCAAATGAAGAGATGTATAGAAACTCCATTTCAGTTTGGATGTACTTGTATCAATCCCCATGTTATTTTAAGACCGTATGCCACTCAGAGTCTTTGATACCCAGCTTGGTGTTCAAGGTATGGAAAGTATTGGTGAACTACGACACTATTTGGCCCCTCTCTTGGTGCAGTGTGGCCCATCTCGTATACTAGTCATCATAACTTCCAACAGGGAAATATTTTCCTTGAGGGCATAAACAAAATCCACCCAAGTGGGTCCTAGCCCAAAAATTACAGACTCATCCTCAACATGTTGATCCTAGTAAGTATCCCACCAATCTATGACACAGGGTAGGGCCTTAAGGAGCGCAAAGGTGATATTTTCACTGCTGGAAAAATTATGGATAGAGAAATAAGCCTATATCACATTTAACCATTTTTCCAAAGCGTCAATGTCTATATGGCCTTAAAATAAAGGAATATAAAAGTTAACTTGTACCTTGAAGGGCATCGGGCCTTTGAACTGACTAATGGTTGAAGGTTCCTTCATTTTTTTTGGCAGATGTCGAAGGATTTGGGAGAAATTATCCATCACCTCATTCCTCTGTCGCATGAGGGTTTCTTTGAGAAACAATTTGAAACGATCTATTGTCTCATCGTCCTTCTTTTCGTCCTCCATGGAGGGTTTCTTGGGCGTTCGAGAATAGTTTTCCTCAAGAGAAACAATCTTGAGACCTAACTCTCTATACTCTAATCCCATTGGAGACATGCACTAAGAACGACAAGGAGTACACTGCTCTGATACCACTAATACAAATTATTTTTTAGGAATGATATGTAGGAAGAAATATAACATAGATATAACAAAGAAATACATAGAGATATGGCAAGGAACACAATAATATAATAAAGCTCAGATTCTATTAATGACTTTCTGAAATACAAAATACTATAAAATGAAAAAACACACACGGTATCTAGAATGGTGGTAGCTTATCTATGATAACAGATGTGTCATCTATGCTCATTTGAAAGAATATTATTACAATGAGGCTCCAAAGGCCTTTTTAACATAAATCATAAATGAGAAAACCTTAAACATAAAAAAAATAACCTTAGGAGATGAGGCGCCAAAAGTCATGTGGGCTCTGTTACATCAACTTCTCGGGGTCGTAATTTTTTCATATGATATCCAATTTCGATGCACAATAGCTCTTTTGAAACAACTATCCAATGACTATGCATATTTCCGTCAAACTCTATCTAGAGCTTATAGTGTGACAATGTCGCGCCCGAGAAATGTTGTTTATGGCCTCAAAATGGCCTTGGAAGTTTAGGACCCGAAAAACTGTATAAAAAATGCCAAAATGGAGACTGGTCTTTGATTCAGTGGAACGGGAAGAAAACAACGTATCTTGTGCAGGTCTCTTGTTTCCATACATGGTAGCAATGAGTGATAAAATCTCAAATTTTGATAACAAATGAAGAAACATTATCACACCGGTAATAATGGATAAATATACCAATTCAAAAATTACAAGCCATTTATAACTTTCTCATGATCAAGATATATATTTATACATGTGCAAGAACTTTCTCATTATCAAGATACATATTTATACATGTGAAAGATCTACATATATTTATACATGTGGAAGAGATACATATATTTATACATGTGCAATAGCTATAAATAAAACTATCAACTCTTATAACAGCTCAACAATTTACCCACATTTCACTTAACTAATATCATTTCTATATCAAAATATATCTTCGAGATATAACCACACTAACGATAATTAGATAAAAAATAGTACAAATGAATCATTAATCCAACAATCAAATATTTTCATGATACAACATCAATAGTTCTTTAGCACCATGGAACCATTACCACCTACCTTCATATTCCTCTAGCTATGGAACCATTGTCGCCCACCTTGGAACATAGAGATTTAAATTATTCCATGTTTTCATTTGGATCTTTCCCACTAGTGCTATGCTTTGTTACAAGAATAAAAACTATAAATCACCATAAGAAATTACATATGTTTCATAAGAAACCATTTCTAAGGCTTTAGAAATGGGAATGACCATATAAAACGTCGTTTTCCATTTCTAGGATGTTTTTTTAAAGAAATAATTGCAATCATTTGTTTCTAGTAGTAAGTGTCTAAGGAAAGATTTCCATGCTTTGTCATTTTTTTTTAAGATGACAAAACCTATCACAACTTCGTTGTCAACTAGTTGTGACACTATTCATAAGTAAAATAAAAACAAATTTGAATTCATATGTGACAATATCCATATATTCCAATTCATTTATATATGTGTGCATAAACATTTATTCATTTCTAGCAATGCTACATCCCTGGTAATTATATACATAGTTGTAAGATTGAGGATATTCTACATAATGTAGTCCAAATCCTTCATGAGATTGAGGATATGCTCCATGGTTTAATTATTGATGCTAATTACCCAATTAATTTCAACTCAAACATTTATGGCATACCTTTGCAACTCCAAGGTCAATTGCTACTTTTTGATATCCATTATCTTAAATAATTTTAGCACACATTTATTAAAAGTGTCAAAATATATTACTATTATATTGCATTTTACTTTTGAAGAAACATGGAAATCAAATTGATGAGGTAAAATCCAACAAAACCAAAATTTGTAAAGCAATCAAACCTCAAGGATACTCGAGGCCTTATGAAGAAGGAAGGTATTTTGATGTTCATTAGTTTATTCAAATGAGCCATATTGTGAAGAAAAATAAGATAAATCTATCTTGCATTGTAGTAATATAGGAATTCAATATTCCATACATTGAGAAAGAGATCAAGCACTCAAGAATTGTAGTCGTGCCATGTTGCGTTAATTAAGGTTCAATATCTTATGATGATTGTTGATTGCTTTGTTGGGCTTTGAAGACCAAATTGGAGATTTCCATTTTTTCATTGTTAGAAAAGGGCGATGGCCATTCAAGTGATAGAGAAGGAAATGCATTACCCTATGCACATATAAGTTTGTTTTATATTCAAGAGCCATTGTCAAAGTAAAAAATTACTAGAGTAGGAGGAGAGGATAAACTTGCTAGTTGGATTACATAGGAGATCTATTACCCTATGTCCATGATGTCTTATGTAGCAAATTTTTGGGGTTAGTTGGCCTTTCGATGAAAGTGGACATGCTCCATAATTTTGTTATTGGCATTTTGAGGTTCATTAAGTTATTCAAATGGGTCATCTTGTTAAAGAAAATAAGAGAAATAAATCTTGATATTCCATACAAAATGAAAGAGATCAAACACTCAAGTAGAGTAAGAGAGCCATGTTTATTTGATTAGTGTTCAACAACTTATGGTTATAGTTGATTTGTTTGTTGGGCATTGAAGGTCAAATTGGAGATTTCCATTTTGTCATTGTTAAAAGAAAAAAATTAATCCAATGAAAGGAATTCCAGCCTTACATGTAGTTCAATATACTAGAGCATAATAGGTATTACTACCTATCAAGGCACCTAACCTAGAATGGAAAGACCCACCATAGTTTCAAATTTATCTAGGAAAACCAAACAAATAATGGTATTTAATTGATAATATTTTTATTTTAGATTGATGTATTCTATGCTTCCACATATGATATTATTTAATGAAAAAATATCATAAAAATTTGAAGTATATAAAAACAAAAGTAACCTTCCAAAACAAAAAAAACATTGATACAATTCTAAGCAGCATGAATATTAAAAAAATAATTGTATGAACAAAATCAAACTAGTAGATACATAACTATTTGTATCAACATAAAAGATACATTGATTTCTTAATAGTTCAAACAATATTTAAAACATTCAACAGACTCCAACGTATCCCAAGTGAGTGAATCCAACAAGGTCTTCTATCTACCCTTTTTGTAAAAATCAAAGCTATCTCTAAGGAGGATCAAGCATACTTAGCTTGAGACGCTTGGATTTTCTGGATGTTTGTTGATCTTTAGCCCCTTCTTTCATTGATTTTCCGGATGCTTGATGATCTTTGGCCCCTTCTTTCATTGATTTTCTGGATGCTTGGTGATCTTTATCCCCTTCTTTCATTTTTCTCGAACCATCAAAGAAATGCCAACTTAAAGAAATAAATGCTGCTATGTACACTGAATCAGGATTCATAGATTCAAATTCAGTTAAGCCGTTCAGCCGCTGTGTTTTAATAGCTGTCTGTGGCAGCGGTATTTCACGCAACATATGATCAGTGTTTAGAGCGACCTTCATTTTCGCAGTATAATGACCCTTATGATCCTTATACCCATTAAAACTGTTGCCTAGTATAATAATCTTCTGCAAATTGCCAGGAGTCCAGTTTGCCTGCAATACATTGTCATATAAACGAATGGGGAGGTGAGGCATGTAAAATAGGGTGGGTCTGTCCACCGTCCGTCTGCATTGTTCGTTAAAGGAGAGAGAAATACAGTTGAAGGCATTTATAGCCTTTCGCTCGATTGCAGACAGGACTGGATCGTACACCTCGATATCACTCACCCATTGAAATCTCTCTCTTAATAAAATCGCTAAACCTAACTGCATGTGTATCTGCTCAGAATCCATTGTTCCAATGCCATAGAGAACCAGTTGTAATTTTGAATGATCTGGGTCTGCGCGGATTACCCTTTCTATTCGCTCGACCATTTCTGGGTCCTGCATTTGTTCCATAAATTCTACATAAAACAAAGATTTCTCTAACTTTTCTTGAGCGAGCTGTATTTTCTTGATTAATTCCTGAACCTTTCTATTAGTTTCTATATCATCTAGTTCTGGTTCGGGGTTCTGCTTTGGCTCTGAAATGTTCAGCAATGATTTACCAGAGGCAACATCCATAGCTGCCAATCAAAACTACGCAATGACAAAATGACAGAATGAATAGGCAGAACAATAAAATAATAAGAAATCAAGAAGGAAGTCTTGAGTAAATGTGTAAATGTTCAATTAGGTTTTCCACAGAAAAAGTCCCCGAAAAACTGCCAGAAGGTTTAGAGTAACCTGTTAAAAATATTTTAAAGCATTGTATGAATATTCTATGTATTTATATATGATTTGACAGNAGTCTTGAGTAAATGTGTAAATGTTCAATTAGGTTTTCCACAGAAAAAGTCCCCGAAAAACTGCCAGAAGGTTTAGAGTAACCTGTTAAAAATATTTTAAAGCATTGTATGAATATTCTATGTATTTATATATGATTTGACAGGGTTGAAGAGGATCAGCGTCTGTCGGCTCAAGGTATATTTTATTAATAAAAGTTTGGATGTATCTGGCAGAAGAGCCATAAATCTATTTATAGGATTCGGTATTTTGTGTTTAAATCATCATTCAAGTAGTGTATATAGTTTTTTATTTTATTTTTTATAATCAGTGTATAGTTTTTAAAATAAGATATATTTTATTAATTTTAAATATTATATATATGTATATTAATTCATATATATTGGTTATAATAATTTGTTGTTTTGGGTTGTATAGAAGATGTATTAGTGGATCTATTTTAAATGGACCAACAAATGCAAGGTATATATATATATATTAACTACTCTGTGATCGAGTCAAGATTAATTGTATTAAGGTTATCTTAACTACTTTATGACTTAGTCAAGATTAATTGTATTAAGGTTATCTTAACTACTTTATGACTTAGTCAAGATTAACTCAACATTCCTCCCTTTAAACTTGACTTGGGATAAACATTTCTCCCTTCAAATTTTATTAACTTGGTTTTTGGAATACAACATACCCCCTATCACTTAAGTCTACATCTACACTTTACATGAGTGAACCATCAAAGTGGGGGTATACATGTCTAAATAGGTCTTATATTCACATGCACATTAACATATATTATGAAACAAAAATCCATAAAAATACTTACTATTGTATCTCCGAGCAAAACACATGATTAGTACTTCTCAAATACGTACTTATCTTACTTCTATATTCTCAAGAATGAGTTGAATCAAGCACTTAGGAGGTATACGAAAGTGGTAGATCTATCAATCTGCCCACAAATCCATGCATGTTATTCCTCTAGCTGCACTTTTGTGGTAGATATGGTGACACTAGGTTTTGCATCAATGATTAGTTTTCCCTTTTCTATTTTTGAATCAGAGTCTGAGTTAGCATTTGACCCTGGGGATTTTTTCTAATCCAACAAAGATTGTTTGGAACGACATTCATCAATATTGTGGCAAGGGATTTTGTGGAACTCACACCATTTTCTAATGTCCTTCTTCGACTTCTCATTTCCCTTCTTTGTCGGTGGATTGGATTGGTTATCCTAGAGTTTTCCATCCTTTCTTTGTCCTTTTGATTGGGAGTTAGGGCCGCCTTTACCATATTTTGACAGTTGCAGATTTGCATACCCGAACTTTCGTTTGTTCTGCTGCTTGAACTTTTGATTGATTGTGAAAACATATCGATAAGCAACTCCCAATGATGAGATGTACATAAACTCCATTTCATTTTTTATGTACTTGTATAGAGCCCCACGGTATTTTAGGAACATATGCCACTCATATTATTTGATACCCAGCTTCGTGCTCAAGGTATGGAAAGTATTGGCGAACTACAACACTATTTGGCCCCTCTATTGGTGCAGCGTGGTCCATCTCGTATACTAGTCATCATAACTTCCAACAGGGCAATATTTTTCCTTGACAGCATAAACAAAATCCACCCAAGTGGGTCCTAGCCCAAAAATTACAAACTCATCCTCAACATGTTGATCCCAGTAAGTCTCCCACCAATCTCTGACATGGGGTAGGGCCCTAAGGAGCGCAAAGGTGATATTTTCATTGTTGGAAAAATTGTGGATAGATAAATAACCCTATATCATATTTAACCATTTTCCCAAAGCGTCAATGTCTATATGGATTTTAAATAAAGGAATATCAAAGTTAACTTGTACCTTGAAGGGCATCACACCTTCAAAGTGACTAATGGTTGAAGGTGCCTCCATTTTTTTTAGTAGCTGTCGAAAGATTTGGGAGAAATTATCCATCACCTCATTCCTTTGTCGCACGAGGGTTTCTTCGAGAAATAATTTGAAAGGATCTCTTGTCTCATCGTCCTTCTTTTCTTCCGCCATGTAGGGTTTCTTGGGCATTCAAGAATAGTTTTCCTCAAGAGAAACAATCTTGAGACCTAATCTCTATACTCTTACCTCATCGGGGACATGCACTAAGAACGACAAGGAGTAGACCGCTCTGATACCACTAATCCAGATTATTTTTTAGGAATGATAAGTAGGAAGAAATATAACAGAGATATAACAAATAAATACACAAAGATATGACAAGAAACACAATAATATAATAAAGCTCAGATTCTATTAATGACTTTCTGAAATGAAAAATACTATAAAATGAAAAAACACACACGATAGCTAGAATGGTGGTAGATTATCTATGAGAAGAGATGTGTCAGCTATGCTCATTTGAAATAATATTATTACTATGAGGCTCCAAAGGCCTTTTTAACATAAATCATAAATGAGAAAACCCTAAACATAAAAAAAACTAACCTTAGGAGATGAGGCACCAAAAGTCACGTGGGCCCTGATGGGGTAAGTTGGTACATCAACTTCTTGGGGTTGTAAATTTTTCATATGATATCCATTTTAGGTGCACATTAACTCTTTTGAAATAACTATCCAATGACTACACATGTTTCCATCAAACTCCATCTAGAGCATATAGTGCGAGAGCGTCATGCCCAAAAAACGTTTTTTAGGGCCTCAAAATGGCCGTGGAAGTTTAGGACCCGAAAAACTGTATAAAAAATGCAAAAATGGAGACTGGTCTTTGATTCAATGGAACAGGTGGGAGCGTGTAGGGTAAGGGTGCCACAATATTGCCAGAATAGGAAAAAATGCATGGAACAACTCACAAACTGAGGAATCAGAGAAGGAAACAATGTATCTTGTGCAGGTCTCTTGTTTCCATACATGGTAGTAATGAGTGAAAAAATCTCAAATTTTGATCACAAATGAAGAAACATTATCACATCGGTAATAATGGATAAATATACCAATTCAAAAATTACAAGCCATTTATAACTTTCTCATGATCAGGATATATATGTATACATGTGCAAGAACTTTCTCATTATCAAGATATATATTTATACATGTGCAAGATCTACATATATTTATACATGTGCAAGAGATACATATATTTATACATGTGCAATAGCTATAAATAAAACTATCAACTCGTATAACAACTCAACAATTTCCCCACATTTCTCTTAACTAATATCATCTCTATATCAAAATATATCTTTGAGATATAACCACATTAACGACAATTATATAAAAAATAGTACAAATGAATCATTAACCCAACAATCAAAGATTTTCATGATATGAAATCAATAGTTCTTTAGCACCATGGAACCATTACCACCCACCTTCATATTCCTCTAGCTATGGAACCATTGTTGCCCACCTTGGAACATAGAGCTTTAAATTATTCCATGTTTTCATTTGGATCTTTCCCACTAGTGCTATGCTTTGTTACAAGAACAAAAACTATAAATCATCATAAGAAATGACATATGTTTCATAAGAAACCATTTCTAAGGATTTAGAAATGGGAATGACCATATAAAACATCATTTTCAATTTCTAGGATGTTTTTAATGAAATAATTTTGGTCATTTGTTTCTAGTTATAAGTGTTTAAGGAAAGATTTCTATGCTTAGTCATTTTTTTTAAGATGACAAAAGATATCATAACTTCGTTGTCAACTAGTAGTGAAGATAACTAATTATTTGAATCATCACCAAATGTATTCAAAGTAAACAGTGACACCTAAAATAACCCGCTTATGGTTCATAACAAGGAAAATTTCTATTCCTACCAGACGTGTCTATGTCTTGGGCCATCAACATGTTTCCTTACATTTGAGGAAGATGAGATCTTAGCCAATCAAAATCACTTTTAGGTCTTAATCCAAAATCAAAAGGTGGTTTCATATTAGATAATATCCACAAAAAAGCCAATATCCCTTGTGGTCATCTATGAGGCTACTTACATTGTAGTCATGTGCTTTATAGTAACATCTAGCCTTAGTCCTATACATCAGACTAGATACTACCCCTAGTTGTAGTATAACCACATGCTCAAGAGAAATGTTTATTCAATGCCTTTTTTTTTAGTGGAAAAACTTATCCTAACTCAATTGGTAATCAATGGTAAGGATAACCAACTGGTAATTTCCCTTCTGGTCATCATTGATGCTCAATGGAGTAATTTGATTTTTATGAACATTTAATCCAATACATAAAATCAAATACTACCCCATTTTCATTTTAAACTTTTCTCGAAAAATAATCTTTAGTCAACGAATATTGTAAATTAAAAAAAAAGAAAAAGAAAAAAATGATGTATTTTTATTATGTCTTCTAATTAAATAAATAATATATATAGCTTAAGTATAGAAAAAATTTTGTTGGTAAGAAGAAACGACACTCATGGCGAACATGAGAATGGATTATGTACAACCATTTTTAATTTATATATTTAACCATAACTGAAAACAATTGAAAAAGATGATTCATTTCAAATAATTAATGAATTGTTTTATTGTGTCGAAATATTTCTACAAACCATGGAGATGTGTAATTCCTTCCATGTTTAATGTTGAAACATATATATTTTTCTAAACTTTAGACTTAAATAAGTTTCATTCTTGTTTAAATAAGGACAAACACGCACTTGAATACCACCATTGATAATGTATTCCAATTAATCGAACGATCTAAAATCCTTAAAAGTTATGGAGCCGCCCATTCGTTAAAAAGTCAAATCACTAAATAAAGCCTTCAAAGTGTCGGGTTTCGGGGTTTCACGATACTAACAATCAGACATATAAAGAACCCCAAAGTCCCGATATATGAAGTCATGAAACAAGCTTACCTTAAATAGGGTTAATTAAACAAATAAAAAAGATTAACGATAATTAAACCTTATTGCAACTTCGTGTTTCAAGAATTTTGCCTCGAAACGACAACTTAAAATCCTGATACCCGTCGTCGCAAAACACTTAATTAATCGCGATTTAAAAAAAAAGTTAAACATGATTAATATTAATTAATCAATCGTGATTTCACGATTCGGGGATCATAGCTGGAACTGAAATAAGATAACTGGGGACCCAAAACCATGAAATGGATTAAGGTTAAACATAATTAATTATCAATATAAACTCAATTTATTAACAAAATAAAACATCCTTATCTAACCGTTGAGTTTATGACAATTTGCAATATGGGTGATTTAAACTTTCATTCATACTTTTTTTATTACGAAATATCGACCATTAATGACATTAAATGGCCAGCCTGGGAAAATGATCTCAAATAAGACCCTTCTTTAATGCCCAAATATTTTTATTAAAATAATTAAACACATTGTCAGTGAAGGTATATGCAAATTGATGTGTTTAAGGCAAGAAAGGTTTTTCATTTTTTACATTCGCGTTTTGGCAAAACTTGCTTAGCAAGAAACTAAGTCTTGTGCATTTTCTTTGATAAATAACAGGTTTTTGAGAACTGTTACCATGCCTCCACGAAAAGTGATTAAAGTAACTGGTGAAAGTTAAGGCCAGAGATCAGAGGTTTTCTTTGACACCTCGCCCAGAAGTATAGACACAGTTAAAACCTAGATGGATGTATTCAACATCCTACAGTACGAACTAGTAAACTTCCTAGATGATTCAAGCGACAATGAAAAGGAAGACTTATCTATCAAATACAAGACTATTTCTCCGTCAGAGCTACATAAGGTAGCAACAAGGCCAAGTATTTTACCCTACAATGATATGATTAGATGGGCACTCGATCATGTGGATATCCCAACCAGAACTATATTCAATTCTTAAAAGGTAGTTGTTGGGTCATTTCAGCCAGAACACATACAGGTTATGTAAAAACTGTCTCCAACACCAAAATTCATTTACAATGCCTGTTTTCTAGTGAATTTTAACAAGAAGGAGTGTGATCAATATGGAAAAAGCCTTTCCAACTTGATCAAGGATTGGTATTCATGCCTCGAAAATTTCAGAGCTGACTCTCACGACATATACACAATATCATCACTCGAACTGCAGTTCATGTATATAGCCATGATGATGTGTAGACTCTATGGGAAAGAGAACACAACCCATTTCTATGTACTATGGGTACCCATTATACACATAGTAGAAGAAGGGTATTCTTTCGACTAGGCCAAGATATTGTTGGATAATCCGGCTAGTGAAATTGCAGAATACCAGACACTAAAATCCAAGGGGAAATTGGCTTCATTCTTCATGTCATCTTATATTATGGACACTAATGGGCTGGAGCTAGTCTCCAAATAGGTTTGAACCAATCCACATTTATCATTGGAAACTTTGGGAAGACAAGGCGAAAGATTTCTTCTATGAAATCTGTAACTGGGTAGTGGTGCTGATGCACATTGTTATATTTGGTCATCCACCTCCTAGAATTTTATACAAAATTGTGGTTAACCTGGGCATAGTGGCAGACTAGTACATCAAGGAACACTTCTCCTATATTAGGGTTTTTGGCTATTCAACTCCTCCATATGCTCTGCCACAATTTTTACCAGACCGAATAGTGTGTCGTGAGGTTGCATGACAAAATGTACTTGGCAGGATTAGCAAAGAGCTCAAAGCAATACAAAAAAAGGTATGACAATATTTTCCCTTACATACTGGTGCATTTTCTTTACTAGATTTCGCCCACTCCAAAGTGGAGACTACAGCCTTAGAATAAATAAAGTTGGTCAACATTGAATTCAAGAAGTAGGACCCACAACAGGTCATGGTTAACCACATGGCTAGTTGCAATCTGAAAAGGTATGAACATGAGGATTCTCCTCAAGACGATATTTTTCGAGGAGCGAGATCTTATCTGGAGGACTTGGATCAGGTTCAAGATCTGTCACCCAATAAAATTATTGAATTCTATGACTTCCAGAGGCACCGAAAAAGTAGCCTCCCTAAAGTTTTACAAGGAGGAGCCCCGACATCTCTAGCTACACAACAAACAAAGACCCGAAGTCCAGAAGCCATAATCTCTAGAAAACAAGAAACCTGGGAAAACTTAGAGAAAAATGAGGTCTCGACTTAGAAATAAGATACCATGGCGACAAATGTATTAAGTAATCGGGCCAAAGATCAAGAAGAGACACTAACAAATAAAGGATAATATAGGCCACTATCTACACATATAAATCAACTACAGACGTGACCGAAAAATAGTCATCCAAAGAAATATGCAACCCCATTCAGTTTATCATGCCATTACAGTTCACCAGAGGGAACCCTGATGTAGAGGTAATGTTCATAGAATATCTCACACCTATACTTATTGAAGAGATACCTCCTTCCGATTTCTTTTTTAGCAAAACAAGGAAAGTTGTGGTGAAGAGAGAAATGCACCAAAGGGCGAGTGCAACTGTCAAAAGGCACATGGTGCTATTGGATGGACAAGCTTTGGAAGAAGAATACTTTGCTATAGAGGTGGCAGGCTCACTGGGAGATTTTGCAACGAAAAACCAATTTTTAGTCGATAACTTGAAGGAATGACTGAAGAAGAAGAATCAGATGATAAGTCAGTTGCAAAATCAAATAAGTACTGTAGAAATGAATAACCCGAGATCATAGTTGGAACTGAAATAAGATAACCCAGGACCCAAAACCCCGAAATGGATTAAGGTTAAACATAATTAATTAACAATATAAACTCAATTTATTAACAAAATAAAACATTCTAATCTAACCGATGAGTTTATGAAAATTTACGATATGGGTAATTTCAAATTTTATTCATACTTTTTCGATTATGAAATATTGACCATTAATGACATTAAATGGCCAGCCTGGGAAAATGATCTCAAATAAGATCCTCCTTTAACGCCCAAATATTTTTATTAAACACATTGCCAGTGAAGGTATATGAAAATCGATGTGTTTCAAGAAAGAAAGGTTTTTCATTTTTTACATTCGTGTTTTCGCAGAACTTGCTTAGAAAGACACTTAGTCCTATTCATTTTCTGTGATAAATAATAGGTTTCTAAGAACTACTACCATGCCGCCACAAAAAGTAATTAAATAAACTGGTGAAAGTTTAGGCCAGAGCTCAGAGGTTTTCTCCAACACCTCACCTAGAAGCATAGACACAGTTAAAACCTGGACGCATGTATTCAACATCCTACACTACGAACTGGTAAACTGCCCAGATGATTCAAGCGACAACAAAAAGGAATACTTATCTATCAAATACAATATTATGACTCAATCAGAGCTACATAATGTAGCAACAAGGCCAAGGCTTTTACCCTACAATAATATGATTAGATGGGCACTGGATCATGTGGATATCCTAAGAAGAACTATATTCAATTCTTAGAAGGTAGTTGTTGGTTCATTTCATCCATAACACATATAGGTTATGTAAAAACTGTCTCTAGCACCAAACTTCATTTACAATGCCAGTTTCCTAGTGAATTTTAACAAGGAGTGTGATCAATATGGAAAAATCCTTTCTGACTTGATCTAGGATTTGTATTCATGCCCTGAAAAGTTCAGAGCTGACTCTCACGACATATACACAATCTCATCGCTAGAACGACAGTTCATGTATATAGCCATAATGATGTGTAGACTCTATGGGAAAGAGAATAGAACTCATTTCTATCTACAATGGGTACCCACTATACACACAGTAGAGGAAGGGTATTCTTTCGACGGGCCAAGATATTGTTGGATAGTCTGGGTAGTGAAATCATAGAATACCAGACACTAAAATCCAAGGGGAAATCAACTTCATTCTTCATGTCAACTTATATTATGGATGACATATGTTTCATGACACCTTTCCTGCTGATGGGCTAGCACTAGACTCCATATAGCGGAGAACTAATCCACATTTATCATTTGAAACTCTGGGAAGACAAGGAAACATATTTCTTCTATGAAATATATAACTGGGTAGTGGTGTCGATGCACACTGTTATATTTGGTCACCCACCTCCTAGAATTTTAGACAAAATTGTGGCTAACCTAGGCAGAGTGGAAGACTAGTACATCGAGGAACACTTCTCATATATTAGGGTTTTTGGTTGTTTAGTTCCTCCATATGCTCTGCTACAATTCTTACCAGACCGACTAGTGTGCCACGAGGTCGCATGACAAACTGTACTCAGTGGTATTAGCAAAGAGCTCAAAGCAGTACAGAAAAAGGTATGGCCATATTTTCCCTTACATACTGGTGCATTTTCTTTATTAGATTTCGGCCACTCCAAAGTGAAGACCATGGAATTAGAATAAATAAAGCTGGTCAACATTGAATTCAAGAAGCACGACCTGCAGTAGGTCGTGGTTAACCACATGTCTAGTTGCAATATGAAAAGGTATGAACACAAGGATTCTCCTCAAGAAAAGATTTTTCGAGGAGCGAGACCTTATCCGGAGGTCTTGGATTAGGTTCGAGATCTGTCACCCAATAAAATTATTGAATTCTACGACTTCTAGAGGTACCTAAAAAGTAGCCTCTCTAAAGTGTTACAAGGAGGAGCCTCGATGTCTGTAGCTACACAACAAATGGAGACCCAAAGTTCTAAAGCCGTAAGCTCTAGCAAACAAGAAAACCGGGAAAACTTAGAGAAAAATGAGGTCTCGAATTAGAAAGAAGATACCTTGATGACAAATGTATCAGGTAGTTAGGCCAAAGATCAAGAAGAGACACTAGCAAAGAAAGGAGAATATAGGCCACTGTTTACACTAGATAAATCAACTGCAAACGTGATCGGAAAGCAATCATCCAAAGAAATCGACAACCCCATTCAGTTTATCATGCCATTATAGTTCACCAGAGGGAACCTCGATGCAGAGGTAATGTTCATAGAAGATCTCACGCCGATTCCTATTGAAGAGATACCTCCTTCTGATTTCTTTTTCATCAAGAAAAGGAAACATGTGGTGAAGAAAGAAACGCACCAAAGGGTGGGTGCAACTGTCAAAAGGAATAGGGTGCTATTGGATGGACAAGCTTTGGAAGAAGAAGAAATTGCTATAGAGGTGGCAGGCTCGCTGGGAGCATTTGCAATGACAAACCAATTTTTAGTCGAGAAATTAAAGGAACGACTAAAGAAGAAGAATCATATGATAAGTCAGTTGCAAAATAAAATACGTACTCTAGAAAAGAGTGTCAGAAGAGAAGTTAACAAAGGTCTTGAATAGACTAGAACTAGTGATAGACAAAAAATTCAACTGCTCAAATTCAATTTGGACGAGATGCGTAAGAATGTACAAGTGAGCAAAGAACAAGCCATTCAACAAAGAGAATTGGTGAAGCAATTACAGGCTAAGGTGAACTTGACAGAGACGATGGTTATAGATATATCCGTTTTTGAAAAACAGGCACTGGAGGTATGTAAGAAAATGGAAGCAACTCAACGAAGCCTTTTTGACAAGGTGGAAATTATCCAAAACCGTTTTCGGATAGCGAACCAATTATTGGATAACATTTGTTTCAGAGAAAGAGAATCTACTGCAACTCCGTCCAATTTTCAAGAAGCGGTTGTGTCATCGGCTAGAGAAGAAATGTATGTGATTCCCAGACTATTTGTTTGAGAGCAAGTCAAAGGTGACATAATATTGAAGACATGGGAAGCCAATATAGTTTAAAGTGAAAGAATGGCTAAGGAAATCAAAGAGGCTTGTGAAGAGGCTTTTCACTCACTAAATAAAGAGTCACTAGGCCTCAAAGAAGATGATCATTCTAAAATACTGGGGCAAATTGATATAGTAAAGCATCAACTTGATATTAAAGCAAGCCTAGAAAAAGCTCAGGCTAAAATTTTGCAACTAAAACAGGTCGACATCACTCAGATAGATAGATGGATGGTGAAGCCTAATATGCAGTTACATTCAATGACTTCAAAAGACAAAAGAATGGAAAACAAACTGCCACAATTAGAAAATAAGTTGTATATTTTTTAGGAAAAAGATATGACAAAACCTTCCATACTAGTAACACAATTGGTAGGCAGGTGTGTTGAATGTATTGAACGAGAAAAAGACAGTACCGGAAATGACAGTACCTCAAAAAAATAATGAGGTAATATGTACATATCACCTGAATAAGTCATGATTAGAGATTATCTAGGACTGACATAGAAAACAAGAAAGGAAAACACCTCAGCCAACATGAGAAAGAGACAGAAGAGAACTAAGTGAAGGATTCCAAGTTTTTCATTTTGTAACTGTCACTTTTTAGGAATAAAGAGAATTCCAACCGCCTAGGGTTGAGAATCGTTTTGTATAAATAAATACTCAAAAGAATGAAAAAGAGGTTGCTTCTTGCCGGATGTAATTGAGAATACTCTCCTCATTGAGGATTAATACACGTGCAGACCAAAGATTCCACATTTCGTCTAGTTTGAGTTATGTGTCCTTCTGTCTTTCCACACCTCAACATATTTTTATATATTTCCTTGATGAATGCATGATCGCAATTTAGTACAACATCTACTATGATCACATTTCATTTAGTTATCTGATATGAACAAATTTTTCATTGTATTTACTGTTAGTAAATACAAGACCTGTAAATTAATTAGATTGTTATATTTTATGATTCATTTAGGGTTATTTGATATATTTTCTTCTTCTGTAGAAAAGCAATATTCTTATGTAACTGATGCCTTTCTTTGTTTAACAACTTTATTTTTTTCTCTCATTACATTCAATACTTTTAATTTTAACTCAGACACAAAAGACGACCTCTGAGATGTTATACTGTTAATTCAATTTAAGAAATTGTTCTCATATAACTGAGGTATAAAAAGAAAAGATTAAAACTTTCCTTATTTCTTGATGCCTAACATTTTGCTTTGAGCCTTAATTGTAAACTCATGAACAACATATTTTTGGCATCATTGCCAGGGACAGAGAATCAAAGTTATTTTTCCCTGGGAGAACGACATTGGTAAGTTTCTCTCTTTGATAGTGAACAAATATCGAATACATTATAAGGCTAATTTTTATCTTTCACTTGGCGACTCAACAACTAATAAACTAGCATTTAGTCGAAAGAATACCAGAAAGAATCTAGATGATAAGAAGACTTCACCTGTATCTGACCCTGAAAAAAATTTGAAACCAAGGGGATACCTTAAACAAACTACTGCATCAACAAGTAAAGTTTATCAACCCAGATATAATACTAAGGTTTTACTTGAGCAGTTAACTTTGCAAGAAGGTCCCGCCCCAGTCCATTTCAGAGAAACATCTATTGATAGAATCGAAGATGAAACCCTAAAATCCAAGTTGGTTTCACCCGAGATTAAAGCTAAGACCGTTCCAACTGTCTCCTTTACCAATTAAGGTAAAAATTACATCTCAGTACCCACTTCAATTGACATTTCATCAGTTCCTAAAGTCAAGCTTCAAACCTCTCGAAGATTTGAAGAATATATCTTATACCCTAACTCGACTGCTATTGGTTCTCCCATTTATATATCTTGTAAATCCGAAGAATCCAGTCCTCATTTTCCTGTTCCCTCTTTTCCAGATTTCCTCTTTCCTGATGGTTAGTTTCCTAAAACTTTTTCGCTTCATCCAGACATGACCAAAAATTCACCACACATCTTTGAAAACCTTCTCTATAATATCCAAGTTTCATCCCCTAGATTATCAATGGTTGTGGCTGGAGGAGGTGGTGTCAGAGTTGGTGGCAAAGGTGGAGGAGGAGGAGGTCAAGGACCACCCCCACCTCCTAGAAGTTTTGCTAAAGTAGATGTTAGGTATTCTCCTTTGGTCCTCCCAGTTCCCCTCCATGCTTTACCCAAAAAATATATGAAAAACTTGCCAACGTTCATTGGGGAGGGAGACTTAACCTCGATTGAGAACATAAATTTCTTCAATCAATTCGCTGATATCCTTGGCCTTGAGAATGAGGATGTTTATTCAAGACTCCTAGTTCAAATTTTCGAAGGACATGTGAGAGCCTGGTTCCAAGAACTGCTGACATATTCCATAGGATCATATGATGAGTTGGAAAGTTCCTTTCTCAGACAATGGGGAGAGAGAAAAGATCACCTTTATTATCTAATTGAGTTTGGAGATTTAAGAAATAAAAATTCAAAAAAAGTTCTCAAATTCACTCAAATATTTAATAAATTATATAACAAGATTCCAATTGAGGTTAAACCTTCCTAGCCTACAACAAAGGTAACTTTTGTTGGGGATTTCGAGCCCAATTTTTCTCTATTGTTGAGGGAAAGGAGATCTATCGACCTCACAAAAATGCAGGATGATGTTGTAGAAATTGAATCAAATATGATGGCATCCGGAAAGTTAAAAACTAAAATTGAAATGGGAAATAAAGAAATCAGGTGATACAGAGACCAATAAGGACCCTTTATATTTGGGAGGTCCTCGGAAGATAAGATGGATGACAGGGAAAAAATAATCAAAGAATTGTCAAATAAAATCTCAAAAATGGAGTTGGACCAATCTAAGAATGATCAGTTACCTAGAAAACATTTTAGAAGGAATCCTAACCCTCAAATGCAATAATTACAAATCAAGAACAAAGATCAAAAGATTCAGGCCCCCTTTAAGAATGAAAATGTTATAGGAGGAGAAGACATGCAAAACTTTGAGGAGTTACAGGAAGATATGAATAATCTTGGCGATGATTGTCAAGAACTTTATTTGATTAGAAAAGATTATGAAAAATCTCTAAGCACAGAATATTGGTCTAATAACGACGAGAGCATAAATATTATAGAAGATTCTGATTATCAAGGAATCGCCAATAATATAATGGCTGAGCTGCAACAAAAGTATAATCTAAGGCCTAGAGAGAGAAATATCACAACTTCCCAACTGAAGAGAATCTTGTCGAGAAGTAAAGTGAATGAGGCATCTCAATCAACAACTGAAACACAAATTGCCAAAACAAAAACAACTAAAACACAAATTGCCAAAACAAAAGCAGTTGAAACACAGACTGCCGAAACAAAAACAGTTGAAACAAAAGCAACACAAACTAATAAATCAGAAAAAAGGGAGATAGAAATACAAACCATAGAAGTCGATAAGACAACGAGAAATTTCAATCTATAGAATGATATTAATAAGATCAATATCCTTGTACCTCTAGTTGAATTGGAAAAAATACTACATACAGAAAGAAAATTGCCAAAATGATAATTTTTTTGGATATTGAAAGTTAGGCCGATGTTATAAATTTAGAAGATTCTAAACCGAATATAATTTTTGGCCCACATTATGAAGGTGCAAGAGATACTGTCACTCCTTTCTACATTACTCTAACTGTGCATGATCATCTTCTCCATAATTTCATGTTGGATTCTGGAGCTTCCCACAATGTGATGCCCAAAGGTATTATGGATAAAATTGGCCTCGAAATTACTCGACCATACGGAGATCAATATTCTTTTGATTTGAGAAAATTTGATTGTATGGGTATGAGTAAAGATTTAGTGGTTAATCTTGCACAGATTCCTATAAAAAGTGTTCTGATGGATGTGGTTGTTGCTGATATACCTCCAAAGTATGGTATATTGTTACTCGGGTCTTGGGGTGCTAAACTTGGAGAATCCCTTCAACTTGACATGACATAAGCTACAATTCTGATCTTCGACGGACAGTTCACCTACCTTTACAGAGAAACAAGGCTGGTATATACAGTAAGTGATCTGTTGAATATGAATAATTACCCTGTTTATGTCACGGATCAGGATTTAGGAAACTTTATTTTATAAGTTGATGATGATTTAGATGAATGCATAGAAAAAAATTGTACAGAAAAAGAAGAAATAGAAAAAACAAATAAAGATGTATATGGTACTGGAGTTTGGAAAATGTATTTCGATGGTGCTTCGTCTTGTCAAGGAGCGAGAGATGGAGTCTTTTTTGTGGAAACTGGAGATGATTATATTATCCCTTTCTCTTACAGTTTACAATGGGAAATTGATTACACCAATAATCTATGCGAATATGAAGCCCTGGTCTTAGGATTAGAGGCTACTAGGAAGTTGAAAATTAAAAACTTGGAAGTCTATGGTGATGTGGAATTAATTATAAAAAAGATAAATCATCAATACCAAGATAAAAATACAAGGTTGAGCTCTTACATAAATTGTGCTTGGGATCCTATTGAGAATTTTTTCTCATCAATTAATGTTCACTACATTCCCATAACAGAAAATCAACGGGCAGATTCATTGGCCAAAGAAGCCTCAATGTTTGTACCTCCTACTATTTTCAAACTGAAGTATCACATAGAAATGAGGCACAAACCCTCAATACCAAACAACATACAACACTAGCAGGTCTTCAAAGATGATGAGAAAATCAAACAGTTCTTAGACATGGTGGACGAATTTGCTGAGACGCATATTGATCAGGAAAATTAGAATGACCCTGCTTGGATTATGCAAGAAGGAGAAGATCCTCATGAGTTTCGAGATAAGATTGTTAATCACCACACGGTGATACTAAAAAATAATCAGATCCCTAAAGGTTTGATTACCTTGGAGAGATTATTTGATCATGAAAACATTCCATTGAAGTCTACTTCACAGCCTCGGCCTGAAGAAGTTGAAGACTGTGATATAGGCACCAAGGAAACTCTAAGGCTAGTTAAAATATCTAAATACCTTCCTCCTGAAATAAAAAGAAAATATGTTGAGCTTCTCAAGAAATATAAGGAAGTTTTTTCTTGTTCCTATGATGAATTAAGAACTTATGATACCACCATAATCGAACACAAAATTCCTTTGAGGCAGGGTGTTAAACCGTTCAGGAAGAAGCTCAGAAAGATAAATCCTATACTACTGCCTGTGATAGAGAAAGAGGTAAAGAAGCTCCTAGATGCCAAGATCATTTTCCCACTCAGATACTCAGAATGGGTAGCTAATTTAGTTCCGGTTAGGAAGAAAAATGGTGAAATCAGAGTATGTGTTGATTTCAGACATTTAAACAGATCATCACTCAAAGATAATTATCAATTTCCTAAAATGGATCATGTATTGGAAAAGGTGGTAGGAGCGAATATAATGTCTATGATTGACGGATTTTCAGGATATAATCAAATTGATGTCCATGAGGATGATAAAGAGAAAACCGCGTTCACTACCCCATGGGGTACCTTTATGTATGATAACATGTCATTCGGTTGAATGAATGGAGGAGCCACTTTCCAAAGAGATATGGACATCGCCTTTGTCGACGAAAGAGATAAGTTCATTGTCATAAACCTTGATGATGTAACTGTGTTTTCTAAGTCTGATGCAGAGCACCTGTTTCACCTCAAACAGACGTTTGAGAAATGTGGAAAATTTGGTTTGTCTTTGAATCCAAAGAAATCTCATTTTTCAATTCCGGAAGGTAAACTCTTGGGCCATATAGTATCTATATATGGAATTAAAATTGATCCAAAGAGGTTTGAATCTATAGATAATATAAATATTCCTAGGAATAGAAAGGAGATCCAACCATTTTTACAATTTTTTTTTTTTAAAAAAGATTCATCCCAAACTTCCCTGAAATTGTAAAATTGATTACAGATATGCTCAAGAAAGACTACGAGGTCAAGTGGACAACTGAAGCCAAAGCGTCATTCGAACATATTAAGAAGGTTATAGGTGAAGAACCGGTACTGAAAAACAAGATTATATGAAAGAATTCTTGATTTTTTCATTCACCTCAGGACACACTATTGCGGTTGTACTGTTACACAAGAATGATGAGGGTTTCGATCAACCAATCATGTTTTTTAGTAAAAGTCTCAGAGATACTGAACTAAAATATGATATACTGGAAAAGAAAGCCTACACAATGGTGAAAGCGCTCAAAGATTTAAGAAATTATGTACTCCATTCTAAGATCATAGCTTATGTACCAACCAACACTGTCAAAGATTTATTAGTTTAAACAGATAGTGATGGTAAAGGAGGCAAATGGTTAGCCAAAATTCAGGAGTTTGACCTAGAGGTAAAACCGAACAAACTTGTCAAAGGTCAAGGCTTGGATAAAATATTATCTGAATCAAATTTAAGAGAACTTGGAATAAATCATCGACAAGAGTATGAAGGATTTATAGATATAGACGAATTTGATGTTTCTGTACCCGCAACTAAAATTCTAGAAAAATTCTCGTCTTCAGCTTGGTATAGCGACATTATTTTGTATCCATTGACTCTGCAATGACCAAGCGACCTGACTCCTTCTAAACATAGAACGTTGAAATTACATGCAGTGAAATATTGTATCGTATATGGTCAACTATATTGTAAGGATCCTCTGGGTTTCTTACTAAGTTGTTTGGTAGAATCTGAAACAGAGAAAGTTATAAATGAGTTTCACAAAGGAGTGTGTGGAGGACATCACACATGGAGAGCAACGACCTACAAAATATTAAGAGCGAGATATTATTGGCTGAAATTATTCACTGATGTGAATGCTAAAGTCAGAGCGTGTAACCCCTGTCAATTATTCGCAGTCAAGAAAAATATTCCTACACTACCTTTGGTTCCAGTTAAAATGGAAGCTTCATTCTAGCAATGGGGTTTGGATTTCATCGGCGAAATACATCCATATTCAAGTGAACAACATAAGTGGATTCTGACTGCTACCGACTATTTTAATAAATGGGTAGAAGACATTCCTATGCAAAACACAACAGATGTAGTGGTAATCAATTTCTTGGAAGAAAACATTTTATCAAGATTTGGCTGTCCCTGGAAAATAGTTATCGATACTGCTTAGGCTTTTATATCCATGGCCATGATAGTTTTTTTTCAAAAGTACAACATTGTGCTAGGACATTCTATGGCCTACTATCCGCATGGAAATGGATTAGCCGAGTCCTCGAACAAGAGCTTGATAACCATAATTAAAAAAGTGTTGACCGAAAATAAGAAAGCCTGACATGTACATTTGAAATATGCTTTATGGGATAACAAAATAGGCACAAAAAGATCAATCAGAATGCCCCCGTTTTAGATGGTGTACTGTACTAACATTGTTCTACCCATAAATCTTGCATTGCCCATAATGAAACTCTAGAAAGACTCAAAAGGAGAACCAAATGACATCACCAGAAGAATAAATCAATTGATTCAAGTCAAGAAAAATACGGCTGAAGTAGATAAGAAATTACAGAAATATCAAGAAAACATGAAAGATTTGTTTGACTAGAAAGCTAAAGATAGGGAATTTCTCCCTGGTGAATTGGTTTTAAAGTGGGAGGCTAGGAAAGAAGATGTAGGAAAGCACGGTAAGTTTTACCAGATCTGGTGTGGACCATACAAAATTATAGCTTCTGAAGGAAAGAATGCATTTTTGTTAGAAAATATTGACAGAAAGATTCTTAATGCCCCTACCGACGGGTGTTACCTCAAGAATTTCATGCAATAATACAATTCCAAACTCTCATTGTACATATCGGTTTGGTTTTCACAATTTTTGTTTACAATTTCAGCTTCTTCGGTAAGTTTTTATTTTCACTTTAAATAGAAACACGCTGGTTGATTTCATTAAAAAAAAAAAAAAAATGAGTAACGAGTAGTGTTCTAATCTACAAGAGTTCATGACAATTCTCATGTTCATTTCATTGTAGGATATCGACTGACAACAAATATATAATCTATAACTGAAACAGATACTCACATTGAATTTCTCTCAAAACAGGTGATAAACTAATAGTTTTTTGGCTGAAAATATAAAGAAAATCTGAGGTATGAACTTTTGCCATGCTGACCCAAGTTAAAATTTTAAAGGAGATATTAATAAGTATGAGATAAGTTTCATCTATACTAATATTGTCGCCTAATTTACAGTCAGAGGATTACAAAATTATAGCTTAATTCTCAAGTTTTCACTCTGGATTAAAAATATAAAAAAAGAGAAAGTTTTATTTTTTTTAAAAGAAGAAAGCTAGCAATAAAAAGAACTTAAGAAAGAATCCAAGAATCGATAAACAAGTTCATGTAGGAACGACTAGAAGCACAACAGAACACCTAGATCCTAATGTTGTTTTTCTTGCTTATTTTTAAATTCTTTTTCATGCAATTGTGAACATTTCTTCCTGGTCTTTAAGAAGGAAAAAGAGCTTCACTTTAACTCTGGAAAATTAAAAACAATTCTTCAACAAAAAAATAGGAAAAAATCCTGATGATTTTCCTGGATTTAACTGAAATAAAAAGTATGTTTGGGCCATTCCTAAGTACTTCATCCCTTTTACCATATTTAAATTGATTAGTTTCACTCAAGGGAAGTCCCTGGAAAATAAAATTCCCCATGAAAGCTTCCTAGTAAGAGAATGTGATTTGAAAGTCAGAAGAGGATTAGTCGAGGGTAATCAAAGTGAGTTAATAGATCTCTATTGCTAAAATATAAATAGATATCATCCATGGTATATTTTATTATATACAAATTGATTGCCCTCACTTCATGTTTTTAAATATAAGATAGATGGTGAAAGGAAATTCATAAAATGATTGCCCCCATGTAGTCCAAAAAGAGATGATAAAAGGAAATTAATTAAATGATTTCTATCATCTCAACGTTTAAATGCAAAGTAATTAATTGAAGTGGTGAAAGGAAATTCACTATTGGAATTAGATAACCTCACCGAGGTACTGAACAGGCTCGCTGGTAGTGAAGCAATGTCTATGATATCTACAAGGTTGTTGTACATGTATTATAATGTACTCTGGAAAATATTTTTTCTTCACACTAGATCAACATTCTAAGCCAACAAGAGACTCCCTGTTTAAAACATTAAAATTACTTTGCCTTGATGCGAATAAAATTGAACAAAGTCTGATAGATTGGTTAAGGTTGTTTTGATTATCTCAAGCAATTCTAAAATCAATTTTAAGAAAAGGAAGCAATTTAAGACTGAATTCAAGATTGATGAATGATTATGTTTTGAAAGTTTTCAGAGATATAGATGAAGTCCCAAGTCCTTCTGTTTGTTTTCTTTCAGAATGTCTTTCACATAACTACAATAATGACTCCATTTACCCAATAAAGGCACTTGGTATACTATTCCTCTCATCCCACAAGGAGTTGAGATCCCTAGATGGAGCCTATGTTGAAACATATATATTTTTCTAAACTTTAGACTTAAATAAGTTTCATTATTGTTTAAATAATGACAAACACACACTTGAATACAACCATTGATAAAGTCTTTTGATTAATCCAATGATCTAAAATCCTTAAAATTTATGGAGCTTCCCATTCGTTAAAAATTCAAATCGCTAGAGACAACCTTCAAAGTGTCATGTTTTGGGGTTTCACGATACTAATAGTTAGACATGTAAAGAACCCCAAAGTCCCGATATACGAAGTTGTGAAACCATCTTAAGTTAAATCATGTTAATTAAATGAATAAAAATGATTAACGATAATTAAACCTTATCACAACTTTGTGTTTCAGGAATCCTGCCTTGAAATGACAACCTAAAATCCCGATACCCAAAGTCGTGAAACCCTTAATTAATCATGATTGTTTAAAAAGTTAAACATGATTAATATTAATTAATCAATCATGATTTCACGATTCGAGGATCATAGATGGAACTGAAATAAGATATTGTTGAAATTACTAATACAACTAAGAGGGGGGGGTGAGTAAGTTGTTACTGTGCTTAAACAATTAATCACTTATTCAAAAAAATTTGATCTATTCCACGTGACCATCAATATTATACAAGATATGAACAACATAAATAATGAAAATCAGTCACACATAAGATATACACAGAGAAACATTTTCACGAGAAAACCCATAAAGGGAGAAAACCTCTTCTTCTTCGCATGATAGGCATTATTTTAAGTTATGTACATCATCTATCTTTGAGCACCAACTCAATGTGAGGCTACTACCTCTGTTTTACAAGCTCCAACTTGTTGAGAGCACCGACTCTCTTATTTCTCTATCACCCACTAGAAGGAATCATCAACTCCATGAGTGGTCCAACATCAACTGGACTTATACAAGCACCAACTTGCATACATAAAACTCTGTGTTTTCCCTAGCGCCACCCTTCCACCCTGTTTCCAAGCCACAAGTAGATGAAAGATACAACTCCCAATATTCAAGAACCAACTTGAGAACCAGAGGACCACAGTCCTCCCTAGAACCACCATACCTCTCTAATTATGAATACATGATTGAATAGCCACCAGTATAGATATATCAATTCTTACCACTTCTTCTCTGTTTTGTGAATCTTCTCTGCTTCATTATTCTTTTCCTGTATTCATATTTTGTTTATCATTTCTAAGTTTTATCTCACACTGTGCATTCTGCGATTTTCCTTTCTCCCAGTTTACCTCATTTTCAGTGAGAACCTCCAACTCCACACAGTCATTGCATATCTCTTTTATGCACTGCAACCTCTCCTGTTACACCTTGAATCTCCTAGGACAAAAATGCCTCAGTAACTGAATCACCAACAGTCCAAGAACCATGATTCAATTGTACTAACTGAATCGTAATCTAACAATTAATCATGAAGAGAAACAATAGCCCTTCGATTAGATTCCCAAATAACCAACACCATTGGATTAAATCCATAGGGTCTCATGTTTACCCCATATGCCCACTGGCTGTGACCACAGGCCTAATCAAAAAGCACTTCGGAGTTTCGCATTTCACGAATTTTGTTGCAAGTCCCTCTGACTCTTCCAACTCTTGATCACGAAATGGAGCCTTGCAACTTGCAATCTCCTTCCTTCACGTGCCCACCAGCGATGACCACCGGCTACGCCAACATGTGCTTTGCAATCAGAAATATTGTGATGAGACTTCTCAAGTCTTCCATGTCACAATATCTAAAATGGAGCTTAGCTAGGATAGCTCCTTCCTCTCATATTACCACCAGTGATGGCCAAGCACTTATCCATAAAGTGATTTCATAATTTTGCGTTTTGGGTTATCTAACTGTGAGCTGCCTCTACTTTCCCATGTCGTGATCTCTGAAATGGAGCTTAGCTAGGATAGCTCCTTCCTCTCACCTTCGATGATGTGACCTTGGCTAATACCATGGGCCAAACATTTAAGCGCTTCATTTCATGACTTCACATGTCTCGAGTTCCCACACTATGCTCCTTTGTCTCCTCCAATGTACAAGTTAGCGAAATTCCAATCGCTCGCCACATGTTCTCTGGATCCAACAGCCAGTATTGTTTTACAACCTCTCATATCACGAGGTTAGAGGATAGTAGTCAACCTTATCCTCTTCATAGTTATACATGATCTAGCAACTGATAGGTATTCTTGAAGAAGATCAACGATCGATGATCTTTTAATGGTCCTCAAGCCCACGATCACTCATGTGACCATCGTCCATTATATGATATGATCAACATTGTCAATTTTCTTGATCGGATAGCTGCTGAGTCTTCTCACTTTTTCTGTGCATTGGTAGAATTCTCAATATTTCCATCGATCCAAACTTCTAAAAAATGCTTCTTACTTCTGATCTTTGATCTTCATTCGTACACCTTCTTGAGCTTTTATCAGAGGATTGTTGATCTTATCGTGATCAACAATAATCATGAACTACATTTTCCCTTCTGAGCCTTGGTCTTCACACTATTCGCTCCTCTCATTCGCTATGGCTGCTGAGTCTATGCTTTCGATCTCTGCATGCCATTATCGATGTGTTGTTGATATTGCTATCATTGGAAAACAAGTATTCTCTCGTTGTGCTGATCTTGCCATCAATGAAAAAAAATACTGTACTTTCTATTTGTAAATATGCCAACAGATAACCCAGCACCCGAAACCTCGAAATGGATTAAGGTTAAAAATAATTAACTAACAATATACAATCAAGTTGTTAACAAAATAAAACATTATTATCTAACCGTTGAGTTTATGACAATTTGCAATATGGGCAATTTCAAATTTCATTCATAATTATCTGATTATGAAATATCGACCATTAATGACATTAAATGGCTAGCCTGAGAAAATGATCTCAAATAAGATCCTGCTTTAAAGCCCAAATATTTTTATTAAAAGAATTAAATGCATTATCAGTGAAGGTATATGCAAATCGATGCATTTAAGGAAATAAAGGTTTTTCATTTTTTACATTTGCGTTTTGGCAGAACTTGCTTAGAAAGACACTCAGTCCTGTGCATTTTATGTGATAAATAACAGGTTTTTGAGAACTGCTACCATGCCACCACAAAAAGTAATTAAAGCAACTAGTGAAAGTTCAGGCCAGAGCTCAGAGGTTTTCTCCAACACCTTACCCAAAAGCATAGACACAGTTAAAACCTGGACACATGTATTCAACATCCTACAGTACGAACTGGTAAAATGCACAGATGATTCAATCGACAATGAAAAGGAAGAATTGTCTATAAAATACAAGACTATTTCTTAGTCAGAGCTACATAAGGTAGCAATAAGGCCAAGGCTTTTACCCTACAATGATATGATTATATGGGCACTAGATCATGTGGATATCCCAACCAGAACTATATTCAATTCTCAAAAGGTAGTTGTTGGGTCATTTTGGCCAGAACACATACAGGTGATGTACAAACTATCTTCAACACCAAAATTCATTTACAATGCCAGTTTCCTAGTGAATTTTAACGAGTGTGATCAATATGGAAAAATCCTTTCCGAATTGATCAAGGACTGGTATTCACTCCCTAAAAAGTTTAGATTCGACTCTCACGACATATACATAATCTCATTTCTAGAACCACAGTTCATGTATATAGCCATTGTTGGCATAGGGGCAGACCCAGGGTTCAATACTCAAGAGCGCGCCAAAAATCCGTAACTACTGGCCCTTTCAGCAACACCTGCGAGGTAGATGCAGTATCACTCGAAGTAGCTATAGGGGGTTGTAGGACACATGTGTCTACAACCAGAAGAAATTCAAAGTGGATTCAAAGAAACAACACACAACAACCTAGTATTCTTTATCTTCCTACAACCTAGTGTGCAAGTTATATCTCAGATCTAACACATTATCAGAATAGAAGCATATCAAATGACAAAGAACACAACATCAATCACACATAACATGAGATATACATGGTTCACCCTCTCTCTAGGGATACACCCACAGAACTGTTCTTTAGAATATATTTGATGAAAGCATACAGTTCTATCTGCGCTCTTAGCTAGCATATCTTCTCTTCTTCTCTCTCTTTCACTCCTCCCTATGAACCCAGCTACAGGGTTGATATTCACACCTAGCTGAAGATCTTACAATACAAACTTCTCTCACAATACAATACTTCTCTCTCAATAGCAATCCCTTCTCTTAACATAATATCATCTATCAACAACAACAAAACCAACAACCCATCCCAGGTCCTCTTGACCTTTATTTATATATTACAATAGCTCATCGACCGCCTTACGCCGAGACCTAAGTGCCAAAATCCTAGATACCAAAACCCTAGGTGTCTAAAACCCTAAGTCAACTTGACCCGCATTTTCAGGTCTTCTCCAGCCTGCCTTTCCTTCCTTCTCGTGCGATGCTCCAAAGCATCCAACGATGTATTTTTTTTCTTACTAAGTTGTCCATGAACTGTCTTTGTTGCTCATATGTCATCCTCGATTTCCTCGTCCAACGACTTATTCTCTCAGACTTCGCTCTGTGTTTTTTGCTCTTTTGCTCACTTTGAACCAATCGTAGTCACCGTGTCTTTCGCACAGTTCACATTTCACCTTTTCTACCTTAATATTCTCTTAATTCCATACCCAAGGGCCAACATGCACCCAAAAATCACATGTGGCTCATCCCATGGCACTTCAAATCTGATCCTTCTGTTTTTCTTCAACTTCGGACTGTGCAAGGAAGCCTTTTCTTTTAGCTCTATCCCTCCCTTCTTTGTGCAAACTATATTTTCTATCTCTGGTACCCAGTTTCAAATGCACCTGGTACCTGGACCCTTCTCCTTCGGTTTTTATCGAGAGATGCAAGGCAACTAGTTGTCATAATACAATTTCAACCGGCTCTCGTTCACCAATCCTTCCTTGCATTCTCCATTCAAAGTTTTCAACTACGCAGCTCCTCCTTTTGTAATACAGATAACCTAATACAACCCCATCCAATGTGTTTTGAACTTCCCTGGATGCTTCATGAATTTGATGTCATATATAAATACCAAATCTCCTTGCTTGAAATCTTTCTTCTTGATGTGTCGGTCATGGTAGACCTTTTCTCTTTCCTTCTGAACTTGCTGATGAAATCCTGCAATAAATCTATCTTCTTCAATTTCAACCAACTGCGCAATCCTCTCTTGAACAATGCCAGTGTCATCCATATCCATAAATGTTGTGATCCTTAGGCTAGGAACTAAGTATTCCATGGGGAAAACTGCTTCTAAAACATAAACCAACTTAAAGGGGGTCTGCATTGTTAGGTTTTTGCAGGTGGTTCTATAGGCCCATAATACTGTCAGTACTCTTAAATCCTAGTCATCCCTGTTCACACTGCAAATCTTCATCAACGTCGTCTCTAAGATCTTATTTAATGCTTCAACTATCCCATTCGCTTGCAGGTGGTAGGGTGTTCTCTTCTGATGATGAACATCAAATTGCTCATTCAATGCTTCAATGGTATTGTTAATAAAATATGTACCTTGATCGCTTATCAGAGTCTTTGGGTGTCCAAACCTAGTTATGATATCATCAAATATGAAGCACACAACTATAGTTGCACTACAGTCCTTGAATGCTCTTGCTTTGGCCCATCTGGTCAAATAATCTATCTCAGTGATTATGTATCTGGCTCATGTACACTTCTCTGGTGGGTTTATAGGTCCCACGAAGTCAATGGCCCATTTCTCAAAGGCTTGTAAGGTTAGTTGGGGTGCTAATGACATTTCATCTCTTCTGGACAGTTTCCCAACTCTTTCGCATACATCATAGGCTCTGTAATAATCCTTAGCATCTCTGTGTAATGTAGGCCACCAGAGGCCAGCTCTAAGAACCTTCTACAATGTTTATTTCCTTGCATAGTGTCCTCGTGTGATGCCTTCATGTGATTTTGCAAGGATTAATAGTATCTCTGCTTCCATAACACACCTCCTTAATATCTCATTAGGTCCCATATTGTATAGTTGTCCAGCTATAAGTGAAAGTCTACAACGCGCACTACCAATTGTTTCTTCTGAATGACTATGTAATCACGAGGTTCTATTCATGTGGATAAGAACTGAACTATCTCTACGAAGTGATCCTCAACCTTCCTAATGGCCAAAAATTGCACTCCTGACAGTGTATCCTCCAAACTAGTAGATTCCTCTCCATGTTCCAACCTCGACAAGTGGTCAGGTCCTTTGTTCATCCTTCATGGTTTTACCACGATCTCAATGTGATATTCCTGAAATAGAAAAATCCATCTGCATATTCTTCCTTCCAAAACTGGCTTGTTGACTAGGCATTTCAGTGCAAAGTGATTGATAAACATTTTAAAGTGTCCTCCCAACACATAGTGGTGAAACTTCTACAGTGCATACACCATGGCTAACCCTTACCTCTCAGTGGGGGTGTAATTAATCTTAGTTGTTGATAGCTTTCTGCTAGCAAAGGCTAACGGGTGATCAATGTCTCCTGCTCCTGGTTATGCTAACACAACTCCTAATGTAATGGAAGATGCATTGACATGCACGTTAAATTCCTTGCTCCAATATGTGAAAACCAAAATAGGCACAACAACCATTTTTTGTTTCAGTTGTTGAAGCTCTGCTGGCATTGTTCTATCCATTGAAACTGACAGTCTTTTTTCAAAATCTTTTCCATGGGTGTTGTAATCTATGCATATCCTTTAATGAACTTCTTGTAGTATCCAGTATGTTCTAGCATAGTACACAGTTGTTTGAATGAAGTAGGAGGTGGTAGATCGACTATAATGGCATTTGTGGATGGATCTACCAACAATCCTTGCTTGCACACATTATGGCCCAACAACACTCGAAAGGGTGAAAAGAATATGCACTTCTTCAGGTTCAAGGAAATCTGACATTGATTGCACTTATCCAACATTAGCCTTAAACATTCAATATGATTTTGTAGCAAACTAAAAACAGTCCAATCATCAAAATAGGCTTCCAAGAATTTATGTAAAAACTCCTTAAACACTTCGACCACCACCCTGGAAAAGATGGCTGGTGCATTCTTCAATATGAATGACATCACTGTATACTGGTAAGATCCCCATTCTGTTGCAAATGTGGTCTTGTGGCGATCCTCTTTGGTAATCCTAATTTGATGGTATTCCGAAGATCCATCTATAAAATAATATACCTCTTGTCCTCCTATATTATCTAACACTTCGTCAGTGAATGGTGTAGGGAATAGGTCATGCAAAAGGGCATCATTCGGCTTCCTGAGATCTACACAACCATAGGGCTTATCCATTCTGACTCTTCAACAAGTTCTATGATTCCTGCTTCTAACATTCTGTCTAGTTCAATCTTCACTTTTTCCTTATATTTGGGGTTCAATATGTAAGGTCTTTGTTTGACTGGCCTTGCATATGGCTTCAAAGGGATCCTCATATCTCCCATAGGCCCTTTAATGCCCTTCATATCAGCGAAATTAGTTGGAAACAAGTCTTGATACTCATGTAGTAACTTTGTGATCTTGTCGATAGTAGAAACATCCCAATAATCTCCAATATTAGCAAGCTTCGGTGCTTGTTCTGTTCCAATGTTGAATTTCTTGATTTTAATTGGCTGTCTAATGAAAGGTAGCTCAAATCTTGGTCCTTCTATGTCTCTCTGGCCCACTGTTTTGGTGATGTTCACCTTCCTAGGATCATCTTCTTCATCACCATTGATATTTTAACAACCTTGTAGTTTCTGAAGAGACACAGTCAATTCATCCTCTTCTTTCTCGAAAGGGAGGCTAGGTGCTTCCTCAAATAATTTTTGTCTTACAATCTGTAATACTTGATCCACTATAGGATATTGGCTTTCAAAGAAAAAGGTAGTTACAAATTTTTGAGTCATACTTTCCCATTCGGTAATGATGAGGCGTAGTTCTGCTTGAAGGTACCAATTGATAGGGGTTGTGTCCAGTGTGTTGATTAATTTATGCACCCACTGCTCTTGAGGAATGTTTCTCTAGGATTCCTCACAATTTTTCACATGGTCCTTTAGACAAATTTGACTTGTGTATCTAACTTCACAGCCTTCTATTTTCTCTGAGAACTGTGCTTTCATCAAAGTGAGACATTGTACCCAATCTTTAATGTTGTGTTTGTGTGTCCCCCACCATCTTTTTGGGGTTTCTTTCAAGGCCTCATCTAGTGCCAACAATATCTGTTGTATTGGTACAATTTATTCAAATTCCAACAAGAAAGATTCTAAATGATTTAGACCATCAAAGGTGGGCAAGTTACTTACTGTTGTGCTGATCCAACGAACTTCTCTGGTCAATCTGACAAAACTTCTAGTAGATGCTTCATACATTTTTTTCTGCCAGTTCTCCAATGCTTCTTCTGATTCTGATGAGCATGTGTTGTCACTTTTCCATCTCGAAATTCCATTTGTTGTAGTATTAATGTAATCTTGTTCTCTGGCTGTCAAATTGTATATGTTTTCTAACTCATATGCATGGTATTCTTCTCTAGTGGGCTCTATGTATCTACGACCTTCGTTAGGATCCAAAGGTGTGAATATGCTAAGGCCATCTCCTTCAAATGTCATTCATATTTTATTTAAATCAACCACAGTGGAATTATTGAAATCCCAATCAATTCCTAACAGTGTGGGGTAAGGACAATTATCATCAACTATCTCAATGAATTCGAAGTCCAGAAATGTTCTGACCCCGTCAATGTTTACAGGGACATGTTCCATTCTTCTGAAGGGGATCAGAGCTTGTTGATTGGCCATCCTAAGCTCGATAGGGGAATATATCAATTGGGGTTTTCCCATCAATGCCCAGGTCTACTTCATCATGACATTGACCTCCGACCCTAAGTCGAGGACCACATAGTCTATATCATACTCTCCAATTTGAGTGTTTAGGTGTAATTCTTTATTTGTCCTTCTCTTTTTATATATGTGGTGTACTGCTCTACTCAGTAAGGGGTCTACCTTCCCTAGCTTGTATTGTATAATCAAGTTTTGTAGCTCTTGTATAGCTCTCTCATCCTTTATCAAATTAATGCAGGTGCATAAAAATTCCATGAGCTTACTTACCTCTTTTCCTTCTCTTGGCAAAGAGGACTAATCAAAGGGCAAGGGAATTCCATATTCTCATATTTCTAGTTGAGCCTTTGATGAAGAAGCCTGATCTCTTCTGAATTCTTTTCTTGCTTCCTCAAATATTTGTTTTTCTTTCTTCGCATCAAACACTTATGTCTACTTTGCAGCTTTCCTGACTCCTCATGCTTCTATAATCTTTCCTTGGGTTACTTTGTCTTGTATTATAACAATGCCTCCTCTAGTGATAACAATGACTCTGGGATCTATTATGTGAGGTTCTACTTTGATTAGTTGTATTTTTTGGTTTCCTCCTCATTTCCCTTAAGCTTGGCTAATAGCACAGGACAGTCTTCTATGACATGTTCAAATGAGTTGCAGTAATTGCAAGTGGTACAAGGGTTCTAACAATCCCTTGCCAAGTGTCCTGGCTATGCATAGTTATAACAAATGATCTTTCCCCGACCTCAACCCATACCTCCTCCTCGTCCTCTTCCTCTGAATCCACCACGAGGGTTGAATTTTCCTCTTCCTAGGGAATTATACTACGTAGTGCTTCCTTCTTGCTGTACTTCACCTTGAATCTTGTATATGTCTCTTGATATTTCATGCATGAGCTCATAGGCCCTACAATCCCTATCATCATGTCCTAATGACTTACAAAATGTGCAGTAAAGATTTGTGGTTGTCTGGACATATTTCTGCAAATAGTAACATTCACCAGGGCAATGTCTATTTCTACATACCTCGCACCAAGGCAGGGTAAATTGCTTTAGAGGACTCGGGGCTCCAGATTCCAAATAATCATGAAATAGGGGACAATGATCCTTGTCATAGACTTCTGATTTGCATCTAATACACAAAATATCTTCTCTTTTATCTTTTCTCTTGTCTTTCTTCATATCTTCAACCTGCAAAGACAAACTAGTTAGCTGACTCAATATTTGACTCATGCCTAAGATCGATTCTCCAATAGGGGCTGATTCTAACTTCATGGTGATCTCCAATGCCTCATCCTGCAAAGCAATCTTCTGTTGCATCACATGAATTTTGATGTGTGGTAGGAGGAAATCAATGAACCATTCCTTGTTCTTCTCATCTAGGATCTAAAAAATCAAATGGCCTATTAGGGTCTTGAACCTCTGATCAAACTCCCAAGAAGGTTCAACTACTTTCTTCTTAATTTCATTTAGCTTTGTAATTCACTATGACTCTGACTTGGGTTTTTTGAATTCTGCAATCAACGCATTCTTGATATGGTTCAGCAGTTTCAAATGGGCAACTCCTTAGACAAACTTCATGTACCATCTCAGTGCACGGTCTCTCAGGCTAGTACTAAACTGAGCTCACTTAACAACTTTGTTGGTGATATTCTTAATACTCCATACAACTTCACATAGGAACCAGTGCTACCCAAGATCTTCAAATCCATCTCCTTTAAAAGTGGGTAACCTCATCTCGTTTTCCATAGATCTTCCTAAGTTTCCTGACTGAGTGTGTGATGAACCGCTTGTACCAGTGCTTTGAGTGATATGATAACTTAGGTTACTCTGGTTACTTAAGGATGCTAAAACAACAGGAAGAGTAATAGTACTTAATTCAATGATGTGTGTAGTTCCTAAAGTTTCTGGCTCTTCTCAGCGAGGTTCTTCAGTATTTTCTTCTCTTAGTCCAACAAATCTTGATTGTTCTTCACTCAATAGCTCTTCCTCCTCTCCACTATAAAGTCCTTCTTCTCATAGAAGAGGTTCGTGATGTTTCTAAAACAAATTTTCCAAAGGAACTTCTCTGAAGGTCCTTCCACTGCACGTGTGTCCAACCTCTATGTTGCTGTCTGAATTCTTGAACATTGTATTTTTCAATATGACCCACTATTGTATATTCAAGATGTTCTTATCATGCAATAGCATCTTGATCTTCAACTTCAGAAATTCTAAAAATTTTCCTCTAGGCCCCTTAAAGAAATACCTCTCTACTTGGCTATATGACTCTACTCTGTCAATAGAAAAATCAGTGATATGCCCTCCTATGGTACTATCAAACTAGTGATCCAATACTCTTGACATGACATTATCAACTCTCTTAACCTTATTTATCAGCGCTGACATCCAAACCACATGTGGCTTAGATCTGATCTCGAACTGGGTATCTACTAATCTAGCTAACCACTCGTATAGCTCCTTATGAATCCCTCCAAAGAAAATCTTGTGTATATCAGTAAAGAAATACCTTGACATTCCCTCAATAAGATCTTGGTCCCAATAACATAACCATTTGTTGGCACAGGGGCATACCCATGGTTTAATACTCAAGAGCGCACCAACAATCCCTAACTACTAGCCCTTTCGGCAACACCTGCAAGGAAGATACAGTCTCACCTGAGGTAGCTATAGGGGGTTGCAGGACACAGGTGTCTACAACTAGAAGGAATGAAAAATGGATTCAAAGAAACAACACACAAAAACCTAGTATTATTTATCTTCCTACAACCTACTGCGCAAGTTATATCTCAGATATAACACATTATCACAATAGAAACATGTCAAATGACAAAGAACACAACATCAATAACACATAACACGAGATATACGTGGTTCACCCTCTCTCTAGGGATACATCCATAGAACTGTCCTTTATAATATATTGGATGAAATCATACAGTTCTATTTGCGCTCTTAGATAGCATATATTCTATTCTTCTCTCTCTTTCTCTCTTTCTCTCCTCCCTACGCACCCAGCTGCAGGGTTGATCTTCGCACCTAGCTGAAGATCTTACAATATAGTCTGCTCTGACAATACAATACCTCTCTCTCAATAGCAATCCCTTCTCATAACATAATCTCATCTATCAACAACAAAAAACCAACAACCCAACCTGGGTCCTCTTGACCTTTATATATTAGAATAGCTCACTGATTGCCTTAGGTCGATACCTAAGTAAAAAAAACCTAGATACGAAAACCCTAGGTCAACATGACCCACATTTTGAGGGCTTTTCTAGCCTGCTTTTCCTTCCTTCTCACACGGTGCTCCAAAGAATCCAATGGTGGATTTTTCCGCTTGCTGAGTTGTCCATGATATGTCTTCCTTTATCATCGATCATCCTCGATCTCCTCATCCAATGGCCTGTTCTCTTGGACTTCGCTCCATATTTTCTGCCCTTTTTCCCATTTCGACCCAGTCTAAGTCACTGTGTCTTTCGCGCAGTTCACATTTCTCCTTTTTTTCCTTAATCTTCGCTTACTTCCATACCCAAGGGCCAACAACCATGATGATCTATAGACTCCATGGGAAAGAGAACACAACCTATTTCTATCTACCATGGGTACCCATTATACACATAGTAGTGGAAGGGTATTCATTCTACTGGGCTAAGATATTGTCGGATAGTCTGGCTAGTGAAATTATAGAATACCAAACACTAAAAGACAAGGGGCAATCAACTTCATTCTTCATGTCATATTATATTATGGACATCATATGTTTCATGATGCCTTTCCCACTAATGGGCTAGATATGGACTCCAAATAATGTAGAACCAATACACACTTATCATTCGAAACTCTAGGAAGACAAGGTGAAAGATTTATTCTATGAAATCTATAACTGGGTAGTCGTGTTGATGCACACTGCTATATTTGGTCACACACCTCCTATAATTTCAAACAAAATTGTTGCTAACTTGGGTAGAGTGGAATACTGGTACATCGAGGAACACTTCTCCTATATCATGGTTTTTGGCAAGGTTGTACGACAAACTGTACTCGACGGGATTAACAAAGAGCTCAAAGTAGTACAGAAAAATCTATGGGCATCTTTTCCCTTACATATTGGTGCATTTGATTTATTGTATTTTGGCCACTCCAAAGTGGAGGCCACTGACTTAGAATAAATAAAGCTGGTGAAGATTGAATTCAAGAAGCACGACCCACAACAGGTCATAGGTAACCACATGGCTAGTTGCAATCTGAAAAGGTATGAACATGAGGATTATCCTCAAGACGATATTTTCCGAGGAGAGAGATCTTATTCGGAAAAATTGGATCGGGTTCGAGCTCTGTCACCCGATAAAATGATTGAATTCTACAACTTCCAAAGGCACCGAAAAAGTAGCCTCCCTAAAGTGTTATAAGGAGGAGCCCCGACATCTCCAGCTACACAAAAAATGGAGACTCGAAGTCGAGAAGCCATAATCTATAGTAAACAAGAAACCCGAGAAAACTTAGAGAAAAATGAGGTCTCTAATCATAAAGAAGATACCTTGGTGACATATGTATCAGGTAATCGGGCCAAATATCAAGCAGAGACACTAACAAAGAAAGGGGAAAATAGGCCATTCTCTACACTAGATAAATCAACTACACACGCAGCCAGAAAACAATCATCCACAAAAATCGATAGCCCCATTCAGTTTATCACGCCATTACAGTTCACCATAGGGAACCTCGATGTAGAGATAATGTTCATATAATATCTCATGCCTATTCCTATTGAAGAGATACCTCCTTCCAATTTCTTTTTCAGTAAGAAAAGGAAAGTTGTGGTGAAGAGAGAAACACACCAAAGGGCAGGTGCAACTGTCAAAAGGCACAGGGTTCTATTGTATGGATAAGCTTTGGAAGAAGAATGCTTCACTACAGAGGTGGCAGGCTTGCTGGGAGATTTTGCAATGATAAACCAATTTTCAGTCAAGAACTTGAAGGAACGACTTAAGCAGAAGAATCAGATGATAAGTCAAGTGAAAAATCAAATAAGTACTATAGAAAAGAATGTTAGAAGTGAAGTTAAAAAATGACCTAGAGCTAGTGATAGACAAGAAATTAAACTGCTCAAATCCAGTCTAGATGAGACGCGTAAGATTGTACAAGGGAGCGAAGAACAAGCCATTCAACAAAGAAAATTGGTGAAGCAATTACAGGCTAAGGTGAACTTGACATAGAACATGGTGAAAGATATAACTGTTTTCCAAACAGAGGCACTGGAGGTATGTAAGAAAATGGAAGCAGCTCAACAAAGCCTTTTTGACAAGGTGTAAATTATCCAAAACCATTTTCGGGTAGCGAACCAATTGTTGGATAACATTTGTTTCAGAGAGAGACACTATTGTAGGTCGGTCCAATTTTCAAGAAGTGGTTGTGTCATTGGCTAGAGAATAAATTTCTGTGATTCCCAGACTGTCTTTTTCATAGCAAGTCAGAGGTGACATAATATTGAATACATGGGAAGCCAATATAGCCGAAAGTAAAAGAATGACTAAGGAAATCAAAGAGGCTTGTGAAGAGGTTTTTCACTCACTAAATAAAGAGTCACTAGGCCTCGAAGAAGATGATAATTCTGAAATAATGGGACAAATTGATATAGTAAAGCATCAACTTGATATTAAAGAAAGCCTAGAAAAAGCTCAGGCTGAAATTTCGCAGCTAAAGTAGGTCGACATCACTCAGATAAATAGATGGCCGGTGAAGCCTAATATGAAATTACAATCAATGACTTTATAAGACAAAAGAATGGATGACTGACTGCCACGATTAGAAAAGAAGTTGTATATTTTTTAGGCAAAATATATGACAGAACCTTACAGACTAGTAACACAGTTGGTAGGCAGGTGTGTCGAATGTATTGAGCGAGGAAAAGATAGTACCTCAAAAAACTAATGAGGTAATATGTACATATCACATGAATAGATCATGATTAGAGATTATCTATGTCCGAGCTGGAAAACAAGAAAAGAAAACGCCTCAACCAACATGAGAAAGAGACATAAGAGAACTAAGTGAAGCATTCCAAGTTTTTCATTTTGTAACCATCACTTTTTAGACATAACGAGAATTCCAACCGCCTAGGGTTGAGAATCGTTTTGTATAAATACATACTCAAAAGAATGAAAAAGAGGTTGCTTCTTACCAGATGTAATTGAGAAAACTCTCCTCATTGAGGATTAATTCAAGTGCAGACCAAATATTCCACATTTCATCTAGTTCGAGTTATGTGTCCTTCTATCTTTCCACATCTCAACATCTTTTTATAAATTTTCTTGATGAATGTGTGATCACAATTTAGTACATCTACTGTGATTACATTTCATTTAGTTATCTGATAGCGAACATTTTTTCCACTATATTTACTGTTCGTAAATACAAGACCTGTAAGTTAATTAAATTGCTATATTTTACGCTTCATTTAAGGTTATTTGATCTATTTTCTTCTTGTTAGATTTAGAGAGGTAATGTAGATAAACATTGTCTTTTTGAAAACGTTAGTGAGAATAGTAAAGAACTAAAATAAAACTATCCTTAAAACTGATCATAGGCAGTGCTAGAATAATCTCTTTCTAAATACATTACAATAGTTTCACTAAGATCTAAGCAAGTTGATCTAAGTGAAAGACAAACAGTTCTAATCCATAAACCAACTAGAAGGTAGATAGTCAAATCTAAGCAAAACAGATCTAGATAAATTCTTTCTAAACAGAGTACATATCTGAGCAGTAGTTTTATTCAGATCTAAACATATTGATCTAGGTAAAGAAAAAAATAGTTCTAAACAAGAGGATTAGATCTAGATAGTGGTAAACAGATTTTGCTAACAAATACAAACATATCTTAAATCATGATAAATTGTAACAGTAATAAAAGGGATAAGTCAATTACCTTGAAGTCTGATATGGATCAGAGCTTGAAGTCTTACCTTTGTTCACTAAAGGAGATCATCACACACATAATATATGTAATGCCACTAAAATATATGTTCAGAAAAAATTCAAGATCATAGATCTACCATATAGGCTAGATCTCTTGCCAAGAGTTGAGTAGACTTTCTTGCCACCAGGAGGAGAAAAGCACATAGACACTGTTGTTCTTGAGTTTATACTTTAAGGCTCTAAGTATATCGTCAAGGCATCCATAAAGGTAAAGGTAATTAAAGGGTAAGAATCAAAGTAAAGGGTAAATCAGAGTTGGTTTCTCAACTGTCTCTGTCTAGCTTCCCATTGTTCTTGGATGCTGATATCTCTCTCGATAGTTGCCCATGAACATTCTAATTCAACCCAGTTAGTTTTTGTTTGCAGAATAATATTAAGCAAGTTCAAATCAATGCTAATTTGATCTTGGAGGCCAGGTTCTATGTTGGGTTGTCTATTATTTGGGACAGTCATGGAAAATAAAGTTTTATTTAAATATAAAAGGTTTGAAGATTTGTTGCTTCAGTTTTTAAGGAATGAAAAGAGAAAAAGAGTTTTGGAACTCAAAATAATAACATAATTACAGTTGAAGCCGTTTCCTGTACTTGAAACAATTTTTAGAATAGTAAAATAACAAAGTAACAATGCTGAGAAAATCTGAGGCTTTAATCATGAAAGAATCTCATATTGTAACAGGAGGCAAAGAGGAAAACGAAATTTCTAATGAAGTGTAAAATATAATCATTCAAATGACCTACATGTCTTGAAACTGTTGATAGCAATCACAGAGGAAAAATTGTAAATGATTTAATAACCAAATCAATTCAAACTACAATAGATGCGTGAAATAAACTTATAGTTGATCATTCATTAGAAAGACATAAGAAGAAAAATATTGGAAATAGGGTAAAAGAACACATAGCTTCAAGTTGACAGAATTCAAAATCTTGTCTGCATTATTTATATCACAGTGGATTGGAAAACTTTTTAATACAATCAACTCTCTCAAAAAACCAAAAGCCTTTTCTTGATCTTGTGAAAATATATTTATACATGATCACCAAACGTTTTTCCCGTTGGTGATTAACTAACTTCCTAAGACTAACAGTTACATGAATGAACAATGTCAAACCGTTTACAATTCTATTCTAATTGATTTATTATTCCAATGATGAAAATCTTCAAAACAGTATTTCATGTCTGCGTTGATGAACCTCCTCCTTCTACTTTAAGACAACGAATACATTTTCCCATAAACTATACTAAAACTCTGGGAGCTTCTGGAATATCCTTTGCTTCAAATAAGAAAAACTTTCTTTGCAGTTCTGGCAGACAATCTTCGATTATCTTTATTGTGAACTTAATAGTTTGTAGTTTTAAGTTAGGCATTAATATCCATTTGTCAATTTGAGTGTCATTGATTACCATTATTTGTGGAATCTCTACCTGAATTTCTTCCAGATCCTCTTTGAATCTTAACTGATGCTTGACAATGTTAATTTCCCCTAACAACCCTGAACAATCGTTTTTTCCAATGCTCGATGAAGTTTTCTCTAAAAGTTCAAAAATTCCTTGATAGTTGTCATTAACTTCTCTGGTTATTCTTTTGTTTTCTATGAGGTCTGCCTCCCATACCTTGAGTATTACATCACCTTTAATATGCTATGAAACAGATAGTTTTGAGCCTCCCTGAAATCCTCTTTTGTTGAAAGAGCCACTGCTTTTTGGAAAGTTTTTCTAGCTGCTTTCACTTCTCTTTCTTTCTGGAGAATTATCTCCAAGGATTTACTTGTTTCCTGAAAGTAATTCTGAACAAATTCCAGGTTAAAAAACACTCCTTGTTGTTCTTTTTCTATCTTCATATGTAATCCCAATACCTGGGTTTGGAAGATTTCAAGCTCTACCACTTGATTTGAAATGGAATTAATCTTATCTTGTAATTGTTTATTTATTTCCTCTTGCTTTATGACCTGTTCTTGAGTGACCTATATTTTCTGATTTTCTTCCTCTAAGCTTGCTTTCAGTTTTTGAATATCTTGAATGTCATTTAATCTATCTCATTCTAGACCCTTTTTTATCCCCCAACCGATATTTCTTTCAGTCTCATTTAATTGATCCTATAACTGAGATATCATCTGATCTTTCTGCTCCAACATAGTTGTCAAACTACCCACAGAGTATAAATTTGTCGATGCTAAGGCTCTCATTGTGCCTGCTATCTCTGTAGCGAAGTCTCCCTCTTTAAGTTTTTGTCCATCTATAATGATCTTGTGCTTTTTAATCATCATATCTCCTCTTGGATGCATTTCCTGTTTTAGGATAGCCTTTCTATTTTTATTGAAAAAATAATCGAAGGGAGGAATATCATCTCTAGAAATAGGCTCAATATCACTTACGTATAGAGCTCCCCTTTGGGGGTTTCCATAAGTGGACTGCAATGGAGTAAAAGAGGTAAAGGGAATTCCAAGTTCTGTCGATGTTGTTCCTCCTACTTTTTTGGGAATATTCTCAGGGATTTCTGAGGGTATTTCCAACTCCTTACCTTTCCCTGCCTCTGATTTTTCTGTGTGAGGAACTTCTATTTCTTGTGAAGGCATTTCAGTCTCCTTCATTTTTCCCCTTGTATTTTCTTTATCCTATACATCTGTTTCAAAACCTGGGGGAGACCCTTCTTGCTCTAGAGGAGGAGTTATGGACTCACCCTGCAAGATCTTTGGCAAACAACTTCACCTGTGACTTTGGAAAGACATGAAACCAGTCTGTAAGTCAGGTGATAAGGCCCATACCCTGTTCAATACCTCTTCATAAGTTTTAACCTCCTTGAATATATCATCATAAACATATTTTTCGTGTTCATAAGCTTTCATATTATAGTGCATCAAATGCTTGCTTACTAATTGATAAGGGTCATTCTTTCTATGCTCAATATCTACCATTTTTATCTCTTATAATGCTTCAGCTTCCACTTTAGAATGTCTTAGGTTTAGTAATGAAAATTTCCCGACATACACGGGAAGATTGGCCAGGATTTCTTTTGAGCTGCCTTTATCTCTATCCCAATATCACCTTTCACTATTTGAGATGCTACCTCCCTCAATAGCAGTCTGTCCGGGAGGAATTTTGGAAGTGTGTGAGGGGGGATTAAACACCCATAAACCCTAATTTTCATCAACAAACTAGTCAACTATTGCTTTGAGATTTTCTAAGACTGGCTCAAAAATGCGAGGGGGTTCACAACCATAAAGCATTTTATGCATTGGAATTACTACGAAATGACAAATTTCGTAAAACACATTATTAGCATTTGCTTCCCATAGAACAGAGTGATACTCGTGAATGGCTTTGGGGCAAGTTATGTTCCAACTCCAATTCTTCAGGGGAAAATGAGTCACAATGCAGACTACATCCATAATGTACGCTGACATGTAGAAGGCCACTGGCTGATCTTCAGATTTTGCAACTCTGTAACTTGAAACTTCTTGAGCTAGGTTATCAGACAAAATCTTAGTCTAGTTAAAAGTGCATCCTTTTGAAGCTTCTTCTAAAAAGGGCACCCATTCTGTAGGAAAATGGCAGGGATTCTTTCTCCTGAAAAGTCTACACAGTATAATGGCTACATAGACCATGTACTCGTTCAAACATGTTGTGGCATAAAACCCATGGGTATCAGCCCTAAACTTTGATGGACATCTCCACCATTCTTTGATTAAATCGGGATAAGTTCTGTCTGCCTCAGTACACTCCTTCCTTTGAAATTCAGCTAAAAACTCAGCATTATAAATGTACTTAGGATTTGGTGACATTTTATACATTACTTGTATATGTTCTGGCCTGAATGAGACGACAATGACCCCTTGATCATTTAAAATGCTTCTTGTTAGGATATCAACCTTTTCCAAGGCCCAATTGATCATGTCATTGTATGCCATAAGCCGAGGGCACGTTGCTATCTTATGATGCTCTGATTTTGCTATATCTTGAAAGTGATTCTTGGAATCAATAGGAGAATTATTGATTTTGTAATCTATGAATTCAGATATTTATGACCAGGATTTAATTGAGTCAATGGTGTGCGACGTAGTGTCGGATATGATATCTCCTTTTGGGTTACGCATCTCCTCTGTATCTTGACTCTTCTTCTGTGCTTTCTTTGGTGCCATGAATTTATGTTAGATGGAAAACCTATCATGAAAAAGGAGTGTATGAGCTCGGCTAAATGCATCTCATGCTTGATAATACAAAACATAATATGTTGCGAATCACAGACCTTTAAACTCTCTTTTAATTCATTTAATGATGAAGGTATTGATGCAGCTGACAAGAATTCAATACATTGAATGCATTGGATATTTACTAAGATACGCATTAGTGTCACATATCCTTAGTTATCCTTTGTTAAAGTGTTCGCCTTTTGGTGCTTTTGAATCCAAAATTTGGAAGATTTCATTCAATCGAAAACCAAAACGTGAATGAACCTAAAACTTTTGATTGTCATTAATCATGTTTCCAATACAAAATTAATTTAGACTAACATAGATTAAGAGTCGAGACTTCACGTTTTGGGATTCGGGGATCACTTACGTATAGAGCTCCCTCTTGGGGGTTTCCATAAGTAGACTGCAATGGATTCAAAGAGGTAATGGGACTTCCAAGTTCTGTCGATGTTGTTCCTCCTACTTTTTTGGGAATATTCTCAAGGATTTCTGAGGGTATTTCCAACTCCTTACCTTTCCTTACCTCTAGTTTTTCTATCTGAGGAACTTCTGTTTCTTGTGAAGGTATTTCAATATTCTTCATTTTCCCCCTTGTATTTGCTTTATCCTGTACATCTGTTTCAAAAACTAGGGGAGACGCTTCCTTCTCTGGAGGAGGCGTCGTGGACTCACCCTGCAAGATATTTGGAAAACAACTTTGCTTGTGACTTTGGTGATCCAGGTGGATATCGGTGGCCACCCACCTTTTCCAAATGGCTCAAAACAGTTTTCTAGCCATTTTGGCAATTTACTATTTTTAGCAGGTTTTAACTTCCAGGGCCATTTTAAGGGTCCAAATGAAGGTTTTTCAAGATCAATGTTCTCAATGATAGCCTAAGGCATGATTGAGCCCCCAAAATGAATCTCCTCAACAATACCTTTCCAACGAGATATCACATGCCTAAAATGGAGATCGTATGCAAACGTTACGACCCCGGGAAGTTGATGTACTCACTTACCCAAACGGGTCCCACATGACTTTTGGCGCTTCATATCCTAGGGTTAGGTTTTTGGATGTCTAGGACTTTTGGCATTCCCATTTATTGTAAAAGGGCCTTTAGAGCCTCATTGTAATCATCTTCTTGCGAATGCGAGTAGCCGTCACATCTCTTCTCAGAGATCAGCTGCCACCATTCTTCTAGTAGGTCCCCTTCACTCTACGTATTTCTTGCTTGATCTATACATTCTTTGATTAATATAAATCATAGCATTCTTGTATATATGTGTTTATGGTTGCATCTCTGATACATTTTACATTATATTATTGAATATCTACCCAATATATTTGTGCATTTCTTTATTATATCTCAGCTCTCATTTGGTGCCAAAAATAAAATGCGAATCGGTGGTATCAAATAGGAGGAAGAACTCTTGATGGTTTTTAGGTGCATGTCCCGATGAGGTCAGTGAAAGTTGGGTCTCGAGCTTGTCTCTCTCGGGACAATCTCTCTCGCACACCCAAACCCTCGATGGCCGATTGAAAAGAAAAATGATGGAAGCGGGACGCTGATCCTATCGGTTGTTGCTTGAGCAAGCTCTCCATATGTGAAAGAGGAGGATGAAATGATGGATAATTTTTCCCATCCTTCAACACCTTAGATAGCATCCAAGCGCACATCTTCATCAAGCAACCACTTTGGGCACCCTCGCCTTTCAAGGTACGGTTAATTTTGATATTCAGGTATTTGAAGGTCAAATGAATGCGGATACCCTAGATAAATGGTTAAAACTACTAGAAGATCATTTCTGTTCATATTATTTTTTAGGCAAGGAAAAGGTCACCTTCTCCTCTAAGGAGCTCTCCCCATGTCAAAATTGGTGGGGAGACTTAGGAGCTGGCGGAGTTCCACGGAGGATTTTGGAATATATGGGGCGAGGCCACTTGGGATTTTGTGGATCTCTGCGGTAAAGGCAATTTTTTACCACGGTTGGCAACTACTATGAGGACAGTGCATGAGATGGACCACATTGCGGTAGGAAAGAGACCAAATCGTGCCATAGTTCACCAATGAATTCCATACCTTGTGCACCAAAGGCTGGGTATCAAAGAGATACGAGCGACGTTTGGTTCGGAAATACCGTGGGGGCTCTACACGGATACATCCAAATTGAAATGGATTTTCTGGACATCTCTCATCACTTTCGGTCGCCCTATCGATATGTTGTTAAAATAGAGCAGAAATTTAAGCACCGGAACAAGCGGAGTTGGTATACAAATCCACAACAACAAAGTATGACAAAGACAACCTAACAAGCAGGTCTCAGCTTAGTCCAAGCCATGGGAAAGAAGAAGAAGGGTCATGGGAGGACAGAGAAGGACACCGGAAAAGAGTGCGATTTCCACAAAATCCCGCAGCACAACAGAGGCGAATGTCACTCAAAGCAGTCATTGGTGGTGGTCAATGAGGCCAGAACCACGATTCAAAAATCGATTATGAAAATGCCGGTAAAAATGAGATCATCGGTAGCGGACCACTTTGCTATTATGCGGTACTTCGGGGGAATTTCAAGCCGAAGAACCCATAGATCCTGAAAAGGGGAGTTCCTTTTTCATTCCACGGATGTGGGTGAAGGGACCTTGTTGCATTTTGTGTTGATAAGCGGAAGCCGGAAGGAACCACCTCATCTCGGTCATTCAGCGGTTAGGATTGTCGACAACACCACACCCGCAAAAATACAACATCAGGTGGCATCGCCAAGGACGAGATATTCGTCTCAGCCAACAGTGTCGATTGTCATCTGACATCCAGCCCTTCAAGGATGAGGCGGTATGTGATTTTCCCCACTAGATGTATTGTTGATGTTCTCTTGGGCCAACCATGATGTAGAACCATGCTATCTATGAGTCGACCGTGGTGTCATTGTGGCCACTCTTGGGGGTCAAATCTATAGGATACTAGAGGTAGTTCCAACTTTTGTTTCACCTAAAAAGTGTCGTAAGGTGGTATCTCATACTACAAAATTCATCTTCTCCCACAAATTTTCGTTCAAGGGTGAAACAGGAAGGGATCTTTACAACCACCACAACTTGACCCGAAACGCCTTCTATCCAATGAAGGCGGTCACGGACAAGGTTCCAACAAAGCATGAAGATTCCTTGGTCATCTAGATAAATTCGGTGGTTAAAGGTTAAACCTTCGATACCGCAGTTAGGTGACTGATTTCCACAAACTAAGCGTGACTTCTCGAGACAATGACTCCGCAAGATCTGATTCAACAAGTAAGCTTACTCCCGGAACTCGATGGAAATGGAGACCATTTCTTAGAAGGGATGGAGTTGATCTGGGTGGATTGAGGTGGCCACCCACCTTTTTCCGAATGGCTCAAAACAATTTTTTTTTTTTTTTTTTTTTTTTTTTTTTTTTTTTTTTAGCAGTTTTTTAACTTTCTGGGCCATTTTGTGGTCCTAAATGAAGGTTTTTTTCAGATCAAGGTTCTCAATGATATCCAAAGGCATGGATTGGGCCCCAAAATGAATCTCCTCAGAAAATGCAACTCCAGCAGGCTATCACATGCCTAAGAGGTGTATGCAAAGGATTCACGACCAGGGGATTGTATGCAAAAGTTACGACCCCGGGAAGTTGATGTACTCACTTACCCAAACGGGGCCCACATGACTTTTGGCGCTTCATCTCCTAGGGTTAGGTTTTTGGATGTCTAGGAATTTTGGCATTCCCGTTTATTGTAAAAGGGCCATCAGAGCCTCATTGTAATCATCTTCTTGCGAATGCGAGTAGCCATCACATCTCTTCTAAGAGATAAGCTGCCACCAGTCTAGCGAGTCCTTCACTCTGTATTTTTACAGTCTCTGTACATTTCTTTGATTAATAGAAATTGTGTATTACTGTATATCTGTGTTTATGGTTGCATCTCTGATGCATTTCTGTTATATTATTGAATGTCTGCAATATCTTTGTGCATTTCTTTATTATATCTCTGCTCTCATTTCATTCCGAAAATAATCCGGATCATTTGGAAAGACATGAAACCAGTCTGTAAGTCAGGTGATAAGGCCCATACCCTGTTCAATACCTCCTCATAAGTTATAACCTCCTTGAATATATCATCATAAATATATTTTTCTTGTTCATAAGCTTTCATATTACAGTGCATCAAATGCATGCTTACTAATTGATAAGGTTCATGCTTTCTGTGCTCAATATCTACCAGTTTTATCTCTTCTAATTCTTCAGCTTCCACTTTAGAATGGCTTAGGTTTAGTAATGGAAATTTCCCGACATACACAGGTAAGATTGGCCAGGATTTCTTTTGAGCTTCCTTTAGCTCTATCCCAATACCACCTTTCACTATTTGATATGCTACCTCCCTCAATAACAGTCTGTCCGGGAGGAATTTCGGAAGTGCGTGAGGGGGGATTGAGCACCCATAAACCCTAACATAAGAGAAGTTTTCATCAACAATCCATTCAGCTATTTCTTTGAGATTTTCTGAGACCGGCTCATAAATGTGAGAGGGTTCACAACCATAAAACATTTTATGCATTGGAATTACTACAAAATGAAAAATTTTGTAAAATGCATTCTTAGCATTTTCTTCCCATAGCACAAAGTGATACTCGTGAATGGGTTCGGGGTGGGTTATGTTCCAACTCCAATTCATCAGGGGAAAAGGAGTCAAAAACCAAACTGTGTCCATAATGTACGCTGACATGTAGAAGGCCACTGGCTGACCTTTATATTTTGCAACTCTATAATTTGAAACTTTTTGAGCTAGGTTATTAGACAAAATCTTACTCTAGTTAAAAGTGTATCCTTCTGAAGATTCTTCTAAAAAGGGCACCCATTCTGCAGGAAAATGGCATGGATTCTTTTTCTCGAAAAGTCTAGATAGCATAATGGCTACGTAGACCATGTACTCGTTCAAAGATGTTGTGGCATAAACCCCATGGGTATCAGCCTTAAACTTTGATGGACATCTCCATCATTCTCTGATTAAATCAGGATAAGTTCGTTCTGCCTTAGTACACTCCTTCCTTTGAAATTCAGCTAAAAACTCGACATTATAAATGTACTTAGGATTTTTTGAGAGTTTATACATTACTTGTATATGTTCTGGCCTCAATGAGTCGACAACGACCCCTTGATCATTTAAAATTCTTCTTGTCAGGATATCAACCTTTTCCAAGGCCCAATTGATCATTTTGTTGTATGCCATAAGCCGAGGGCGTGCTGCGATCTTATGAAGATTTGATTCTGCTAGATCTTGAAAGTGATTCTCAGAATCAGTAGGAGAATTCTTGATTTCGTAGTCAAGGAATTCAGAGATTTGTGACCAGGATTTAATTGAGTCGATGGCGTGCAGTGTAGTGTCGGATATCATATCTATTTCTGGGTTACGCATCTCCTCTATATCTTCCCTCTTCTTCTGTGATTTATTTGGTGCCATGACTTTATGTTAGATGGAAAACCTGTCAAAGTAAAGGAGTGTATGAGCTCGAATGAATGCGTCTTACGCTTGATAGTATGAAACATAATATGTTGCGAATTACATACCTTTAAACTCTCTTTTAATTCATTGAACGATGAAGGTACTGATGCAGCTGACAAGAATTCAATACATTGAATGGATTGGATATTTACTAAGATACGCATTAGTGTCACATATCCTCAGTTATCCTTTATTAAAGTGGCCACCTTTTGGTGCATTTGAATCCAAAATTCAGAAGATTTCATTCAATCGGAAACAGAAATGTGAATGAACCTAAAAATTTTGATTGTCATTAATCATGTTTCCAAGACATAATTAATTTAGACTAACACAAATTAAGAGTCGAGACTTCGCATTTTGGGATTTCAGGGATCATGTTGTCAAGAGGTATGTCATCGATGAATCCCGATTTCTGAAATTGCAAAATCACGACAAGTTTAAATTAGGACTTAATTTCATTTTAGTAAAATAATTAATCAGTATTAAACCCACTTTGATTCTTTTAGGGTTTCGGGGATCGTGTTGACAAAAGGTATGTCATCGATGAATCCCGATTTCTGAAATCACGATATGATTAACTTAAGCCTTAAACTTTTGTATTAGTGAATTAATTAGTCAGGATTAAGGACTAACTTCCAAAAGAGGATTAAATCAGTTTAAACATAGATTATGACTCGAGACTTCCCATTTAAGGATTTCAGGGATCATGTTGACAAGAGGTATGTTATCGATGAACCCTGAATCCCGAAATCACGATATGATTAACTTAGTCTTTAATAATTAGTAACATCCATGTTTTGGGAAATCGGGGATTGGGATTCTACGATTGGAAAAGCATTAAAACATATGTTCTCAGTAGACCCCGAATTCCGAAAAACTTTTTAAACATTAATCTTAACTCCTTTAGGGTTTAAACTTTTCGTGATTTAAACTTTTTTTTTTTTTACAGAAAGCGCGTTGGGACTTTTAAAACATTTTTGATTTTTTGCCTTTTATTATTGAAAGAATAAAGCTTGCCCGGATTTTGTTTCCAGCCTTTTGGAAAAGATAGTGAGGGTTATGCTTCATGAAGATCGGAAACCCGAAAAAGGAAGGTTTTAGTTTTGAAGATAAAAAATTTAAAATATGTTTCAATAGACACCGTACATAAGATTTATGTGATCAAACCCTTATATACATAGAAATTTCCAGCAAGTAAAAACCCTTGTGCCAAGGGGTACGGTTGTCTTGAATAAACAATCTATAGGCTGCGACTCAAGAGGACAAGGACAGATGTACTAGAGAGAGGCCATAACTCAAGGGTAGAGGCCATATCTGTGTAGAAGGGGCCATGACCCAATGGAGGGAGGCCAGATCTAAATAGGAGAGGCCATGACCCAATGGAGGGATTCCAGATCTGTATAGGAGAGGCCACGGCTCAACTAGACATACCCTTGATGACAACTTCAGACTTAAAATGCACAGGTTACTCCACCATAAAAACAGTCCTTGCATCATTCGTCAAATCAGAAATAGGAAACAATAATTATGAGACTGAAACTTGGCTAGAATAGGAGGGCCGAAAATATCACTAGGCAACCAGTCACTGTTGAAAAAGAGGCCGCAAAAAACAGGGAGGAAGTCCACTCACCCTTAGAGGAATAACATAAGAGTATATAAAAATGAGAAGGGGTAGGTCTATTTTTATACTTAAGGCTAAGGGTTAGGCTAGGGGTTTTGGTAAATATAATAATTAAAATTAACATATTTAATTAATATAAATATTAATTAAACATGTTATAAATTAAACATTTAATTAATATTTTCATATTGACCCCTAAAGAAAAAATACAAAACCCCAAATAAATTCAAACATGGGTGAAGAGAGTTTGGCAAGGGTGACTGGGTGGAAATACTTGTCCATTCATTCTCAAAGTGACCTTTTTAATTTTATCATCATTGCATATGGGATACATCCCTCATGTTGTCATGCCCGCCTTCAAAGTGGGACATATACTAACAAGCACCTAATCAAAGACTAGGTGGGCCAAAAATATATCCGGGGTCTTATCCACCAAGGTACAAGACCAAGGATCAACCCATTCCCTAGGCATGGCTACCCTAGAACATTTCCAGGGGCCCTAGACATATCTAGGGACTTTAATTGCTTGGTCCTAGAACAAGAACCCCAATCATATACTAGGGGCCCTCTCAAGGGTCTTTACTGCTTGGTCCCAGACTAAGAACCCTAGTCATCTACCGAGGGCCCTTACAAGGGTATTTTGTTGCTTGGTCCCAGACTAAGAACCCCAGTCATCTACTGGGGGCCCTTACAAGGGTATTTTTCCATGGCACTGATTGTTTGGTCTCAGACCAAGAACCCTAGGGTTGTACTAGGGGCCCTAGATCTCAGCTAGGGTCTTTTCCATCCTCCCAGATAATGGCTCTTGTAGCTGCTTTAAATTCAACACTCCCTCTCAGCAAGAGAGGCATTCTTAGCTACACCAAGCTTGTCACAAAAGTATATAAACTTTTTCAGAGATAGTGTCTTGGTAAAAATATATGTTGTCTGTTCTGCTGTCAAAACATACTGAATGTTGAGAATTTTCTTCTGAAACCATGTCCCAGACATAGTGGTATCTCATCTCAATGTGTTTCTCTCTATCATGAAAACACTGAATTCTCAGTGAGCTTTAAGCAACTCTGATTGTCACAGTGAATGAATGTGGGTTCAAGCTCTGAACTGAGCAAGTCTAAAAGTAGCTTCCTAAGCCACACTACTTCTCTGCTAGCAGCACTTGTAGCAATGTATTCTGCTTCTGCAGTGCTTTTTGCTATGGAGCCTTGTTTCTTGCTGGATCAGAAAATCATTGTTGAACTCAAACTGAAGCAATATCCGGAAGTGCTCTTTTGATCCATTGTACTGTCCATCCAATTTGAATTTGTAAAAACATGGAGCATTACACCTCCACTGGAAGTGTATCTAAGACCATAATCTATAGTTCCCTGAACATATCTTAGAATATGCTTCACAACAACCATATGTATATCCTTCGATTCACATGTGAACTGGTTGAGAGCATTTACAGCATAACAGATGTCTAGTCTCGTATGTACGAGATATATCAAAAAATCAATGATCTGCCGATATAAGGTGGGATCTTCTGGATCTGAACCTGTGACCTGATCTCGTAGTTTCTTTAGATTAGAAATCATTGGTGTGGTCATGGACTTGCAGTCCATCATGCCAAATCTATGAAGCACATCAACTGCATATTTACCCTGTGAGAGAAATATCTCTCCTGATTTCTACCAAACCTCCAAGATCATAAAGTAATATAAAAGACCAAAGTCTTTCATTTCAACTTCTGCTGAAGAGATCCCTCTTAGTCTGAGCTATATATATATATATATATATATATTCCTTTTCCTGTAAGGAACATATCATCCTAAGATGACAAGAAGATTTTGAACAATCTTTATATAAGGATGAACCCAAGACTCTGTCAATACTTTCATACCGAGCTCTTGGAGTTGTTATAATCCATGGGATTATTTCCCATGGATATCCTCTTGCTTAACTTCACTGTTAAGAATAAATCTTAACATATATCAGATGAAGTATACAAAACAAAAATTGCGAGAAAAGATCCTGATGGAAGTAAGGATCTTGTCATAGATAATCCCTTCTCTCACGAGTCACAAATATACCCTCAATACAACCATTTGTTGTATTCTTTATCTTATAAGGCCATTGGAGGTTACCACTGATTTGTTACGAGGTCTTTGAAACACTGACCATACATCATTCTTCAATATTCTTCTATCACAACATCTTCCCACATTTCAAATGTGGAAGGTTCTGAATCAATCACAAGATTCAATTTAGCTATAGGGCCAGAGTACTTATCTGGTTTCTTGTTCCCTTAGGTTTTCTTCTTCCTTTAGAATTTCCTGACACCAGGCTGATTTCCAATAGTATCCCTTGATTCTACTAAGCTTCCATTTCTGTTGTACGTCAAAGGACTAAGTCTTATGCAGGGATTGATCCCTCCGAGTCTCATAAAAAATGTCTGCCTTTCTGTCATATGTAAATTGGCTCCCTCTGAATAGATAAGAACTTTTGACTCTGTTCTGGTGTCATATCTCTTCAAGATGTTCTTGGTGCTAGTACCAAGTTCAATATGAAAAGTTGAGTCAGAATCCTTGAGCTCTTGTGCCAAGGATAATGGCTTAATTACAATCTAAGGACTCTCGAAAAAGAAATATGTAGGGTTCCCAAAATGAAGGAAAATACCCCAACTACCAAGATAAATTTGTTGGGCTCTTTAACCAAGGAAATAACCCAAGGTTACATGTTGTCTTTCATATCAGAGATAAAGGACCAAAAGACAACTAGGCTTCCAATCAAAATAGGTATGAGCTGAGATCACAACTTCCTTGTTCATATAGTAATAAAAATACACATTAGATTATGACAGTATTCCATTGAGACATGGATACGTAAAGATGATCGAAAATTACACATATCTCTCTTGTTGTCACTTATAGTCACAAGAATGAAGGTTAAAATGAGTATCCATGAAATTTTCTTATGCTTAAGACATACTTGAACTTTGCAGCCTCAAGTTATCTAGGACTTCTTTTGTGTATGCAGATGCTTGATATAAATATGTTAGTTCAAGTAATTCCAATATTCTTAAGTGGTTATCCTACTGTCCTGTGGATACAACATTATTCATCCATATGCAAACAATACGTATTAAAGAATCATTGACAAATTAAGTTCTTACAAAAGTCAACCCACACATGTTTTTCCTTAAGGCCAAATACCAAAGTCATTTCCAAGTTTCCACCACTCAAAGTATTGTGGTTAACTTTAAAACTTGTGTACTCTTTGAAGTATAGAACATATGGATGCATAAGGTGCTTTTCATGAAGTTACACAGTTTCCCATTAAAATTTCTTTACCAGTGATTATGTTAATCCCATTGTAATTTACCAAGGGCTTATTAAAAGAAAACTAAGAACTCACGAAGCATCAATAACATTGAAAACTATCTCTTGTGATCTTCAAGATGATGGTTACAAGCCCAAGAATCCTATATCAGATCTTCAACTAACTCGGCCTAGCTTAGAAGTGAGAAAGGGGTTACTGGAGGTAAGAGTTATTATTTAAAATTCAGTCAAAATTCCTAACAAAGAAAACTCACCCAACTAGCATTTGTCACTCCACCAAAGATCCAAACATGTTTTCTTTGGCACCCAAACTTGCATCTCACAAGTGTACAAGAAAATAAACAAGATAGTCTTTCACTATCCTCTCCATATCAATTAGTCCAAATAAAAGGTGTAAAGGATATCCTCTTTTCATAGAGGTAGTCCCAGCATGGTGTGGTGAAAGGGCTTCGTTAAAGCAGAGGCAAAAAGGCTTGATCCCAAATGGAGTTGGAGATGTACTATGTCAATAATTAGAGAATTCATGCTTACGAGAACCTAATCATAGTAGAGTGTTAGTATGAACATGCGTGTTACAGTGGTCAACCTTAGCATGCATTAAAGTGACAATCTAGTAATGTGATAAGGATGTGCTTATATCTTGTTGTGCACTTTCCAACCTTTTGACCCAAATCAAATTGCACTTAAACTATCATGCTACCTAGGCATGCACTTTTGATCATAGCCATATCCATAGTCACATTCATTTAGATTTCACTTGCTAAAAGATGCAGAGTTAACAACCTTCAAAACTTTCCAAGTCTGTCAGTGACTCAAAGGTTTAGATCTGCAGAAACAATTTCCAAGGAGTATCTTTCTATTGGCAAGGATATATGCTAGAAGAGGTCTCTAAACCAATTCTAATGCTTAGCACGTAGAAAAGGCTGTTAGGTATCATCCTTAGACTGTGACTAATAGTGCACAACTACCATTGGAGAGATTGAACTTTCTTATGTTCAATCTGTTCTAGTCATTTTCTAAATGTTAGAATGACAATAATTTAAGTTCCTTTCCAAAGAATAAATGAGTGTTTAAACAATTAAATTTTCCCAAGAGGTTTCGGGTCTAAGGGGACTACTAAGGAGAGTGAAGGTATTTGCTCACCTTGTAGCTTAACAAAAATTGAAACCCAGTTTCCTTTCTCAAATCCAGAACGGAAGCCATTCCTTACTTCTGATCTGCAAAACAAATTCTAAGAATAGGATCTACACAGGATCAAATCTGCACACTTCTTGAGCTCTTTTTCACACCCTATGCTCTAAAACCATGTTAGATTTAGAGAGGTAATGCAGATAAACACTGTCTTTTTGAAAACGTTAGTGAGAACAATAAAGAACTAAAATAAAAATATCCTTAAAAATGATCATAGGCACTGCTAGAATAATCTCTTTCTAAATAGATTATAGTAGTTTCACTAAGATATAAGCAAGTTGATCTAAGTGAAAGACAAAGAGTTCTAATTCATAAACCAACTAGAAGGTAGATAGTCAAATCTAAGAAAAATAGATCTAGATAAATTCTTTCTAAACAGAGTACATATCTAAGTAGTAGTTTTATTCAGATCTAAACATACTGATCTAGGTAAATAACAAAATAGTTCTAAACAAGAGGATTGGATCTAGATAGTGGTAAACAGATTTTTCTAACAAATTCAAATAGATCTTAAATCATAATAAATTGCAACAGTAATAAAAGGGATATGATGTAGACCCCCGACCCTCAGGCCAAGATCCGCACAGGATCGTTCTAAATCTACCCCTGAGTCAAATTGACTCTTTGTTTCCTCCACAGGGAATCCCACACACACACAACAATGTTTTCCACACGCCCTTATAAGTATTCCCACGTGATCAAACACAAGGCATCAACTCAAATCTCCTAACCAACAATATGTGATCAGGGTTTTTCTTTTCCTTCCGGGATTTTGGGTTTTGCAATTTCGCGAATCCTGTTGTCGAGTTTCTGACTCCTCAACCCTCTAAAACCCAAAATTCTAAATTGCCAAAATTCTTAGTCGCATCCTCCTCCACAGTTGTGTCGCATTTCGCGACTTAGAGAATTCTAATGCAAAGAACCCCGACCTCTTGTCTTTGCAACTACTGAAATGTCGAACCCCGATGCATTCACGCGACTGGCTTCCCAACAAGTATGACCAGGAATTTTTGATGATTCGGAGTTTCGGACTTCATGACTTCGCAAATCCGGATACAAGTTTCCTGGCTCTCCAACCTCTAAAACCCCGAAACAGTCATGAAGTTTTGGCTTCACTTGGCGACGACTACGCCACCTATTTTCTCCGCTGTCCTCTATCTCTGATGCGGATTCTCGCCACCTGTCCCTCAAGTTTCCCAGATTTTAGGACTTGAACAAACCTCCGACAGGCACTCCTCTTCCACTTCGAAACCCCAAACTCTGAAATGGGACCTTTACGGGATCAACGGCTATAAGTCTCCCTTTGATTCGATGGCCCACGTGATTTCGAGCTTCTAGGTACCAGAAGTTTGAAACTCTCAATTCCAAAACAATGTCTCCTCTGCTTCCTGACAACTAAAGTGCCGAAATCCAGAAACTCCATGCCAAAATTCTATCGTGACTCATGACTTTGGGATTTTCACTCCATTATGCCCCGACTCCTTGTCATCAAGACTTTCGAAATGTTGAACTCCAAAATTCTGAAGCACTGAAAATTCTATGCCACATCCTCACACACAATAATCCATTTCGAAATTTGGAAGTTTATGTGACCAAGGGATTTGGCTTGCACTCCAGACTTACAAACCCTGAAATACCAAAATGATCTGATGCTCAACTAACCATGATCAACGGTCGACGTTGAATCTTGGAACCAATGTAATGGGTTTGTCCAACCCTTATCCACCTTGAAACTCCTTTGGATCCTATGGTCCTCATGACTTCACTAGTTCTCCACAAAGAATTTCGACCGTCCGATTCACCCCTCAATGAATCTTTGCACAACAAACCAATGTTCTTACACTGGAACTTACTTCTAGGAGGCAACTTCAACCCCGTCTCCCTTTGAACACTTCAAAGGTGCTAACCCTCCTGAGATTTCTCTTGTAACTCAAGCCTTAAAAGGACTCCTACACACACTCCTAGCAGCAATCTATCAAATACTACTAGGTATTTGATCTCTTCAATTTTGTGCACTCTTGGCAACAACGGTCCTTCACTCTTTAACCTTAGTTGGTAAATTCTAAGGCTTCAACTAGCCTGTGCACGCATTGCACAGCTTCAGTGCTTCACATGCACTTCTACTGGAATGAGAACAACAGTATCCCTCCTGAGCTTTCTGAGATAAAACTCAGACCTTCGTCAATGCACACCTTGCAGATGTTTCACTGCACTCATTGCAGGAACTCTATCAGTAAGAGAAACAATTGAAACTCATTCTCTCTCTCTCTCAGACTTCATATACTTAACATGAAATCACACATTCAACGGAACATTGAAACAAATGCATAAACATAGAGAATAAAATAATTGTAAGCATACCATTCAACATATGTAAACAATAAACATCATAACACCATGAAATTTGAGTCAAAGCTTCATATATTAACTCAAGTGCTCCTATACATGGGTTCTTCTCTATAATCCTCTGCTTTAGCTCTTGATGATAATAATGTTCCTCATACAGTGATACAAGGGTGAGGGTGTCTATATCCATTTTCCCTCCTACTCTCTAAACTATCTAATCTCTTAATTCAAATCTACCTACTTTCATTAATTGCGTATAAATGCCTTAATACAATTGACAGATGGGAGTAATTTCCCTAGGTCTGTTCATATCTCTAAGACATGAATGCAAGTACACTCCTCCTAAATATTACATTAATGCTTTTGGTTGCAAAATTCAAAAAAGGTTCTCATAAAAACGTGCCCCTTTTTTTCATCCACTCATCCAACTATTTCTTTGGCTGGGTGCATGCTTTGGCTTTGCACGATGCTCCTGCATCATACTCCCTCGCTTGAAAATTTTCATGAAATCTTGCACAATCTGCCCATTCTTTTGAATTGTTGCTTCATCCTCCTAGCTAGCATCTTCAACTGGATGTCCCTTCCATTGGACCAGGTATTCAAAATACTCCTTTCTCCTGGTCTTTTTTCTAACCCTTTTGTCAATTATGCTTTCCATCTACAGCTTTTCAGCTACAGGCATTTGTTTTGTCCATTGAATTTATTCCTGTTCCCTCTCTGCTCCTGCTTCTTCACCTCTGTAAGGGTACAAATATGCAACATTGAATATCGGTGAGATTTCGATTCCATCAGGTAATTCAATCTCATATGAATTTGCCCCAAATTTCCTTATGACCTTGCATGGTCCAATCTTTTTCACCTTCAATTTATTATACGTTCCCCTTGGGAGCCTCTCCCTTAGATTCGCAAGAACCAGATCACCAACTTCAAATTAAATTTCTCGCCTATGTTGATCTGCTCTTTGCTTGTATTCTTGACTCGAACTCTAGAATCTCTCCTTGATTAGACTATGAAGCTCATTCATTCCTTCTGTAAAGTCCTCTGCACTAGCACTCCTGAATTCATGATGTTCTGAATCTTTCAATTCATAAACTCCCCTTGGCTACATTCCATATACAATCTGAAATGGACTCTGCCCTATGCTTTTGTTAAGTGAGTCATTGTAAGAAAATTCTTCTTGTGGCAGAATGTGATCCCATTGACTGTGGTGTTCAGTCACTAGGCTCCTCAACAAGTCTCCCAAGCTTCTATTCAGGACTTTTGTCTGCCCATCCATTTGAGGATGATATGCTGAGCTAAAAGAAAAACTTGTCCCACACTTTTTCCATAAGGTCCTCTAGAAATGTCCAATGAAATTGGTATCCTGATCAGAAACGATACTCCTTGGCAAGTCGTGAAGTCTGATGACTTCCTTGAAAAACAGGTTCACAATATGAGTTGCATCGTTGGTTTTCTGGCATGGTATGAAATGTGCCATTTTTGAGAATCTGTCGACTACCACAAAAATTGAATTGCATCCTCTTTGTGTTCTTGGCAGTCCCAATATAAAATCCATGCTCACTGCATCCCATGGCCTTTTAGGTATGGGTAATGGTTGATATAACCCTATGTTCTACCTTTTTCCTTTTGTGTGCTGACAAATTATGCATCTGTCCACAAATTTCTTAAAATTTGTCCTCATCCTTGGCCAAAAATATGATCCATTCAACTTTAAGAACATTTAATCATGACCGAAGTGTCCGACCAATCCTCCACTATGTTTTTCCTTTAGAAAATTCTCCCTCATGGAGCATTTTGGGATACATAGTTGATTGCCCCTGAACAATAATCCATCCTGCATCATGTATTCAATCTATTGGTTTCTGTCCCTGAGAACTGGATTCTTAGATGCCTCATATGCCTCCTTAAAATATGGGTCATCCTTGCACATTTCTTTGAGGTTATCAAAACCCAAAGTCTTGACTCTGAATTCCTGCATAAGCAAACATTTTCTGGTCAAAGCATCAACAAATTTGTTAGCAATTCCAGAAATATGCTTAATCACAAAAGTAAAATTTTGCATGAATTCAACCCATTTAACATGTTTTTGGTTCAACTTCTCCTATTGAGTCACAAATTGTGAAGCATGATTATCAGTGTACAAAACAAACTCTTTGGGAACCAAATAATGTCTCCATTTCTTCAGTGCTTGTATGACTGCATAGAATTCTTTGTCATATGTTGAGTGCTTGATCTTTGTTTCATTCAATTTTTCACTGAAGTATGTGATCGGTCTATTGTCTTGGCTCAAGACCACTCCAATTGAAAATCCACTTGTGTCACACTTCACCTGGAATGTCTTGCTGAAATATGGCAAAACCAAAATTGGTTGCTCCGTGATCTTCTTCTTCAGTAGGTTGAAACTCTTCTCTGCTTCCTTCGTCCAGTGAAAAGATTTATGTCTTTTCTTCACCGTATCCATCATTGGTGCACTAATTCCACTGAAATTCTGAATGAATTTCCTGTAGAAACTTGCCAAACCATGGAAGCTTCAAACTTCAAACACACTCTTCAGCGATGGCCAATTCTTAATTGCATCTACCTTTTCTGGATCCATATTCAACTCATTTGCAGAGATAAGAAAACCCAAATAAATGAGCTATGTCCTCATAAATGTTGATTTCTTCATATTTATCAGCAATTTCTCCTGCTGTAATCTCCTCATTACTGTAGCTAAATGCTTCAAGTGTTCTGCTTCAGTCTTGCTGAAGATTAATATATCATCAAGATATACGATGATGAATTTCCATATAAAATCTTTCAGGACTTCGTCCATCAACCTCATAAAAGTACTGGTTGCATTCATTAAGACGAATGACATGAAAAACCATTCATACAGCCCCTCATTTGTCTTGAATGTTGTCTTCTATTCATCACCTTCTCTCATTCGAATTTGATGATATTCGCTTTTCAAATCAATCTTTGAAAAAAATCTTGCGCCACTTAAGCAATCCATCAAGTCGTCCATCCTTGGTAATGGAAATCTGTATCTGATCGTAATCTTATTGATCACCCTTGAGTCTGTACACATTCTCCAACCTCCATCTTTCTTTGGGCTAAGCACTGTTGGAACAACGCATGGACTCAAGCTTTATCTAATCAATCCCTTGTCCATTAAGTCCTAGACATGCTTCTTAACCTCTTCATTTTCCTGTGGTGTCAACCTGTACGTGGCTTTATTTGGTAAACTGGCTCCAGGTATAAGATCAATGTGATGACTTATACTCTTGATAGGTGGAAACGAATGAGGTAGTTCGTCCACTACTATATCAACAAAATATTCCATCAACTCCTGGATTTCTTCTGGTAAATCATCTACCCTTGTACTGGTCAAAACAATTTTGGGCTTCCTCACCACAATAAATTGCATTTCTTCCTTATTCTTAACCTCATTAAGAAGTTCCTTCCCCCTCATGAGAAGTACAATGTTGCTCACCTCTGTTTTCACCTCTTTGTCTTTAATTGGCAGCAACATGTGAGTCCTACCATTTTTCTCCAGGGTGTACATGTTCTTTCTCCCATCATGAACTACATTTCTATCATATTGCCATGGTCTACCCAACAATAGATGACAAACATCCATGGGAATGACATCACATAATATTTCATCTTTATATCCTCCTATTTTAAATTCAACTAAACACTGTTTAGTGACATTTACCCGATGTCCTTTTTGTAGCCATGAAACTCTGTATGGGCTTGGATGTGCAACAGTCTCTAGCTCCAGCTTTCCTACCATCTCTGTAGATACAAGATTGTCTGTGCTACCACTATCCACTATGACCTTGCATACCCTGTCCTTGGTTTTGCAAGCAGTCTGAAATAGACTGTTCCTTTGGGCTGGGTTCTCCGCCTCCTTCTCTGGCTTCAAGAGAACTTTCCTCATCATGAAAGATATTCCGCCCACAACATCTTCTGCCTCAACATTCCATCCTTGAGCTTCGACAATGTGAGTTTCACCACCATCTTCTTTTTTATCTGGACACTCAAAGGATTTATGTTCGATCTTTGTACAGAAAAATCATTTTATTTTGCTGCCTCTGCCTCGTCCTCTTCCTATGGCTCAAGGAAAAGTATTTCTATCAACATACTACCCTCTCTGTGAGCTTCCCCCTCTCTCATGTTGAGGTTGATATTTCTTCCCCTCTTCTTTATATTTCTAAGTTCTGTCTTGGGAAATTGTTTTGCCTTTGGTTTGACTTTTGCCTCGGCCTCTTTGACCTTGCTTCCGGCTTAACTTCTCTTCAGTTTTCAGAGCCATCTGATAAGCATCCTCTATAGTTTGAAGGGTCATCATGCTTATCTCATATTGAATGTCATATCTCAGACCATTCATGTACCTGGCAACCTTTTCATCATTACTTTCCCGATGACCTACCCTGATGTTTATCTTGTAGAATTCTTCAGTGTATTCTTTCACTGAACCCAACTTCTGTCTCAAATTCTGCATCCTCCGAAACAGAGTGATTTGATAATCCATGGGTACAAATTTGGCTTTCATTTTTGCAACCATTCTGTCCCATCTTTTGATTTTATTCTTGCCTTTGCAGCGTCTGTCAGCCTACAGTTCATCCCACCATAGTGTTGCATGCCCTTTATGTATAGTAATGGCATGTTTGAATTTCTTGTCTTCTTCGAAATCCTCATAGTTGAAGTATTTGTCCAGAGCTCAAATCCAGTCTAGAAGATCTTCAACATCCAAGTTTCCCTCATACATCGGAATCTCAATATTTTCTCTGGCACCTATCCTAGCAACAGCCCTGAATAGGCATTCATCTGTAACATCTTCGACTACAACTTATTCTCCTTCGTTCCCAACTTCATTTTCACTTTCATCCTCATTGATATCCCCAGCGTCGACTGTGCGCCTCTGTGCTATCTCCATGGCATCAAGCTTGGCACGTAAATCTCGCATTTCTCTTTCCCTTGATTGATCAGGCATTGGCATTGGCTTGTCTCTTCTTCTCGGCGGCATGGCTAAGAAATTTTTTTCTCCCTTCTCCCTGCTACAGAAAACAAAGAATTTGTTCTTGGCTCTGATACCAAACTATTGCAGACCTCCGACCCTCAGGCTAAGATCTGTGTAGGATCATTCTAAATCTTCCCCTGAGTCAAATTGACTCTTCGATTCCTCCACAGGGAATCCCACACATAGACAACAGTGTTTTCCATAGGTCCTTATAAGTATGTCCACGTGATCAAACACAAGGCATCAACCCAAATCTCCTGACCAACAATATGTGATCGAGGTTTTTCTTTTACTTCCAGGATTTCGGGTTTCACGATTTAGCAACTCCTGTTGTCAAGTTTCTGACTCCTCAACCCTTTGAAACCTGAAATGCCGAATTACTGAAATTATTGGTCGCATCCTCCTCCAAAGTTGTGTTGCGTTTCATGACTTCAAGAATTCTAATGCAAAGAACCCCGACCTCTTGTCTTTGCAACTGTCGAAAAACCAAACCCCGATGCATTCACCCGGCTGGCTTCCCAACAAGTATGATTGAGACCTTTCATCGATTCATATTTTCAGGCTTCACAACTTTGCGAATTCGGATACAAGTCTCTCGGCTCTCCAACCTCCAAAACCCTAAAATAGTCGCGAAGTTTTGGATTCACCTGGCAACGAGTATACCACCTATCTTCTCCACTATCCTCTATCTCTGATGCATATTCTTGCCACTTGTCCCTCAAGTTTTCTAGCTTTCGGGACTTGAACAAACCTCTGACAGGCGCTCCTCTTCCACTTTGAAACCCCAAACTTTGAAATGGGACCTTTATGGGATCAATGTCTATAAGTCTCCCTTCAATCCGATGGCCCACGTGATTTCAGGCTTTCGGGTACCAAAAGTTCAAAACTCTCGATCCCAAAACACTGTCTCCTCTGCTTCCCGACAACTAAAGTTCCAAAATCTTGAAACTCCATGCCAAAATTCTGTCGCGACTCTCGACTTCAGGATTTTCACTCCACTATGCCCCGATTCCTTGTCGTCAGGACTTCCGAAATGCCAAACTCTGAAATTCAGAAGCGTAAAACATTCTACGCCACATCTTCACACATGACAATCCATTTTCGTGATTTGGAAGTTTGAGTGACCAAGGGATTTGTCTTGCACTCTGGACTTACAAACCTTGAAATACCGAAATGATATGACTCTCAACTAACCACTATCAATGGTCGATGTACCAACGTAATGGGTTCGTCCAACCCTTATCCACCCTGCAACTCCTCTAGATCCTACGGTCCTCACAACTTCATGAGTCCTCCATGGAGAATTTTTATCATTCAATTCACCCCTCAATGAATCTCTGCACAACAAATCAATGTTCTTACACTGGAACTTACTTCTGCGAGGTGAATTTGACCTCATCTCCCTTTGAACAATTCAAATGTGCCAACCCTCCTGAGCTTTCTCTTGTAACTCAAGCCTCAAAAGGACTCCTGCACACACTCCTTGTGGAAATCTATCAAATACTTCTGTGTATTGGATCTCTTCGACTCTGTGCACTCTCGGCAACAACAGTCCTTCACTCTTCAAACTTAGTTGGTAAATTCTAAGGCTTCAACTAGCCTGTGCACACCTTGCATGGCTTCAGTGCTTCACCTGCACTTCTACTAGAATGAGAACAATGATATCCCTCCTGAGCTTTCTGAGATAAAACTCAGACCTTCATCAACGCACACCTTGCAGACGTTTCACTGCACACCTTGCAGGAACTCTCTCAGGAAGAGAAACAATTGAAACTCATTCTCTTTCTCTCTCAGACTTCATATACTTAACATGAAATCACACATTCAACATAGCATTGAAACAAATGCATAAACAGAGAGAATAAAACAATTGTAAGCATACCATTCAACATATGTAAACAGTAAACATCATAACACCATGAAATTTGAGGCAAAGCTTCATATATTAACTCAAGTGCTCCTGTACATGGGTTCTTCTCTATATCTCTCTGCTTCAGCTCTTGATGATAATAATGTTCCTCATACAGTGATACAAGGGTGAGGGTGTCTATACCCGTTTTCACTCCTACTTTCTAAACTGTCTAATCTCTTAATTCAAATCTACCTACTTTCATTAATTATGTATAAATGCCTTAATACAATTGACAGATGGGAATAATTTCCCCAGGTTGTTCATATCTCCAATACATGAATGCAAGTACGCTCCCCCTAACTATTACATTAATGCTTTTGGTTCCAGAATTCAAAAATGGTTCTCATAAAAACGTGCCCCTTTTTTCATCCATGCGTCTAGCTATTTCTTTGGCTGGGTGCGTGCTTTGGATTTGCACGATGCTCCTGCATAAGGATAAGTCAATTACCTTGAAGTATAATATGGATCAGATCTTGAAGTCTTACCTCTGTTCACTAAAGGAGATCATCACACACATAAGAGATGTAAAGCCACTGAAATATATGCTCAGAAAACATTCAAGATCATAGATCTACAATATAGGTTAGATCTCTTGCCAAGATTTGAGTAGAATTTCTTGCCACCAGAAGGAGAAAAACACATAGACACCACACAAAAAAGTTATGTGATCAAATCTTTATATACATAGAAATTTCCAGCAAGTAAAAACCCTTGTGCCAAGGGGTACGACTGTCTTGAATAAATAATCTATAGGATGCGGCTCAAGAGGACAAGGACAAATCTTATAGAGAGAGGCCACAAATCAAGGGTAGAGGCCAGATCTATGTATAAGGGGCCACGACCCAATGGAGGGAGGTCATATCTGAGTAGGATAGGCCACAACCCAATGGAGGGAGGCCATATCTGTATAGGAGAGGCCACGAATCAACCAGACATACCCTTGATGACAACTTCAGAATTAAAATGCACAAGTTACTTCACCATAAAAACAGTCCTTGCATCATTCCTCAAATAAGAAATAGGTAGCAATAATTCTAAGACTGAAACTTGGCTAGAATAGGAGGGCCGAAAATATCACTAGGCAACTAGTCACTGTTGTAAGAGAGGTCGCAACAAACAGGGAGGAAGTCCACTCACCCTTAGAGGAATAACATAAGAGTATATAAAAATGAGAAGGGGCAGGTCTCTTTTTATACTTAAGGCTAAGGGTTAGGCTAGGGGTTTCAGTAAAGATAATAATTAAAATAATAATTAAAATTAACATATTTAATTAATATAAATATTAATTAAACATGTTATAAATTAAACATTTAATTAATATTTTCATATTGACCCCTAAAGCAAAAATACAAAACCTAAATCAATACAAACAAGGCTGACTGGGTGGCAATACTTGTCCATTCATTCTCAAAGTGACCTTTTTAATTTTATCTTCATTTCATATGGGATACATCCCTCATGTGGTCATGCCTACCTTCAAAGAGGGACATATACCAACAAGTACCTGATCAAAGACTAGGTGGCCCTAGAATATCTCTGGGGTCTTATCCACCAAGGTACAAGACCAAGGATCAACCCATACCCCAAGCATGAGTACCCTAGAACATTTCCAGGGGCCCTAGACATATTTGGGGACTTCAACTACTTGGTCCCATACAAAGAACCCCAGTCATATACTGGGGGGCCTCTCAGGGGTCTTTACTGCTTGGTCCCAGACCAAGAACCCCAGTCATCTACTGGGGGCCCTTAGAAGGGTCTTTTGCTACTTGGTCCCAAACCAAGAACCCTAGTCATCTACTGGGGGCCATTACAAGGGTCTTTTTCCATGGCACTGACTGTTTGGTCCAAGACCAAGAACCCCAGGGGTGCACTGGGGGCCCTAGATCTCGGCTAGGGTTTTTTCCATCCTCTATGAGAATGGCTCTTGCAACTGCTTTAAATTCAACACTTCTTCTGTAGCAAAGAAAGATTCTTTTGTAATCGATGTCTTGCTTTGTTTAATAGATTTATGTTTTTCTCTCATTACATTCAATACTTTTAATTTTAACTCAGACACGAGATATGGCCTTTGAGCTATTATATTTTAAATTCAATTTAAGGAATTATTCTCACATAATTGAGGTAGAAAAAAAAACCATTAAAACTTTCCTTATATCTTGATGCCTGACATTATGCTTTGAGCCTTAATTTTAAACTCAGGAACAATATTTAACATGTAGTTGACACAGGGTATTTAAAAAAAATATTAATAATAAAACAAATATTTCAATGTGGGTCATAAATAAAATAATTCAAGATCCACCTTTTTAGTTTAAGAAATTAAAAATCCAAAAAATAATTACAAATACTTTTTTCTATGGGACGGTGTTAATATCTTATGCCAATTCCAAAAGTTCTTTCTTCTTCAAAGGTGACAGGAAACAACATACAGACACATCATTGTGAACAATATTAAGTAATTATAACTTACATTCATAATCTATAACATGTTCAAATGTAATTGTATTTCCTTCACTATTAAACTTTACTAATGAATATACTACCTTTCTTATAAGGTCATGCAAAGGTCCTTGTAATACCAATGTGGTATTGGCATCTCATGCAAGGATAATTGGTAGGGCTTAAATATGGGATGCACTTAAATATAAGATAAGACGTGCTTAGTATATATACTTTATTCCTACTTCATTTGAACGTTGTTGCATGCATAATGTTTTATCAAATGTTTATCTAGCTAGAGTTTATGGCTCATTTTTGTTTTTATTTTATTTTGTAGTATTTTTTAGTATTATATATATATATTTATTTAAAGCATAAAATTTATATTTGTATTGATGGGTTGTTAATTGTAAAAGATTCAATGAAAGTTATTTCCATATCACTTTGTAGTTACACATTCCAAAATATTGTTAATTAATATATATACACAATTATAATTAATGTTATATAAGTAAAAGCCAACAAAACCAAAATTTGTAAAGCAACCAAACCTCAAGGATTTTCAAGGTTTTATGAAGAAGGAAGGCATTTTGAGGTTCATTAGTTTATTCAAATGGGACATATTGTGAAGAAAAATAAGAGAAATCTATCTTGCATTGTAGTAATATAGGAATTCAATATTCCATACATTGAGAAAGAGATCAAGCACTCAATGAGAGTACTAGATGTGCCATGTTGAACTAATTAAGGTTCAATATCTTATGATGATTGTTGATTGGTTTGTTGGGCATTGAAGGTCAAATTGGAGATTTCCATTTTTTCATTGTTAGAAAAGGGAGATGGTCATTCAAGTGATAGAGAAGGAAATACATTACCCTCTGCACATATGAGTTTGTTCTATATTCAAGAGTCATTGTCAAAGTAAAAAATTACTAGAGTAGGAGGAGAGGATAAAATTTCTAGTTCGATTACATAGGAGATCCATTACCCTATGTCCATGATGTCTTATGTAGCAAATTTTTGGGTTTAGTTGGCCTTTCTACGAAGGAAAGAAAGTGGACAAGCTCCACAATTTTGTTATTGGCATTTTGAGGTTCATTAGGTTATTCAAATGGGTCATCTTGTGAAAGAAAATAAGAGACATAAATCTTGATATTCCATACAAAATGAAAGAGATCAAACACTCAAGTAGAGTAAGAGAACCATGTTTATTTGATTAGGGTTCAACATCTTATGATTATAGTTGATTTGTTTGTTGGGCATTGAAGGTCAAATTGGAGATTTCCATTTTATCATTGTTAGAAGAAAAAGATTAATCAAATGAAAGGAATTCCAACCTTCAATCCGATTCAATATACTAGAGAATAATAAGTATTAATACTTATCAAAGCACCTAACCTAGAATGAAAAGACCCACCATAGTTTCAAATTTATCTAGGAAAACCAAACAAATAATGATATTTAATTGATAATATTTTTATTTTAGATTGATGTATTCTATGATTTCACATATGATATTATTTAATGAAAAAATATCATAAAAATTTGAAGTATATAAAACCAAAAGTAACCTTCCAAGACAAAAGAAACATTGGTACATCTCTTAATTCTAAGTAGCATGAATATTAAAAAGGTAATTGTATGAACAAAATCAAACTAGAAGATACATAGTTATTTGTATCAACATAAAAGATACATTGATTTCTTAATAGTTCAAACAATATTTAAAACATTTAAGAGATTGCAAGGTATCCCATCATAAATCATACAAGGTATCCATGACTGCCAATCAAAACTAAGCAATGACGCAATAACTGCCAATCAAAACTAAGCAATGGCAGAATGAATACCCAGAACAATAAACTAATAAGACACCAAGAGTTAAAAACGCTTTATGGATGGACATTCTATGTATATGTATATGTATGTATGTATATATATATATGTATGGAAAAGTTGAATAGGTAAGGGTGTGTCGGTTCAAGTCGAGGGGTCCTGCATTTGTTCCATAAATTCTACATAAAACAAATATTTCTCCAACTTTTATTGAGCCAGCTGTATTTTCTTGATTAATCCTTGAACTTTTCGATTAGTTTCTATATCATCCACTTCTGGTTTGGTGTTCTGCATTGGTTCTGAAATATTCAACAATTATTTACTAGAGCCAGCATCCATAACTGCCAATAAAAACTACACAATGACACAATGAATACACAGAACAATAAAATAATAAGAAATAAATTTTTTTTGGTTAAATGTTCAATTAGGTTTTTGGTAGGAATCAGACGGTGTAAATTTGAATAAAATCCTTATTTTCTATTTTTTAAATTGCATTTTTGAATGTATAAATGGATTTAGCTTAGTGAAAAACCCTGAAGGATTTAGATTATACAAACTTAACCACTCAAATATACAGATTCAACCATTCTTCACCAATTTTCACCCAAAATGCAACAGAAAAAATCCACGAAAAACTGCCAAAAACTAAAAGGTTTAGAATAAGCGGTTAAAAATATTTTAAAGCCTTGTATAAATATTCTATGTATTTATATATGATTTGACGGAGTTGAAGAGGATCAACATCTATAGGCTCAAGGTATATTTTATTAATAAAAGTTTGGATGTATCGGGGAGACGTAGAGGATCCATAAATCTATTTATAGGATTAGGTATTTTGTGTTTAAATCATCATTTAAGTAGTGTATATAGTTTTTTTTTATTTTTTATAATGTATAGTTTTTAAAATAAGATATATTTTATTAATTTAAAATATTATAATTATATATATATATATATGTGTGTGTGTGTGTGTGTATGTTAATTCATATAGATTGGTTGTAATAATTTGTTGTTTTAATGGTTTTTGGGTTGTATAGAAGATGTATTAATGGATCTATTCTAAGTGGACCAATAAATCAAGGTATATTTATTAACTACTTTATGACCTAGTCAAGATTAACCCAACATTCCTCGTTTTAAACTTGACTTGGGATAAACACCTCCTCCTTCAAATTTTATTAACTGGGTTTTTGGAATACAACATGCCCCCTATCACCTAAGTCTACATCTAGACTTTACACTAGAGAACCATCAAATTGGGGGTATACGTGCGTAAATAGGTCTTATATTCACATGCACATTAACATATATTATAAAACCAAGATCCATAAAAATATTTATTATTGTATCTCCGAGCACATGATTAGTACTTCTCAAATACGTACTTATCTTACTTCTATATTCTCAAGAATGAGTTGAATCAAGCACTTAGGAGGTATACGAAAGTGGTAGATCTATCAATCTAACCACAAATCCATGCATGTTATGAGACAAAGAAACATTATTCAAGCTCACTCTCTATTTCAAGTCCTGTAGTGCTTGTCATTTTTGTGCAACAAGTGTCCATTCTACAAAAGCTCCATCTCAAACCAATATTAGATCAAAAAGTCTTGTCCCTAACACCTTGTATGTAAGGTAATGAGGCTTAGATACAAAATGAAAGGAAGGAAATGTGTGGAATACTTCCTACACTAATCTATGAGAGAAGAATGAACAATAAATGAAATAAAAAACAAAGCACCAGATTACATGATTTCCTAGGGAAAGCCCTTCTAGTAGAAAACTCCCACACCCAACAAATTATTCAGTAACTAAATGGTTACAATACATTATAGAGTCTATATTATATTAATAAGAGAGTTCATGGGTGAGAGGATCCTACAATATGCTCGCAAGGAATAAATTGGCTAGTCAAGAGTAAGTAAAACAATGAAGAAAACAATGAAGATATAAATCACTTACTGAAAGTTCAAGAGTAAGTGAAGATTTCCAAAATTGAGTCGAGTGGGAAGCTAGTTACCAATGGAAGTCTCCTAGGAGGGATGAAATAATGTCATGAGTTCAAAAGATCAAAATGTTATCAAAATATGGTTTATCACAGAAATGATATGCATGTGGTTGCTCAAGGCTCTCCTAAAGAGAGTTATTGGAGGTCACAATGAAGAAAGAGAAAAATGGTGAGATTGAGGTTAATGTCTAATTATAATTTTTGATGTACATGTTGATAGATATACTTACTTTTAAGTTACAATGTTTTATTTATATTATGTTTATGGTTGTTTCAGCTCCCCTAAAAAGAATTAGATGGATGTCACAATGAAGAAAGAGAAATATGGTGAAATTGGGGTTAATGTCTAATTATAGTTTATGATGTACCTCTTGATAAGTATAATTACTTTTAAGCTACCATGTTTCATTTATATTATTTTTATGATATGGATAGAATTATGAAATTCTAAAAAACATATAAAGAATATTTTTTTTTTTTCTAAATAAAATTATAATTTTTTATTATTAAAAAATGACAAGTGAGATTTTAATTTTATTCATTTAAATGTTTATTTTATCTTTTAAACTACAAAATTAATAAATTTGAAATTAAGATATTTGTATGTTATAATGACATTTTCCATATACATTTCTTTATTATTTATTTTGCTATATTATTATAGTATTTACTATAATTTGTCATTGGTGTATTTTTCCTCTTCATTAAAGTTTAAATTAATTTATAGGTTTAATTAATGATTATAATTTAATTATGATAAAATTTAAAATAAAACTTTTTAGTTAATGATTATAATTTAATTACGATATTGTCTATATATTGTAGTAATACGATTAATATATTTAAATTTTATTGTTGGAAATTTAAGTTCCCTTTTACATTTTAGATGGAAGATGTATATGTTATTTTTTTTTAATTTTTAATTATATGATGATGATGATGATTAACGTCCATTAAGACCGAATACCTTGAGAGGGTAAGTGATTACTTGTGATTCTTTCGAATTGTTTTTATGTGCTCGAAAATCATTAAGAGAAGCTTTCCAACATCACCATACTTTTGTTGAGTTAAGAGGTTAGGAAGGTTGGTAGTGTGATAAATATTTTGAAAATGAGATCTAATATGGGTATAGGTTGGACAATCTAAGAGAAAGTGTTTTTCATATTCAACATTCTTAGTGTCACAAAGGTGACACACTCTTTCATCCCATGGCGTTTTAGGAATTGACCAATGCCGAGTTTCACTATGGAGCTCATGAGAAGTTTTTCTTATCTTAGTAATGCTTATTTTTTTCTTTACAATTGGAAAAATAGATAGATAATTTTGATCTTCTAGATTAGGGTTGATTACATCTTTATAATACCTTAATTTTCTTTTTTCCTCTAACTCTTTATCACACCACATTTTCTCCTTAAATTTTGATTTGATGTTTTTTTTTAATAATATCTTTATTTTGCAAAATGGTTTCTTCCATGATTCCCCAATAGTTTAGCCAAGACCGAGCGTCTTTATGACATACTCGTTGGAGTCGATGCTAGTTATGACTTGATTTTGAAGCAAATTTAGGTAGCCTCTTGTCTTCCATGTTGTTTAACTTGTTCTTTTACATTAGGTATCTAGTCATAGCCATGCTCTCAATGGGGGAGAGTATTGTTTCTAAGAGGAGGATGGGATAGGGTGTATTTCCTTTAATTTTGAGATTATAGGTTATAAAATTCTTTTGTATTTGCTCTATCTTTCTCCAGGATTCACAAGAGATACTACAACTCGAGACTTCACATCCATAAAGAATAACAAGTGTAACAAGAGTCTCAAAGAGAAGTTTCTTCTTATCCCAACTCCAAACATAGACTGATTTAAAATTGTGTTCATGCCCATAATAAGCTTTCCATCCCCCAATAATCCTTTTCTCAATGATATAATTCCAATTGATCTTGTGGTGGATATCAATTCCAAGATATTTGTATGAAGTCACTTCCTCCAAGTTGTTGTTGTCATATAAAAAGGTATCATAAGGGATCTTATTGGATTTAATAATCATGACCTTACTCTTATCAGTATTAATAGTCATACCCATATTGGAGAAAAAATCCTTGCGGATTCTTAGTTCGTTTTCAAGATCATGGGGACTCATTGCCATAAGAATGATATCATTGACATAAAGAAGAATATTGATGACTATAAGAGTGAGAGTAGGGCCGACACAACCTACTTTTTCCAAGCATTCTTCTAACTTGTCAATGTATATGTCAAAAAGGGTATGGGACAAGGGACAACCTTGTTTGACTCTAATATTGTAGTTAATCTCTTTTGACCAGCCCTTAGTGTTTTGAAGCTTAGGAATAACGTTCTCATACATCCTTATTGCAACAACCCTCAACTCAAGAGGAAATTTTATCTCTTCCAACCTATTCCAAAGGTTTTTCCTAGGAAGCATGTCAAAAGATTTTCTAAAGTCAACAAAACAACAAAAAAGATTGGTTTTAGTATTGTGGAACTCCTCTGGAATGATCCTAAAGGTAACAAGATGGTCCATAGTTTAATGATATATCCTAAACCCGGCCTGGCCTTTATCTATTTTACCATGACTTTCTAGCCAAAGGATAATATTCTTTTCCAAAATAATTCCATAAAGCTTGGCTAAAATTGGGCTAATCATAATGGTCCTATAATTAGAGGGGATGTTTCTATCCCCATTTTTAAAAATAGGAGCAATGAGGCTTTTCATCCAGGGTTTAGGGAAGCCATGCTTGACTATTAAATTGAAGAGATTTTGTATGTGAGGGATAAGGATTGGCCCTCTGATTTTAAAAATTTCATCTTGTTAGCCTTCAATGTCCTTAGATTTCCCATTTGCAAGCTGCTTAACCGTGGACTCTATGTCATCTAAACAAAAAATTATTCCTTTGTAGGGACAATAGGAATGGTGTCCATGGAATTAGGGAACTCATAAAGACTTTTAAGGTAGGAATTTCAGTCCCTTAATGAAATCCTAGTATTTTATTTAGTATTGTGTTTTAGGATTTGGCTACAGAGCTTCTTAGGATCCAACTTGTATAGTTGTGAAAGTTTCTCTTGCCTTTTATTGATATAGTATCTTGTTTTCCTTTTAATTAGGGATTTGTACATATTGATCTTATCGAGTTTTAAGGACTCATTAGAAGCATCCATAATGAATTTCCTAGAAATTTTACATTCTTTATCATACCAAGGGTTGGTCGTTCTATTATTCTTTTTATAGCACACCTCGAAAGAGAACTTGTTAATTGAAGTGGAAATGGTAGTTGTAAAATTATGATAGAGTTCTTCAATGTTGTCCTTATAAGTTAGGAGGTTTAATTTACTATTTAAATCCTTTAAGAAAATGTCAACTTTACATTTGTCAAAGGCAAATTCCTTTGATTATCATAATTCTCTTCAATGGTGCTCCTATGCATGGAAAATTTTAGATTTAGGGTTAAAGGTTTATGATCACACTCAGGCTCATGGTCATTTAAAAGGTCAAAAGTTGATATTTGGTTGGAAATGGGGATATCATATATCACATAATCTACAAAACTACTACCTAAACCATGAATACAAGTCATCTGGTTGGAGTTTCGCCACTTCATTACTCCATTGCAAATTATTAGGTCTTGAGAGCTGCAGAGCTTGACCAAATCAGTACCAAACAAATTCTCAATTAGGTATTCAAATATTATTTTGTAGCTATTAGATAAAAGAAGGTCATGATCTAGCCATAAAAGATTATGGTTGGAGTCATTACTTAAAAGAGTAGTTTGTGTAGTTGTAGTCCTAGCATTAAAGTATCCCAGAGGGAGGATATTACCTTCATTTTTCAAATTATAAATATCTTGTTCTAAATTATCATAGGGACAATTTTTATCTAGATTATTTTTCTTATAAAAAGTAGAATTAATAGGTGCAAAATAACAAATTGCTATATACATCTTCTTATCATTTGTGTCTGAAATTTATATCCAAATATATTGATTAAGAGGGTCAATCTTATGAAGTTGAATGTGCGGAGAAATGTTTTTTCTAATATAACAAGCTATGCCTCCTATCCCTCTACAGTGGGATTTTTTGTTCCATGCCAACCACAAGACAAATCCTTCCATGTTAGGGACCTTAGACTCCTCATGCTCCCAAGTTTCAAATAGACAAATAACATCAATATCACTCGGGATCCAACTTATCATAGGACCTTTGCATCATGGAAAACCACGACAATTCCATAAAAGCATCCCGTGTGTCCCAAATTCCTATTTATTATTATCCTTATGGTCTCTATCTCTAACAATAGATCTATCCCTAACAATAGCTTTTCGATTTCTAATTATTTCCCATTTTCCTTCTTTCGTGGCTTCTTTAACCTTTTGAACTTCCTTCCTTACTTCATCTTGGTCTTCAGGAATGAGGTCTTCATTTATAAATATTCCTAACCCTTTTAAGATGGGAGATTTACTAAGTATGCTATATTTATGGTCATTACAAACTACTTTGGCACAAATCAACCTATGTTTGTGATCAATTATTTTTCCTAGCCTCTTTGCTTCTATGATGTAAGTTGTATCAATTTGTGATTTATTTTTTAATTCTTCTTTTACTATTGCTAGCGTATCCTCCTCTTGTTGTTCTTTTATACCAAAAATTATGAGGTTCGAAGATATTTTGTTACGCTCGTGGTCAAGTTCGATTAGATTATTCATTTCATCTTTGATGGGTTTGATATCCAATTTGTTTTCCATATTAATGAGGGTCAAATTGTTGGTTAGTTTTTCTTCTAGCTCTTTAATCCTATCTCTTAAGTTGTGATTTTCTTCAACCCCTCGTTCTTGGGTTGATTGTTTATGTTTTTCCATTTCTTGAATTCTATCCTTCATTGTCTCCAATTCACTCTTGAACCCTAAGAATCTATCCTCTATTTCAACTTGAATGGTATCTTTAATTGTTTTATCAATCATTGCCTCTAGCTCTATTTGGAGTTTTACTTCTCTTTCTTAACTCCTTTTTTCTAATGTTTCTAACTCTATTTGTATTTTTTCATCTCTCTCTTCTCTTGTTTCTTTCTACTAATTCCATATAATCGTAAAGGATCTCTAGATTGATTTTGGGAGGGCTCCCCTTGTTAGGGTGAGTTTTTGAAATATGTGGTGGAGTGCTCATATTGAAAAGAAGAGAAAAAAAGATGTAACAATTATTATTATGGATTGAATTTATCTCTCAAATCAACTTTTACTTATGAAACTTGAAATAATAAATAAATAAAATATATTTAAATATCTTTAAGTAAAATTGAAATTGAATCAAAGTAAAAAGTGACTCACCTCATTTCAGATGTCCAATTGCTCAACAAGTTGAAGAATCCAAAAATAATTTCCGAAAATTGCAGAGAAGAGATGAAGAGATTATTCTAAGTAGAAAAGGTAAAAACCAAAAAGAAGTATTATTCCTGTTCAAAATCACATCGACATAATTTCAAAACCTTAGAGAAGTAGTATTCTTATTCAAAACCATAGAGAAATATTATTCTAGTTCAAAACATTAGAGAAATAATTTCAAAACCAAAGAAGTGTTCATGGTTATATTTTTTATATTTACAAATACAAAATATAAATTTGTTATAAATAAGTTTTTTAAATATAATCTATATTTAAAACTAATTTACCTATTTCTAATTAATAATTATGTTTCTAATTAATAATTATGGCTTCAATATTATTATAATTAAAATAATATTTGTACACTTCAAAGTTTAGATATAATCTTTATTTTGAAATAGGGTTATAAGAGTTAAATGCGTGATGGATTTATGTTGTATTAGTATGTCCTATGT
>SNQJ01S0000182.1:360063-407987 GCA_010110895.2 Picea sitchensis
GGATGTAATAGCTATAAATGTATAGAAACATGATATTTTATCCAATAGAAATGCATATAATAGCAATGAATGATGTATAATACTACTAGAGATATCAATATGGCTAGCACTATACTTGCATACTTGCAGCGAATGGATATACAGGAGAGTAAATACCAGTGAATGAATTCAAGCATCGTGATGGCCACAGTATGCATTTGTGTGAGTAGCAGTTCGACTTGGAATTTTGGGTTTACCAAACCACAACTGGTAGCTTTGAATCCTGTGAACTAGTGTGAGAATGGTTGGACAGAAAAGAAAGGTCGATGGTGGGACCTCCAGGAAGCCGATGAGTGACGGTTATGAAGAGTCGAGGGTTTCCCCAGGGTGAAAGGGTGTGAGTCTCACTAGTTTATAAATTAGGGTTTCCCTCAACCAACAACATCTTGTAATAAAGGTATGAAGATAGAGGAGGTCAAGTAGATGTGCAGTTCAACGGGAAGTTTTGGTTACCATCTCACCTCACGTCTGGTGTAGTTGATTCGAATGGAGTGACTGATGAGAATATAAATTAGGTTGATGGTTTTGTAATATCTTGGGATGTTGGATTGATGAGGAAATGATGTTGGTCTGACCATCAACAAATAATAAGACAGAGCTTAGAGGGTAGAGAGATAGGTAGACGAGTGGAGTCAGGAAAGCTAGCAGAGGCGTTTTGGAAGGCAAGGAAAACACCATGGAATTTAGGCCAGGTGGAAAAAATTCATAAATCCATGAATGATTATTTCATTAACATGAGATTTAATAAATACATAAATATGAAGATGTTGGTCTTTTTTAATGTATAATTCTTTCTATCATCTATGACATTTCATATTTATATTACTATTACAAGTAATACAACTACAAAGAATTATATGTTCAACAAAAAATTATACAAATATTGCTACAAGTATTGTTATGTGAATGCTAAAAGAATATCACCTATGACATTTCATATTTATATTACTATTACAAGTAATACAACTACAAAGGATTATATATTCAACAAAAAAGTATACAAATATTGCTGCAAGTATGCTATGTGAATGCTAAAAGAATGTTGTGGGAGTGTTACAAGTATGAGTGCTACAAGTACAAGTGTTGCAGGTCACTACAACCATGGATAAAAGGAAAATATGGATTATGGGTTGTGATTTATGAGATTTTCATAACTCCATATGCATTAATTTATAACAGAATTTGAGGGAAGGTTATGATTGGTCTTAAGACTTCAATTATTTGTATTTATCAATTATCTATTATTGTATAAACTAAGTATTAAGAATGACTAGTGAATATTTACAATTCAAAAGCCTATTCAAAGTCAATATTTTTTTTTATAGATAATTAAATAGGAGATTATAAAAGGAAGTCATCTTTGATGGAAGAGACTCTTAGATAATTTTGTTGAATTCTGATTTCAAAGAGGCTATGATTTTATAAGACAATCTTATTTGATTAATGAAGATTACGGAAAATTCATTTTCCAATTTTCCAATTGATTGCATTATAGTATTTAGTATTTTGTAGTTACTCATTTGTTAAGGCGTGTTGTTATTTTAAATTTAGTTATTGAATTTGTTAAGTAGCCGTGCGATTGTGTTTAATTGTGAAATTTTTTAAGTGTGATTTGGATTTGAAATGTTAAAGGTATTATTTTCTAATAAGATATTTTATTTTCCATAAATAGGTTAGCTTTTTGTTTTCTACACTGTCTTTCTTTTCTTTCTCTTGCCTTGTCTTGTTATGCCTTGCCTTGTTTTGTTTTGTCTTTCCATTCCTTTCCTTGCCTTTAATTATTTTACCATGCATTTCTTTTCATTTCCTTTCTTTCTTAACCTTTCCTTGCCTTTTTTTTTTCATTTTCTTGTCTTTTCTTTTCTTTCCTTTCTTTACCTTTTCTTCTCTTTACTTGTCTTTTCTTTCCCTGTCTTGTCATGCGTTGCCTTTCCTTGCTTTTCATATACTTGTCATGCCATGTATTGTATTTCCATATTTATCCATGTATTTCCTTTCCTTTCCTTGTCTTGGCTTTGCTTGGATTGAATTTCCTTTCCTTGCCTTGCCTTGTCTTTCCATGCCTTTCTTAGAACTAGACCTAGACCATGATTGTGGCTCAATAACCAAAAACCTAGATCCAGATATGCTACAAAAAACGTTTTTTTTGGAAATATAATGATAGGAGAGGGGTATCCCTAGCTATAACTTAGTTTCATGAGTCCAATGCAATCGATGGTTCATCCATGTGAGTTCGAGTTATATTTTTATGGTGATTTGCAACCCCCCTCCTCCAGACATGTTGACAATTGTTTTTAGGGGTATTAAATTCAAACTAGGTAGAATAATTGAGTTCCATAAGATCCTCATTTTTTTTTCCAATTCCCACTTGAACACACTACCCACAATTGCATGAAACAATCTTCACCAAAATTGACCCCTTTTTCAAAAATTGCACTTTGAGCAAGGAAAACCCTAGTTCTATAGATCCTCCAACAAATGTTTTTTTGGGGAATGAAATGAAAAATGAGGTGCAACCCTAGATGTAACCCAGTGTGATGAGTCCAATGCAACCAACAATTCATTCATGTGAGTCCCAATTAGAGTTTTATTGTGAGTTGCATCTCACTTCCTCAAGCCATTTAGAGACATGTTGAAAATTTGGTTTAAAGGCATAAAATCCAATCTGAGTGGAATAAATGAGTTCCATAAGCACCCCCACACTTTTTTTTCCATGTCCCACGTGACCACACTACCCATAATTTCCTAAAATATTGTTCTTCAAAATCAACCCCTTGTTCATAAATTGCACTATGCTTCACTCAACAACACCCTAGTTATAGAGAACCTTCAACAAACATTTTTTTTGGAAATGGAATGATAGTGCAGGGGTACATATATATCAACTAATGGTTCCTCCATTCGAGTCCCAATTACATTCTTATGGTAATTTGCGACTCACATCCTCAATCCATTCAGGGACATGTTGACAATTTGGTCCACGGGCATAAAATTAAAACCGAGAAACATAAATAAGTTCCATATGTTTCTACATGTATGTTTGGCCATGGCCCATGAAAGCACACTACCCACGATTTCCCGACACAATGTTATGAAAAACTAACCCCTTCTTTAGAAATTACATTGTTCCTCGCTAAGAAAACCCCCAAATTTGGAGATCCTCAAAGAAATAGTTTTCTAGGAAACAAAATGATAGAAGAGGGGTACCCCTACCTATAACCTAGTTCCCTTAGTCCAATGCAACCAATGGCTCATCCACTCGAGGCCCAATTAGATTTTTATTGTGAGTTACAATTTTCCTCCTCAAGCCATTCAGAGACATGTTAACATTTTGGTCTAGGGGCATGATCCAAAAATATTCAGATGTAAAATTAGCTATTAATTGTATATACACATCCAATTATATTTGAAAAATGAATATTTTCTTTGAGTGCTTGCAAAACGTCATGGGAAAACAATTACTTATCCATAAAATTTATTAAACTTAAGAATAACTTGTGGAAGTAAAATGGTAAAATGAAGTAAAATAAGATCATCAAAAATTCAAATGGAACATAATTTTTTTTTCAATAGAGTTCATCCATCTTGGGATACATCTCTAGGTCCCTTTTCAATCATCAAGACCACTCTTTAATTCTAAAATGCCAAAATTACAATGAATGGACTTAAAAATACCAAGTTTCTGAAGACATCCTTCCATCATGTTGCGCAATCCCAAAAACATAGGTCACCATTGGATTCCTCTCGAAATTATGAGAAAAATGAGTACAAAGTTGACTATGTTTTGAACAAGTTCTTAAAGACCTACTTTCATGGAAATAATCCCATCAAATAACCATATTGTAACAAAGAAGTTACCAAGTAGTGTGGAGGTTAAGCAAGCTAATTGGAAAATGTTAGTGTGTGGATATTTGGATATTTGACTTTTATTCCCATGCAAGAAATCATGTTTCTAGAGTAATCTGAAAATGCTAGCATCACCATATCTTTGACAAAACATAATTGAATATAACTCTACTTAAGAAAATATTTTACAAGTGAATAACTTGTAAAACGTTTTACATGGTTTGAGAATTTGTATTATCTCTACCATTTCCATAAGTGACATGTTGCATTTTGTTGATGACTACTTGTTATTATGGCTACTCAATTTTTCCATGAAACATATTTGTTTCTTTTGTCAATGAGTATATGTTATTATGGCCTTCATGTATTATATGAAGCTAGTTGGATTGATGTTAATGATTATTTGGAATTTTATTTAAATTTATACCAGAAAAACTCATGGACTCCTCGAGATTGAACATTAAAAAACTAGTTTTATTGGGAAATGGCAAGGCGAGGAAAGGAAAGGAAAGCTAGACATGGAAAAGAAAGTCAAGGAAATAAAAGGAAAGGAAAGTAAAGCCATGGAAATTGAATGAAAATAAAATCAAGGAAAGGCAAGTTCTAGGTCTAGGTCTAGGTCTAGTTCATGGTCTAGGTCATGGTATAGGTCAAGGAAAGGAAAATCGGGGCTAGACAAGTCAAGGAAAGTCAAGGAAAGAAAAGGCATGGTAAGCAATGCAATACAAGGAAAGGAAATACACGGAAAAGAAAGGATATACATGGAAATACAAGGCAAGGTTTAGGTATAGGTCTAGGTCTAGGTCATATTTTAGGTCGATGTCATCGTATACGTATACTTCTATACCATGGCATACACCATGAACTAGACCTATTCCTATACCCCAAAAATGACCTAGACCAAGACCTATACCTAGACCTAGACATAAACCTAGACCATGACCTAGACCTAAACCATGACCTCAACCTAGATCTACAACATGACCATGAAGTATACCATGACCCATACCATGACCTAAAACTAAACTAAGACCTAAACCTTGCCTATACCTAGCCCTAGACATAGACATGGAAAAGCTAGACATGGCAATGACAGACATGTCAAGGAAAGGATATACATGGAAAGGAAAGGAATGGTCATGCAAGGAAATGCATTTTAATGAAAGCTAATGAAAAGGAAATGGAAAGGTAAGGCATGGAGATCACAAGGCAAGGTAGGTAAATGAAATGCAAGGAAAACCAAATCTAGACACGACAATAAAAAACATGGTAATGAAAGGTCCAAGTTTAGTTCTAGGTCCACATAATGGTCTAGTTCTAGGTCTAGATCTAATTGAAGGAATGCAAGATAAGGAAAGGCAAGGCAAGTTAATGCAAGGCTATAAATGGAAACATGAGGTATGGAAAGGCATGGAAAGACCATGATATAGACCTAGACCTAGACCTATACCTATACCTAGACCTAGACCTACACCATGACCATGACCTAGAGCTAGACCTAGACCTAGAACTTTCCTAGACCTAGACATGGAAAGGCATGGTAATGAATAATGGTAAGGCATGGCAAGTCAATGTAATACAAGGCAAGGAATAATAAGGTAATGCAAGGAAAGGGAAGGCTAGACATGGAAAGGCAAGGCATGACAAGAAAATTTATATGTCTAGGCCATAGTATAGGTCTAGGAATAAGCGTAGGTCTAGGTCTAAGGAAACCAAATGTAAGGAAAGACAATGCAAGGCAAGGAAATGGAAAGGCAAGGAAAGGAAATGCAATGTAATGCAAGGAAATGTAGGGCTGTAAAATACAAGGAAAGGCATGGAAAGGCATGGTAGTACCATGACCTAGACCTATAACATGACCTAGAACTATACCTATATCTATTCCATGACCTAGACGTAGACCCTGACCTATACCATGACTTAGATGTAGACCTAGACCATGAACTAGACATAGACCTAAATCCATTGATGTTTGAATAAATTAAGATCAAAATATGAATCTCACAAGGATATGAATCCCCCTTCTTTTTTATAGAGGTGGTACTCCTCTTTGGATAAAAAGTATATCTTGAATATCTTGGATTTGGGAGAATGCTAGAAAACAAATCCCATATATTTATTTCTTTGATTTATATATGAAATGGTTCCTTAATAACCTGATCTAATATTTATGTACAACAAACTACTTCTAAATAATTAAAAGATTGAAGGAAGGATTCAACATCAGAATATATACAATAGTGAGTACCATTTATACAACCATCTTAGTCACACACAAATAGATGATAGATCCATATATTCTCAAAAGAAAAAAGAGAGAATAGTTTTGATCATTTCAAAGAACTTTAAAATAGTTCTGCATTTCATCCTGAAAAGAATTTGATAGGAAAAATAAAAAAACCGCACACTCAAAAATCCCAAGATTTGAGAAATCATTAGAGAAATACATTGAAATAATTCTTTGTGGAGTTTTATTCATGAAATATATTCAACAATACACTGAATATATTTNAGTAGTAACATGTATATATGTAAATACTCCTTTATCATATAAGAAAAATCTTGGAAGAATAGAAGAGAAACACACAAGAATCTCAACCTTGTGCTCAATTCCAAAATACAAGCATAAAGCCTTGAGAAAATGGTGTAGTAGAAGAAGAAGGATGAATAATATGGAGATATCAATTCATTTGTTATAATCTTTCTTGCATATTGATGGTTTAATCCTAATGTTTTGATCGTATTATCTCGTGATACAAACATTTTTGTCTCTAACCTCTGGATGACGCTCTTTCTTGCTTTTCAAATCGGTTCTTCTAACTTATTGAGTAGATAGGGATTTCTCTTTCTTGGAAATAACTACTTTAATTAATGCCTCAATAAAGTTTCATTAATTAATTTAAATCGTTGACATCCACATATTGAAGTGGGCCCTTTTCTTCTTTTAATAAAAGTTTTGTAATAAAGTTTTATTTAGTTTTTTTTAATTAACTGTCATTTTAGAGAGAGGACTGTGTTTTAATTTTCTAGACGTGATATTCATTTTTTCAGCCATGTAAATCATTTCATATTTGATCTTCATTGTCTTTCATTTTTAATGATTACTCTTAGGCATAATTTTTATTCCTAGATCTCAAGATATGAGCTCATGAAGTCGAGGTGTCAGGTAGATTTATCAACGCGCCATAAAAATATTATTGACTATTCTTTTACTTTCTGAGAAAATTATAGTAAATTTGAGCACTTGAAAACTATTCCATCATCTTCTTCGTTGAATTTCATTTCCAATGAGGAATTTTTTTCACAAATACGACCCCCAAATATCAATTTATCACCTCCAAAACATCAAGACACAACAACCGTTGATCATTTTCATGGGCCAATTTGGGCCCTTGATTTTATTTCTTCATTCTCTTTAAAAAAATAGAATTTTTTCTTGGGAAATATATATCCCACATGCATGGGATTATTTGAGAATTTGTATTATATATTAAAAAAGTCTATCATCCACTTAATGTGTGATAAGAGGAGACTCTAGAGACTTGGGGTCGACCCCTTAGAAAATTAATGAATTGATAAAAAAATTGATTGTTGAGTCATCATCCACCTATGCCTAGTCAACGCCTAGTGGTGATGAGTCATATTCCAGGTGTCATTATATGATTTATTACCACAAAATTCCACATGTTACCACCCAATTTGTTGCAGAGTTTCCAGGTGTCACTACTAATTAGCTTTCATGTGGAGTAATTTGGTTGGTTAATGATATAATGGGAAAAAATCAAGGTAAATTGATTAAGTGTGGGAGATGGAATGAGAGTGTGGAAGGAAGGAAGTCATGAGGAAGGAAAGATAAGGAAGACAAATGGAGAGGAGGTGGTCGTAGAGAGAAAGGGGGGCACGGACCACAATGAAGAGGAGAGATAAAGAGGAAGGGAAATTTAATAAATTGGTTAAGTAATATAGAGTGGATGGATGAATAATGAGGATTAAGGGAGGTGAGGAAGAAGATGATTCCATTCATCTGATGGAGTAACAAAAATAAACTAAGTAAGGGAGTATGAGTCAATAGTATGTGGCATATATAAGTAGTGTAGGAGAGGAAAATATAAAAGAAACTAAGTGTTGAGAGTTGCATAAGAAATATGTTGTGTATTCTATGAGATAAAGATTAATTAAAGAAAGAAAATGACTTTTTCCAAGATAACTAAAAAGAATTGTTCCAAGAAATTAATGGTTCCAAAAAAATGTGTGGTTCTAAAAAAAAATTACGCATGGTTCTAAGAAATGGAGTGGTTTCATGAGAATACTCATGGTTCCAAGAAATCTTTGTTCCAAGAAAAATTATCTTTGCCTCATATTGAGGAATCACTCTTTTGTCAGTTAGACAAAAAAAATGGATATATTAAGCATGCAAAATTAGTTTTTGAATCCATAAAATGCATGACCAAGATGAGATTGAGGGATACATAAGAAACTTATAATAGCTAAAAACGTTTCTTCTCCTGATGTTTATTATTTTTATTATTCCAGGAGTGGGAAAAAAGATGTGACCAATTTTTGGTCAACAAATGGCCCATCTACGGGACATTGACCCCCTGTGGGTTGTTGAGAACACCTGAATCTGAATACCAACTGCCTTCTCTATTGGGTTATAGAGTCATATTAAAAATAAATGCTTGTAATTCTTCCTCCATGGAGTTATCTTCAAATATCGTCTCCACTTATCAACTACTTTATTATGCAAAAATTTTACTAAAAAACTAAACTATGTACAAATAAAATCCACCTACCCTATCTTACATAAAATAAAGGGAAACTTTTAGGTGTAGGTAGACTTTTGATGGAACAATTCAAGCATCCATCTGATTTTTGGAATGAACTCCAAAATCTTGGACATACTGGGTTTTGTACCAATGATTCAAGGCCACTCTCAATGTCTGTTGGAGAAAACATGAACTAGATATAATGAGAATGTGATGGCATTTCCTATCCAACAATGCTTTGAAACTATTTTTCAATGAAATCAATTCTTGGTTTCTCGAAAATTGCTTTGTTTTTTATTGGTTGAGGGGTTTCCAATGTGAGAATATTTTCATATTTCTCCTCATTATTGACCACATCTAAGATTCTTGATTCAGTGACAATGGCTTGAAAATATTCTTCCTTCATGTAATGGAAATCTTGCTCATAATTGTTCTCAATATTAATTTGTTCCACCAATTGTTCTTTCTTCCAGTGCTCTTGTGAATTTTCATCATCTATTGAAAGGTTGAAATCTTCTTGTGCATTTAGTGGAGGCTCCTGAATTTAATTCTCAAATTTTATACTTGAAAGATATTCATATGGAATATATGAAAGGATGAAATATTCATTATCTTGCATCCATATGGGAGAGGGTGGGTGGGATTTTTTTTTAGCAAATAAAGTTTCTAACATGTCCCAACTAGTAATGGTCCCACATAGCAATGAATGGAACCATTCAAGAGCATTCTCAAGTAGTGTTTTATAAAATAATCGACATGTAACATTGCCTTAATTGAGATTGAAAACATCACATGTACATTTCAATATAAACAAATGCTTCTTTGCATCATACAAATTATTCCCAAAGAATGTAGAAAATTTTTCCATAGGAATATTGGGAATCTAAGAATGTACTTCTTGCATATTTAAAGGGTATTTATGTGGTCACCTCCTTCTTTGGGAAATTTTTATTTTTGTTGAGTCTTGTAAAGCCATTGATGGGCTTGGTGGATAAGGCAAAGGAACATCACAGCATGGAAGAAATTCTTCATAAGATTCATAATATATATCTTATTAATATTCTTGAATCTTTCTAATGGAATTGATAGGGCTTGTAAGAGTTCTTTCAATGGAATCAACAGGGAGTTCATTCTCCTGATTCTTTTATTGTTCTTAGAAATTTTTTAGGTCATTCACACATCTTTGAATATTATTTTCATAAATATCTTGCATCTAGAACAAGTAGAAGTCTTCTTGAATCTTCTTTTTGGAACTTCGAACAAGGGAGAGCCTAGTCCTTCAATCATATTTCAAACAAAGCCTTAGATATCTTAAGAATAAATGGCTCTCCATTATGGTTGCAAAATTTTTTGATATTTGAATTGTTTAATATTGAAATAGAAACCTCATGAGGATATGAATCCCCCTATGTTTTTATAGAGGTGGTACTCCACTTTAGATAAACGATATATCTTGAATTTATTGGATCAAGGAGAATGCTAGACAAAAAACCCCAAATCTTTATTGCTTTGATTTATATATGAAATGGTTCCTTAATAACCTGATCTGATATTTATGTGCAAGAAACTACTTCTCAATAATTAAAATATTGAAGAAAAGCTTCAATATCAGAATATATACAATACTCAATACCATTTATACAACCCTCTTAATCACATACAAATAGAGGATAAATCCATATCTTCTCACAAGAAAAATGAGAGAATAACATTTATCATATCAAAGAACTTTAAAAGAGTTATACATTTCATACTAAAAAGAATTTGATAGGAAAACTCAAAAAATCTCACACTCATAAATCCCAAGATTTGAGAAATCATTAGAGAAATACCCCAAAATAGTTCTTTGTGGAGTTTTATTCATGAAATATATTAAAAAAAACACCAAATTTATTTAACAGTAACATAGATATATGTAAATACTCCATGATTATATAAGAAAAATCTTGGAAGAATAAAAGAGAAACACTCAAGAATTTCAACCTTGTGCTCAATTCATAAATACAGGCATAAAGCCTTGTGAAAATGGTTTATAAGAAGAAGAAGGATGGAGAGGATTGACATCTCTATTCATTGATGAGAATCTTGGCTGCATATTGATGGCTGAATCCTTATGTTCTAATATTTTTCTCTCATGATGAAACCTTTTTCGTCTCTAATGTCCTGATGAAGCCCTTTCTTTTCTTTTAAAACTGGTTCTTCTAACTTCTTCAGTAGTTATGAATTTACCTTTCTTGGAAATAATTAATTTAATTAATTCCTCAATAAAGTTTCATTAATTAATTTAAATCATTGACATCCACATATTGAAGTGGGCCTTTTTTGTCTTTTAATAATTCTTTTTAATAAACTTTTATTTAAAAATAAGTTAATTAGATGCCCTTTTAGAGAGAGGACCGTGTTTTAATTTTCTATATGAAATATTAAATTTATCATTGATGGAAATAATTTCATATGTTATCTTAATGATATTATCATTCCAACAAGTCCTCCTGGGCGTAATTTTGATTCTTGTATCTCAAGAAATGGGCTCATGAAGTCGAGGTGTCAAGCAGATTTATGAGCACACCATAAAAATATTACTAACTATTCTCTCATTTTTTGAGAAAAATATAGCCAATTTGAGCCCTTGAAGTCTATTGCATCATCTTTCTCGTCTAATTAAATTTCTAATGAGGTAAATTTTTCCCACATTTGACTCTCATATCTCAATTTATGGCCTCCAAGACATCAAGACTCAACAATCGTTGATCATTTTCATGGGTCAACCTGAACCCTTGATTTTATTTCGCCCTTCTCTTTAAAAAAAATAAACTTTTTTCTTTGGAAATATATATCCCACATGAATGAGAGTATTTTATAATTTTTAGTATATATTAAAAAAGTGTATCATCCACTTAATGTGTGATAAGAGAAGACTATGGAGACGTGAACTTGACCCCGTAGAAAATTAATGAATCAATACAAATTTTAATTACTCGGAATTCATCCACCTATGTTGAGTCAATGCCTAGTTGTGATGAGTGAGCGATAAGTCTAATTTCATGTGTCCTTGTATGATTGTTTACCAAAAACATCGACTTTTCACCATCCAATTGGTTGTATAGTTTCCATGTGTCACTAGTAATTAGCTTCCATGTGGAGTAATTTTGTTGGTTAATGATATAATGGGAAAAAATTAAGGTAAATTGGTTAAGTTTGGGAGATGGAAGGAGAGTGTGGAAGGAGTGAAGTCATGGGGAAGGAGAGATAATGAAGACATATGGATAAGGAGGTGGTTGTGGAGAGAAAGGGGGTTGCGAACCATTGTGAGGAGGAGAGATAAGTACGAAGAAAAAAATAATAAATTGGTTAAGTAAGATGGAGAGGACAGACATAGAAGGAAGGGTAAGGGAGGTGAGGGAGAAGATGATTCATTCCATCTGATAGAGTAATAAAAATAAACTTCATAAGGGAGTACGATGTAATAGTATTTGGGAGAGATAATTATTGTAGGAGGGGAAAATATAAAATAAATTAAGTGTTGAGAGTTTTATTCCAAGAAATATGTGGTGTATTCCATGAGATAATGAATAATTAAATAAAGAAAAGGACTTGTTCCAAGAAATTAATGGTTCCAAAAATAATGCATGGTTCTGAAAAGAAAATCGGGCATGGGTCTAAGAAATGGTGTTGTTCCATGAGAATAATCGTGCTTCCAAGAAATCTTTGTACAAAGAAAAATTGGCTTTATTGCATATTGAGGAAGCGTTATTTTGTTGGTTACACAAAAACTTGGATATTTTGAGCATACAAACTTGGTTTTTGAATCCACAAAATGTGTGATGAAGATGAGACTCGGGGATACATAATTAACTTATAATAGTTCAAAAAGTTTATTCTTCTAATGCCATTTTGTTTTATTATTAAAAGAGCAGGGAAATAGAGGTCACCAAATTTGGGTCAACAAGACCTAGAAATGTCAAGGAAAGACATGGAAAGAAAAGGATATAAATAGTAAGGTAATGCATGGTAATGCAAGGTAAGGCTAGAACTATACCTAGACATGGAAAGGAAGGAAAGGAAAGGCTAGACATGGCAAGGAAATTCAAGGCAAGACAAGGAAAAGTGAGGCAAGGGAAAGCATGGGAAGACAATGAAAGGAAAGGAAAGGATACACATGGAAAGGAAAGGATACACATGGAAAGGAAAGGCATGGCAAGGAAAGGCCTAGTTCTAGTTCTAGGTTTAGGTACAGGTCATGGTGTAGGTATAGGAATATGTCTAATTCTAGGTCTAGGTCTAAGTAAAGGAAATACAATGTAAGGAAATGCACTGCAAAGAAAAGAAATGCAAGGAAATACATAGAAAGGTAAGCCATGGAAAGGCATGACAAGACCATGACCATGACCTAGATGTACACCATGACCATGAACTAGACCATGACCTAGAACTAGACCTAGACCTAGAACTTTCCTAGACATATATATATATATGTAGAGATGGCAAGGAAAGGCTATACATAGAAAGGAAAGGCATCATAATGCAAGGTAGGGATAGACCTAGAACTAGACATGTCAAAGAAAGGAAAGGCAAGGCTATACATGGAAAGGAAAGACAAGGCAAAGAAATTCATGGAAAGAAAATGCAAGGAAATACAAGGAAAGGATAGACATGGAAATGAAAGGTCTATGTCTAGGTCTAGGTATAGGTATAGGTCATTGTCTAGGTATAGGAATAGGTCTAGGTATAGCTCCAGGTCATGGTCTAGGAATAGGAAAGGAAATGCAAGGAAAGGAAATGCAAGGAAAGACAATGCAATACCATGACCTAGAATTATACCATAACCTAGAGCTAGAGCTAGACCATGACCTATACCTAGATATACACCATGATAATGACCTAAACCTACACCATGATCATGACCTAGACCATGACATAAACCATGACCTATACCTAGAACTAGACCTTTCCTATACCTATACCTGGACCTATACATGGAAAGGAAAGACATGGAAAGGAAATGATATGTGTGGTTAGGAAAGCCATGGTGTGACAAGGTAAGGAAAGTAAATGCAATGCAAGGAAAGTAAATGCTAGGCATGGTAATTAGGAAAGGAAAGGAAAGGCATGGAAAGGAAAATCATGGAAAGGAAATGTAAGACAAGGAAATACAAGGCAAGGTAATGGAAAGGAAAGGCTAGGAAATGAAATACCACATTTTTCTATGGAAGGATGAAGGACAAAGGAGTCAAGGAGTGGAGAACAAGAAATGAATTGCAAGTGAGACTAAATGATATTTCATGTGACTTGATAATTCAATTATAAAGAAAATATATAGTGTATATAAACATGCTATTAGGGTTAGAAAACTAAATGAATACGAGATGAAATTTATCCAAATTCACATCTAATAGAGGTAAACAAATTCACAAGAAGATAAAATTTATGAATGCACCAATTTTTGATGATTGATTTTGATGTAATTCTGGCAAAATTCATGTCTCTAATCAAGGAATTATTGAACATAATTTCCATTAATGTGTTGAAAAACCAAATTTGTTTGTTAGAATCCATAAAGAATTTGAAACCTCTGAAGTTAAGACTTGAGTACAAAATTACCATAAGACCTGATGCATAATTTACACAAATAGCTAAAGGGACACATTTATAAGTTACCAATAAAATAGCACACACTCTCCAAAAATCTTCAATCTAGTCCTAGATGAAAATATAACATTATTTTAAGGTCATATGCATGCGAAATAAGTCTTAAAATGTTGTTGGTCCAAGGTCATAAAGGCATTCGTTAGGTAAACATCATGTCAAATCTATACATATGCCTAAATCTAAAAATCATAGTAGATGAAGAGAAAAGATCAAAATCTATGATCAAATGGCAATATTTTGAGGTAGCTTGACCCACAATTCGATATATGTATCTATGAAGGAAGGAAAATTTTAGTAGATACATTTTTCCCATGGGAAATTTTTCCCATGGGAAATTTTTCCTTTTTTTTTTTAAAGATTTGTCAATTTCCATTTTTTCTAAAAGTGATTTTCCCATATTCAATAGAATAAAATTATTTTACCTTAAAAATAGCCCAAATTTTAGAGAAACTATATAAAATTCTTAGAAATTTGAATATTTTTACAAAAATGTCGCCAAACATTTTATAGTTTGCAAATTAAGGAATTGTAAGATTCGTTGAGGTTTCTACATTTTGAGATAAGTTTCCATCCTTAAAATAATCCCTGCTATGAAGGTTCTAAATGAAGCAATCTCACCTATCACTATGTATTATGCTTGTATCCCTAGTAATATTTGAAACTCAACATCAGCACCACATTATTGCTATTAATTATTATCCTTAATGAATATATCACATCTCAAGATCCTTTTAAAAATTAATTAAACAATATATTGCAAACTAAGGATAACATGTTTATATGTAATGTTATGAACAAACCTCATTCCACATTGGTCTGAGAAGAAAGTTCAATTTTGATTTAGATGTTAAACATATTTCTTTTCAGTTAGTACTCTTTACATAAATACTCCACACCCAAAATTGGGGAGGATTGATCCAGGTGGATATCAATGGTCAGCCACCTCTTCCAACTGGCTCACATACAGTTTTCATCTTGGTAGTTGTTTTCTATATTTTCAGGTCCTAAAATTATGCAGTCGTTTTGAGGCCATAGTCACATTATAGATAGAGGCCGAGTGTGATGACATAATGCGTAGTCCTTAGATAGACCTTTCCAATGGGATATTGTGCGCCTAAAAAGGATATCATATGAAAAATTTATGATCCTGAGAAGTTGATGTAAACAATTACCCCATCGGGGCCCACACGACTGTTAGTGCTTCATATTCTAGGGTTAGGTTTTTGGATGTCTAGGTTTTTGGAGGCCTTATTGTAATGTTCTCAGGGAAATGTGCATATCTGCCACATCTATTCTTAGAGATTGGCTACCACCATTCAAGCAATATTGTTTCATTCTACATTTTACAATTTCGACAGATTTCTTTATTGTATAGAAGTTAAGTTTCATTGTATCTCTATTATTGTTCTTTGTATATTTGTGTTAATGTTATAGATATGTGTTTCATTTTTCTTCACTCATAAATCCATATCAGTGATATGAAAGTAGTCTTCTCTTCATTTTTTCTCTGTGAATGTCCCCAATGAGGTCGAGGTATAAGTAGTTTGGTCTTGAACCAGTTGATCCTTTGCAAGATAGGCCTCGTCGAACCTGACGATCTCCCATGGGGGAATAAAAGATAGACAATGGGGCAGGATATCCTTTTAAATTGTTTCTTGATGAATCCCTTGTGCGACAAAGGAACAAGATGATGGATGATTTTGTGCAAATCCTTTGATGACTGCCAATAGGTGACACATGTTCCTCGAGCGAAGGTGTCGCCCCCTTCAAAGTACGTATCAATTTTTATATTCACATATTTGAAGGTAAAATAGATGTGTATGTTGTAGACAAATGGTTAAACCTTCTAGAAGGGTATTTTTTTTCCATAACTTTTCTGATAGAGAAAATATTACGTTTTCACTCCATAAGGCCATCCCCTAAGACAAATATTGGTGGGAGACTTTATGTGAGAAAAAGGAAACAGAGGAATCTACATCATTTGTAGTTGTACCCACTTGGGGTTCTTCCAGGGATTCTATTAAAGAACAATACTACTTCATTGGAAGTTATGACGAGTTATATAAAAGCTGGAACAAACTGTAGAAGGAAAGGGACCAAACAATCCCAGATTTCACCAATGTCTTCCATACCTTACAAACCAAGATGGGTATCAAAAACTCTGAGTGACATCTAGTGCTCAAGTGTCACGGTGTTCTGCATAGATGCATATAGACATAAATGGAGTTTCTCGACATCTCATCCTTATGCATGACCTATCGGTATGTTGTCAAAATCAAGAATAATATTAAACAAAAGACACGACAGTTTGGTTCTGTGAAAACATCACAGTAGAAGAAGGGAAAAGGTGACCCCAACCCGCAGAAAAAAGGACAGAGAAATAATGGATAGCCTTTGGAAAACCATTCTAAGATTCAAACAAATAAGTACAATGGGAAGACAAAGAAAGACACAAATAAGTGGTGTGAGTTCCATAAGATCCCATGGCATAACACCACTGAATGTCTCTCAAAGAAGTCATTGGTGGCTGAGGTGAAAGCCTTTGAATCAAATGTGGGCTTTGAATATGAGTTAGAACTAGAAAAATGGAGACTGATCATTGACACATAACCTAGTGCGACCATTGTTACCACCAAGGTCCAGCTCGGTGAACCTGATGAACCATAGGAAGGTGACTATTTCTTTCATTCACAGATGTGGGTGAAGGGTACTCTTCTACTCTTGATTGTTGATAGAGGTAGCCAGAAGAACCTCATCTATGTGGAGGTATTCAAGTGGTTGGATCTACCACCAACACCACACCCACAACCTCACACCATCAATTGGCTATGCCAAGGGAGTGATATCAATGTCAACCAAGAGTGTTGCCTACCCTATGACATCAATCCATTCAAAGACGAGGTAGTGTGTGATGTTTCCCCCCTTGAAGTTTGTTATGTTATTTTGGGACAAGCTTATTTATGGAAATTTCATGTTGCATATGAGTCTACGCCTCGTAATGTTATTGTTAATTTGGAAAGGAACTTGTACATGATACCCAAGGTAGTCCCACCAACTGTCATTTCCTTGATCTTTGTCAAGAAATGCAGGAAGGTCATCTCTCATACTGGGAAGTTTTCTTCTTCTTTATTTGCAATCAAAGTGAGAAGAAGGTTGCAACCACATCCATGGCCTCCTTGATAGGTCTCTTGACACAACATAAGAAAGTGGATAAGGTCATGGAAAAATACAAAGACAACTTCTCCTCACCCACTGGGGTACCTCTACACTATAAGGTCAAGAACTCAATCGATATGACCCCAAAGAACAACTACCCAATGGGCCAAACTATCGCCACTTTCTGTTAGAAAATGACGAAATAAAGCACTAGATACAAGAGCTTCCTGAAAAAGGGGCACATTCGATCAATCTCATCACCTTGTGGATGTCCAATCGTACTTTCTAAAAATAATGATGGGACCTGGAGACTTTTCATTGATTATCAGGCCCTAAATAAAATCATAGTCAGGAACTGGTACCCAATTCCCCAAATTGAAAATATCCTTGACTAGCTTGAGGGGTGTTTACAGAGGGGCAGACCCAGGGTCCAATGCTACAACAACGTATGAACAAAACCCTAACTAATGACCCTTTCAGAAACACCTACGAAGAAGATGAAATCTCACTTGAGGTAGAGGCACACTGGTTGCAGGACTTAGATGTCTACAACCTTAGCTGGGACACACATCTATGATTCTAGTATTTATTAGAGCACTCAGCAGTAAAAATTCATCAATATTTAACCAATATATACTTTGCATATAAAGCAAAGCTTCATAGAATTCACCCAGATCTAATGTATCCAAGCACTTAGCATGAGGATATAAATTAGATCTCGCAGATTCAAGCACTAAGCACATTCACTGATATCAGATCTAACATCCAGGTTCATCATAAGCACAAAGCATAAACTGATCTATCTATCTATCTATCTATCTATATCAAGAACTTAGCAGATAAAGAAAGACATAAACAAATCATAACATCACACAGAGCAGATAACATAGTATTTACGTGGTTCACCCCACCCTGGGGTTGCGTCCACCAACTCTTCTTCTTTATTAGCTTCTTTAATGGGTTGCATGCACAGAGACTCAAAAACATTACTCTGCATAGGACAGAATATCTGTGCAGCTCACTAGATCCTTCTTCCTTGTGCTACAACAAAAATCCTTCCACAGTCTATCACAATCACTTGCACTTAGCTCTGCAAGTCTCTCATAGTATGCACGAAGCACTTACAAGCCACTCTTTCACTTAGCACTTAGCACTTAGATTATCGGCCTCTCTACTTACATTTTCTAGACATATATTTATACATTACAAAGTAGGCGTAAACAAGGGTAAACATATGGGCCGACATCCCATGCCCATTACATATTCCCATGACCCAAAAAGGACCCAAAAAGGGGCTGAGATCCCATGATCTCTGCTTCATCTTGCATTCCATCTTCGACAGGCTGTCGAATTCCCAAAATAGGTCAAACACAACCAAGAACCCTCAAAACTTGGTCAAGGGCCAATAGGACCCAAACACTCACCTGTGATTCATCCCAAGTCACTCTGGTCTAACTAGTTCTTCTTTGAAAGCCTCAATCTTGGATCGAGCTTCTTCGACTTGTTGTTGTGCTATGAATTCTTGTTCAACAAACTCTTGGATGACTGCATCATTCACGGGTCCTTCTAGGCATTGTTCAGTTGCATTAACAACCTACTCTAGTTCTGCTCCTTGGCCTTGTACCTCTGTAAACAACTGGTAGAACTTATCTTGTACGGGTTGGAGTCTCTAAGTTACTTACATAAATATTCTCTGGATAGCGTGAATCTCTTGTTGGGCGGTCCACTACTCTTGAGATATCTTCATTCTTTCCACAGTTGATAGGGGATTCAACTGTTCCTGTATCATTTCATCTTGATACTTCACCTCTTGGGGCTGCAACTCCAGTGCTCTTAATTCTGGACTCTCAGTGAGTCGCTCATATGTCAGGGAACTGCGATCACTTATCTTCTTTTATTCCATAGAAAGGGTATTTAGTATCTCAAGTATGCTCCTGGAATTTGCTTCTCTTTGGTCCTTCACATCCTGTGAGGTCTTGGGCACTGTGCATAGTTCTAAGTCTATGATGCGTTGTTGTATCTGTTGGATCATTTCTTGAAGATTATCTACTTTCTATGTAAATCAATCTTCTGTATTGATTTCTATGAATGTCATAGAGAGAAGTGCTATGTTGACTGCTTCCTTTACTTCGAGTTGCTTAGTGAGCAACTGTTCCTTTTCTTGTTGTATCTGTGATTTTTCTTCGTCGAACTTTGCTTGGAGAGAAAGATTTTCCCATTCTGCAGCACTACGTTGTTCTACGGGTTCTCCTTGTACTTTCGTCAAAGTCTGGGTGGCTCGTTTTGTTTCTTCCTATGCTCGTTGAAGGCGAGCTTCGACTGTATCAACTAAGTGGTGGAGTTGGGCTAGCTCATATCCCAACTCTGGTTCTCACAGTGCAGTGGAGACTACGCGACTAGACTGAAGGGCATACTTTACCCCTTGGAGTTCAATCTCAATTCTATCATACATTGCTTCCTGCTTGGCCTCTTGTTTTTCTACTATTTCCAACGAAGCATCAATCAAGGCTTCTATGAGGAAGTCGAAGTCATTAGCGGTGAGGACAGTTTGCATCTTGGTCATGGAGGATTTTGATTTCTTCTGGGAATAAGGTTTTGGAGGTGAACCCTTCCTCTTATTTAGGGGATCAACCTTGTCTCCTTGATTCTATTCGAATTATTTGTCATCTAACTCTTCACCATCACCTCCTTTCTCTGGTGATATGGAGGAAGTATTCACAGATGCGCTATCTATTTCTTGGACTTCTCTGGTATTCTTTGTCTTGCTAGTTTCAGGTGTATCATGCATTGTTTATGGGTTGGCTATGTCAGATATCTCCATAGGGTCTGCTAGTATAAGGAGGTGCAATGACCAGTCCTTAGTGATCTCCTCCAAGTCTTCCTTCATCATCTTGTAGTAGGACTGAAGTTGTTTCTTATGTTCATCGGCACGTGTTGTAATATAAATGAAATGTCGATCTGTGCTAAACTTCATCGAAGGCCAGAACCGATGTAGAGTGTTTAGGGTCATGTAAGGCTCAGACTGGATGGTTTTCTTCTGCTTGTTGTAGTAGATATGAAAAAAAACATTTGACAACGATTGTTTATTCATATCATTTGAATACCATAGTGTACTGAACTTCGTGACCAACGGTTCAAAAGGCTCAATGTTAGGGAAGGTCGCAACTACTGGCATCTCCTAGGAGATAAAATCTATCAGGATCAAGATCCAGCTAAAAAGAAATTCATATCCTTGATCTTGTGCTTCTCTGCAGTCGAGTTCCAACTGGTTCACCAAGTATTTCACCCAGTTGATCTGGAGACCTTCCGTGCACTTCCCTGCAAGGCCGACTACAAAACTGATGACTTGGGTAGGTCGATTCTTTCTTACTAACTTCCCTACAATCATCTGACAGGAGAGGTGCACTGCGCCACTCTAGATAGAAGCTACTTTATAGCCTCACATTCTTTTCTCGACATCGTCTTAAGTTTCCTTGATCTACTGAGCTAGAGCGTGATCAACGACTTTTCCTGGATAAAAGTCCCGTGGGTCATGTCCTTGCATACTCATGCCTGTGATCATGTGGATTAGTGTCAGATCAACTGTTATACGGAAGTTTAGACACAAATAATCACCATGGTAGAAAGACAACAATATATTGACACATGCATTCACCTCCTGGTGTCTACCAAAGTGGGGAATCTTCATGACATTCAACAGGGTGGACTGCGAGAGGTCTATAGTCCATTGTTGAGGGACGATCTTCGAGTTTTTCCCTTTAGTCCTATTCATTTACTTATGTGGGGTGAGAATACCAAAAACCTTGCGATCTTGAAGGTCGAAGTCGTTGAACTTCAACGTTGCAATCTTATCTTGGTCTACTCAAACTGCATGGATCCATTTCAAAAGGTATGAAGTGACCAAGGCATACTTAAAATATCTAGGTATGATGTCTCGATTTACTGTGCCACTCAGAGGTGGTATGTAGGTGGGTAATATAGTCGAGATCAATTTGGCATTCGCTAAGTCATCCCTATGCTTGGTTCTCTTTTCATCGGATGGTCGGGATGGTCCGGATCTGCAAGCAATTGACAAAGAAGCCTGCACTATTCTTGTCGATGAAGCTTATACGCCTGTAGACATCGACATGACTCTTTCAGTCATCAGTTCGATCGAAACTTCTTCAAAAAATCTCTCTGTAGCACTAAACTCATCTGATATACACACTCAGGGTTAGAAATCTTGGGTTCAGAGGGTAAGTTAGAAACTGCAATGAGATAGAAGGCAATAGAAAAATATTCACTGTATAAAATCAACAATTCTACGAGCTCAAATCCACATTTAGCAAAAGTGTTCTCGGTGCATGGTGCGACGGGATAAATAGGTAACTCGGAAAAGGGTCACTTTCAATGCATATGAAGCCTTCATTAACTTGGTTCTGTTCATTCTGGCACAGTCCAACAGTTGGATGGCAAACCATAATTTCCTTTATGCCCGTTTGGAGGGTCGATCGAATGGTTACAATGTCTCCAATGACCATATTGCTTCACCGTGGCGAATTTCCATGTGTCACTGTTCTGATATCTCGGCGAAGCTCTAATTTTGCAAAATTTCCTTATGTGAGGTTCCTTCTGGATCTTTCTGCAAATTTTTGATCTTAGATCTCTTCTTTCTTAGCTTCCTAGCCTTCTTCCCAGTGATATTCATCTGGGTATGTATTTTTCCATTTTGATTCATATCTTATTTTGACACAGTTACTTCATGTTGTTGAGACTCTTTCCTAAGATTCAAAGGTGATGCTTTTTCTTTATCTGGAATATGTACTTTAATCGTCTGTGGGTCTTCTAGTGTTCTTGCAACTTCGACATCCGGGTCTCTGGTGATAAATGTCTTCGATCTACTCTTCTATTATTCAATTGAGTGTGCGATCCTTCTAGTCTTGAATTATTTTAACTCTTTCTTATTATGTTCTAAGACTTCTTCTTCTTCCTTCCTTCTGGCCCGATCTCTTTCAATCCAAGGTTTTCCGAGCAACATAGTAAATGGGGCATTGTCCTCAATAAATTTAATAATCTCAAAATCTTCTTCTGTCGAAGCTCCATTAGCATTCATAGGGGTCTGGGTGAGATTTCCACATAGGTTTATCAACTTCCCTCTAAATAACCCTATTCCTCCCAATGAAGGAGTCATAGTAGGCTTCCCTAAAAGTTCTCAAGTTCTTTCCATCATGATATGCACCTATGATTCCTCTTCTATAACATAGTCAACGTCGAAGTCTCCTATTCTTGCTTCAATGCATTCTTTTCCTTTGAATATCTCTGATAATATGACATGTCGGTGCTCATTCATGGTTTCTTTTATCTGTAGCAATACTCTATCTGATTCTTTTTGGGGTTCTTCCATTTCTGGATCTGCCTTAGGGTTTTCTTGATTTAGATTCATGATTTCAACCTTAGCAGTCATTCTAGGGAAATCCAATACTTCATGGTCCATAGCTTTACAACAAATACATATAGGTCTTATTCGAGGGCATTCCTTAGCAAGATGTCCCGGTTTTCTACAGCTGTAATAGAGGGCTAATCCTCTCTTTCTTTTAAATGATCCCCAACCTTTCCTGTACTGCACGCTAGGATCCTGCTAACAATTATTTCTAGGATCCTACATCCATTTGTTAGTCCAAACATTCTTTCTATGCATAGGTATAACATATGTTTCTTTATTCTTATCAAATCTACTCATATCAAATCTTATTTCATCTATTAATGCCCTAGTTTTCAAGCTAGGACAAAACCTATCAAACATACCTAGATCCATACTATTGAAATAAAAATTTACACTTATATAACTTCTATAGAGCACAAAGATTTTCAGATCTATAAGTTTTCGCTATTCTTACCTTTATCATAGCACAAAGCTTGCAGATCTTACCTCTTTTAATCAAAAGTTCTCACTTTTACCTTTCTCAGAGAACACATCTTTTAGATCTTCCCTCTTTTATTCAGATCAAACTTCTTTTCTTTAGCATAGAGCTTGTAAAACTAAGTAAAGTAATGCGCACTAGAGCGACAGGTCTACACACAAATCTTTCACAATTTCAGGAAAAATATTTGCACAAAGCTTCTTCTTTCTCAATTCCTAGCAATCACAGTTTCAGTTCCCGACAATGGAACCATTTTTTGGCACAGGGGCAGACCCAGGGTTCAACGCTTCAACAACGCACCAAAAAAACCCTAACTACTGTCCCTTTTGGAAACACCTGCGAAGCAGACGAAGTCTCACCCGAGGTAGAGGTAGGGGTGGTTGCAGTACTTGGATGTATGCAACCTTAGCTGGGACACAAATATGTGATTCTAGTATTTATTAGAGCACTCAGTAGTAAACCTTCATCAATATTTAACCAATATCTACTCTACAAATAAAGCAGAGCTTCACAACATTCACCCAGATATAATGTATCCAAGCACTTAGCATGAGGAAATAAATCAAATCTCACAAATTCAATCACTAAGCACATTCACCCATGTCAGATCTAGCATCTAGGTTCATCATAAGCAGAAAGAATAAACTGATCTATCTATCTATCTATCTATCTATATCAATCACTTAGTAGATAAAGAAATACATAAACACATCAGAACATCGCATAGAGCAGATAGCACAGTATTTACGTGGTTCACCCCCACCTTGGGGCTACATCCACCGACTCTTCTTCTTTATTAGCTTATTTAATGGGTTACATGCATAGAGCCTCGAAACCTTTACTCCGCATAAGACAAAAGATCTCCGCAGCTCGCTAGATCCTTCTTCCTTGCACTATAACACAAAGCCTTCCATAGTCTATCACAATCACTTGCACTTAGCTCTGCAAGTCTCTCACAGTATGCATGAAGCACTTAAAAGCCACTCTTTCACTTAGAACTTAGCACTTAGCTTATCGAACTCTCTACTTACATTGCCTAGACATATATTTATACATTACAAAGTAGGCCTAAACATGGGTAAACCCATGGGCCGACATCCCATACCCATTACATATTCCCATAACCCAAAAAGGACCCAAAAAGGGGCCAAGATCCCGTGATCTTCGCTTCATCTTGCGCTCCATGTTTGACAGGTTGTCGAAGTCCCAAAATAGGTCAAACATGACCAGGAACCCTAAAAAATTGTTCAAGGGCCAACAAGGGGGACAAATACTTCAGTAAGATTGATCTAAAGCATGACTACCACCAGGTCGCAATAGAGCATATCGATGTATGGAAGACTGCCTTCAAGTCCAAAGAAGGTGTTTTTGAATGGTTGGTCATGCAATTTGGCTTGATAAATGTCCCAACAAATTTCATGAGAATGATGGACGATATCTTGCACCCTTTCACCAATTATTTTGTAGTGGTTTATTTGGATGATTTCCTCATATTCAACAAGAGTTGGTCAGAACACTTGAAACATATTTAGTAAGTTCTTCACATTCTCCAGCAACCCAAGCTATATGAAAATTTGGAAAAATTCTTCTTCGGCATGAAAAGGGTCTAGTACCTATGATAAATTGTTGATGAGCATGGGGTGCATGTCGATCCAACAAAGATATAGGTCATTTTTGACTGGCCAACTCTGACCACACTCACTGAGCTTTGGATATTCGTAGGCCTTTGAAATTTCTATCACGGGTTCATGTTGGGATTCTCCCACATTACATGGGCCCTTAGTCAAGTAGCCAGGCGTGGAGTCAAGGAAACATTTGTGTAGGGAAAGTCGCAAAAAAAATCATTCGATGATTTGAAGCAACGCTTATTCACAACCCCAGTGCTCTCATTACCTGACCTACAAAGTCCTTTCGATATTGATACAAATGCTTAATACTATGTTATGGGTGAAACTCTCACTCAAAATGGACATCCCATGGCCTATCATAGTGAGACACTTTCATATACCATCCGTAAGTACCCCACTTATGACAAAGTATTGTGCTCTACTATAAATGCATGTCGCCAATGGAGGCACTACATTCTCAAGAAGGAGACATTCATCCACACTAATCATAAGCCTCTGCATTTCATGCAGACAGAAGGAAATTTGCAGAATGACCACCATGAGAAGTGGTCCACATACTTGCAACACTTTCATCTCAACATCAAGTATAATATAGGGAGCACTAACCGAGTTGTTGATTGCCTTAGATGACCTTCAGTTTGAACATTAACCATGGTGCTACACTCTTGTAGATATGAGACCTCTAGGTGGCCCCAAAGCTATGGTAGAGATCCTGACTTTGTGGCTACCTACCATATGCTGGGAAAAAACACAATTGTCATTTATTTCCATCTTTAGGATGGGTTGTTGTGCCATCTGGGCCATGTTTGTGTCTCATCAAGCAATTTTTTCAAGATGATTTGGAAATATCACCATAGTTGGGTGGCAGAACACTTTAGCATAGAAACGACAGTGGTAGTGTTCCAACAACATTTCTATTGGAAAAAAATTCATCAGGATGTCATAAATTATATAAAGTCCAACATGAATTGTGCCATTTCCAAACTGTCCATTAAGAAACACGTCATGTACACCCTATTTCCTACTCTCGACATGCCCTAGTAATCCATCTTGATGGACTACATGTTAGGCCTTCCTTCAACCAAGCAGAGAAATAAATATTTTTGTGGTTTTTGATCGATTTTCCAACATGGTAATTATGGCCTCCTGTAAGAAGAGCATCATAGCAGAGGCCACTTCCAAGATCTTATTAAAATGAGTGTGGGTAGATTTTTGGATACCAAAAACGATTGTCTTAGATTAGGATAGTCGTTTCCTCAGCACACTCTGTTCAAGCCTATGGTCATGGTTGGACACCAAGCATACATGGCCTTCCACCCCCAAACAAATGTTTATATCGAGGTCATCAACTGGATGATCGTGCATATCTTGCGCATGTACAGTTCCAAACATCCATGCGGATAGGATGAGATTATTCCCTTTGTTAAACAAAGTTACAAAAGATCCATACCTACCTTAGCTGGCCATAGCCCCTTTTAGGTGGGGTTGGGATTTCAACCATTAGGTCCCATGGATATTGCACTACCCCTTATGTCCACAAAGGGAGAATCGTCCCATGGTAAAACCAAAGCCGAAAAACCCACCCATTTAATTGAACGAATCCAACACATCTGCCAACTGGTTTAGTATATTTTGTAGAAGTCTAATGCCATGTACAAGTAGTTCCATGATCAACACCAGTTTCCACGCAAGTCTTATGTTGGAGATAAATTTTAGTTTTATTTGCAAAAAGAATGCCTTACATCACCCCATCAGAAGATTCATCCAGTCTACTATGGACTTTACACCATCACCAAGGTTGTGGGTGACAATTCTTTTGATCTAAGCATTCCCCCCTTCCTTGGCTTGCACCTAATTTTTAATGTGGACCTAGTTTGGACATACTTTCCACCATTATTGGACACCTCGGAGATAGAAAAAAAGTTGACACCGACAGATCTGAATATTGACTACATGGAACAAGAATCCACTAATCCAATCATGGACACATAGGTCAAGGGTAACCTCCAACAAAAGATTCAACTTTATCATATTGTCAAAGCAAGGAAACTCCTGAACCAAGGGAAGTGGCTCACCGGGGGCCAAATTCAACAGAAACTTCCTCATCTGATGGGGAAATTCAATGCAATGGATACCATTTATTCCTAAGCGGGGGGATTAATATAGATGGATATCGGTGGCTGCCCACCTCTTACAACTAGCTCACATACAATTTTAATCCTTGGATATACCTTTTCAAGGGGATATCGTGCATCTAAAATGAAGATCGTATGAAAAAGTTTTGACTCGAAATTTTTTATGTACCAACTTACCCCATCGAGGCCCACATGACTTGTGGTGCTTCATCTCCTAGGGTTAGGTTTTTGGATGTCTAGGGTTTTCTGATTACTTCATGATGCTAAAAAGGACTGGAGGCCTCATTGTGATGTGATCAGGGAATGCGCATAGCTACCACATATCTTCTGAGAGATTAGCTACCACCATTCGAGAAATATTGTTTCATTATGCATCTTACAATTTCAACAATTTTGTTTATTGAATAGAAGTTAAGTTTTACTGTATCCTGCTATTATTCTCTGTATATCTGTGTTAATTTTATATATTTGTGTTTCATTTCATTCCACTCATACAGTCGGATCAAGGATGGAGTTGATTACAAAACATATAAAACATATTGAACTATGGACATTAGATGCTACATTTTCAATGTTAGTTTAATACAAGTCATGGAAAGGAAAGGCATGTCAAATATAGGCATGGAAAGGCAAGGATGGGAAACACAAGACAATGCAAGGCGAGGCAAGGGTCAACATGGAATGCAATACAAATCAAGGAAAGGAATGGAAAGGAAATGAAAGATAAGAAAATACATGCAAATGAAGATGTAGCAAGGAACAACACAAGGCAAGGAAAGGAATTGAAAACACATGGAAAGGTAAGGAAAGACATGGAAAGGAAAGGAACGTAAAGGTACAACAAGAAAAGGCATGGCAATGAAATGTCTAGGTATAAGTCTAGGTATAGCAAGGAAATGAAAGGAATGGAAAGGAAATGCAAGGAAATGCAAGGCATGGGAAGGCAAGGATTGGAAAGGAATGGAATTGGCTGGAAAGGCATGGAATTGGATGGAAAAGCATGGAATTAGATGTCAAGGAAAGGTAAGGCAATGCAAGGCTAGACATGAAAAGTAAAGTCGAGGAAAGGAAAGGAAATGAAAATCAAGACATGGGAAAGCAAGACATGGAGAGGCACAATACAAGGCAAGTAAATGCATGGAAAGAAATGGAAAGGCAAGGCAAGGCATGGAAAGGAAAGGAAAGACAAGGCATGGAAAGAAAACACATGGACATGCATGGAAAGTCAAGTCAATATAAGGATATAAATGATAGGGCATGGAATGATAAGGAAATACAAGGAAAGGTAAGGAAAGGCATGGTAAGACATGGAAAGACAAGGAATGGAAATTTAAGACATAATAGGACAAGGCATGGAAATAGATGGCATATCAAGGCATGGAAGGAAAGGAAAGGAAAGGGAAGGAAAGGGAAGGAAAGGTAAGAAAAGGAAAGGGAAGGAAAGAAATGGAAAGACATGGCAAGGCAACACATGGAAAGGAAATCCAAGTTAAGACATGGAAATGAAATCCAAGTCAAGACAAGGAAAGGAAAAGAAAGGCAATGCAATACGAGGTCAATTAGGTGTCACAAGACTGAATGTAGTGTGGTTTTGAAACATGACGCGATTAAGAGGAAATTGAAAATGGAAAAATATATCATTTTCTTATATCATTTATAATAAAGTTGTTTGGATGTAATTGTCAACATTATTATGACCATATTAGGATTCAAATTTGTTCATATAGGTTTCCATTAGTACTTTATGCTCAAAATGGTTTTTTGGAATTAACACTTTTGGAGAAAATGGAAATTGGTGAATAGTGTTTTTTATTTAATACGTTAAGTAGAAAAATATCCAAATGGAAAAATTTCTCTCTTAAAATCATATTTGAAATATTTACAAGTTCATCAAGTTATCCCATAACCCTTGCAGTAAGAAGAATTGATAATATCAATGGTTTGTATGCCATGCACTCCACATGATTGTAATTACAAAAGAAAGAGCCACATGTTTACCGAAATCTAGTTAAGGACCATACATTCATCAATATCAATTAAACAAACTAGACTTGTAGCTATAGGAAAGTGATGAAACATACATACATATTAATAATATTGTTATTAGTACCAAAAAGTAAAATTCAACCAAAAAAAAAAAAAAAAAGATTTAAATAAGATTAAACCCAACACATAATAGATGTGAAGATGGTACATTCCTATAATCTTTTTTTCCACAATGAATTAAAAGAATCACAAAGAAACAACATTCTTATAATATTTGTTTACACAATGAATTAAAAGAATTACAAAACAATACTTTGTAATTTAACCTAAGACAACTCACTCCAAATGATACTAACAATCGTGAGGGTGTTACCCTCCTCCACAACCCTAGTCTCTCAGTGATGCCACCTTGCATCAATTACAAGGATCAAATGATGAAATTTAAATAAATATGCATAAAATAAATTCCATTCATGATACATAAAAATGATCATAAAAAAATTATCTCACTATGACGGTGGATGGTAGAGATGGAAATGTTGGTGGGGGTTGGTGGCATACAAATTCATCCACTACGGATGCATATGATGGAAGAGGTGGTGGGGGTGGGTGCCCTATGTGTGAAACCACTATGGATGGATAAGATATGAAATATGGTGAGGGTGAGTGGTGATAAACCCCCACGAGTTGTACAAGGGATGGTAAAACTTTTGGGGTGAAAAGAGGTAACCCATGAGCTGTGTCAAGGTTCTGAAGGACTAGACTAGCCTTGTAGCTATAGAAAAATGATGCAACATGCATACATATTAATAATATTGTTATTAGTACCAAAAAGTAAAATCCATCAAAATAAATAAAAAAAATTGAGATTTAAATCAGATTTAACTCAACACATAATACATGTGAAGGTGGTGATGTTTCCATCCCAAGTGGACATTTCTTGTTACCATATGGTACTAGAACCTATAGAAACACAAGAACATTATTTTTGAGGATACCGAAAAATAAAGAAATCACTATGGTTAATTTATCAAATGTGACACATACATGTGTATGTAGTACATCGAATGAACATGTTACCTCTACTACTGCATTAGTGGTGGAAACCGACATGAATTCATCTATAAACGTAGAGGTTTGATATATGGGAATAACAAATTTAAAACATCATACAATAATATATCAAAATAAATACACAAAACACTATATATAAAAAATCATGAATAACATAGATACGATTAAGATACTAACCTCTTCCATGAAACTCTCATTTCCACTTGCCTCCACTGGTGCATAAAAAGTATGCCTGCAACTTGAACATCTATGAGGCTCATGAATGACTAAAATGTCCATGTTCCCTCTCTCATCTACAATATGTTGTAGGGGTTGAAGGTTTGGCCCCTTTGCCAACATCACTAGCAGACACCTCTTGCCGAGATAGTGCAACAAAACTCCCATGCCACACTCGACTCTGAGTGAACATTGATAAAGCTAATTGTGTTTATTGGATTCATTTTGCAATGGGAGGATATTGAGCAGGTGGGTTATGCCTTTTCTTAGGAGGATGAGGACCTAGCATAGGGTCACACCTAGCATTCTCTCTATCATGTGCGGATCCTATACCCACCCCTTGGAATTCACCAATGTCAAAGTAGTTGACATGGTGAACCAAAATAAATTCTTCACATATTTTCCTTAGGAAATATAGAGGCATGTCCCTCTTATTGCAGGGATTTTTGTTGAACACCATGAACCATCTATCCATCTAGTTATCCCTAAATTGTTGGTGGATGCACTGATCCATACAAATGAATTTTACAAATGCATTTCTTGTTGACGTTAGTACATATCTAGGATCAATAAATAGAGACATCAAATATTTTTTCGTAATATTCAAGTCTCTCACTTGGTTTTTATTGATTCCAGTAATAGTCAAACATCCTAGCCATGAATTCATAAATAATGGTTAATTTATGTTGGGAACTTGCAATGGATGATACAATGATGTCCAATGAAAATGGTTTAGGCTCTCTTGTACCCCTTAAGTCAAGGATATTTGATCTCAAAGAGTTCAAACCTTCATCAATTTATTTGTTTATGTTTGGTGGTTGTGGTAGGTTGGGGTTTTTTGCTCCTTCATGTGGATGTGTGTGGTTTTGATTGTCTCCAGGTTCCATCTTAATTATTATGCTCCAATTTAATAAGGGATTTCATGTAAATTAGGTCGGTGTTTTTAATTAAATTAAGAAATTACAAAAAACTTTCAAATAAATAGTTTAAGAAATTAAAAAAATAAGAAAATAATCACAAATACATACCTAGTTTTTCTTTGAGACAATGTTAGGATCTTATGCTGATTTCAAGAGTTTCTTCTTGTTCAAAGGTGAAAGGAAACAACATACAAACAACATCATTGTGAACAATATTAAGTAATTGTAACTTGCATTCATAATTTATAATATGTTGAAATGTAATTGTATTTTCTTCACTATTAAACTTTACTAATGAACATACTATCTTTCTTAGAAGGTCATGCAAAGGCCCTTGTAAGACCAATGTGGTATTGGCATCTCATGCAAGGATAGTTGGTAGGGCTTAAATATGAGATGCACTTAAATATAAGATGTGCTTAATATTAATATACTTTATTCCTACTTCATTTGAACATGGTTGCATGCATAATTGTTTATCAAATGTTTAGTTAGCTAGAGTTTGTGGCTCTTTTTAATTTTAATTTTATTTTATAGTAGAGTAAGAGAGCCATACAAAATGAAAAAGATCAAACATTCAAGTAGAGTAAGATTCCCATGATAATTGGATTATTGTTCAACATCTTATGATTATTGTTGATTTGTTTGTTGGGCATTGAAGGCCAAATTCGAGATTTCCATTTTGTCATTATTAGAAGAGGGAGATTAATCCCATGCAAGGAATTCCCTCCTTACATATCGTTCAATATACTAGGGAATAATAGGTATTACTACCTAAGAATGGATAGCAAGGCACCTAACCTAGAATGGATAGCAAAGCACCTAACCTAGAATGGAAAGACCCACCATAGTTTCCAATCTATCTAGAAAAAACAAACAAATGATGATATTTAATTGAGAATTTTGAAAGTCTGAATAAATTGAGCATTTTTCATTTTGTTTTTCAATTTGAAGTTTACTTAGCATTTTGTTTTTCAATTTGAAGTTTTCATATATGGAAAAATTGTAAATTTTGATTTTGAAAGTTTGAATACACTAAACATTTTATTTTTCAATATGAAATTTGAATATACAAAAAAAATTGAAAGTTTGAATACACTGAACATTTTATTTTTCAATATGAAGTTTGAATATACAAAAATGGAATCTAAGATGAAAAATTTGTTTTCGTTACTTTTCACACAACCCCTTATACATAAACTTAAAACAAAAAATCTAACAAAATATATGGTTTTATTATACAGAAAATCCCGAGTTTAACAGTAGGTAATTCAACCATCTTCAGAGAAAATGGAGGATAATTCACCACGGAAGCGAATGTAGGATAAAAAATGGAGGACAACCTTCAAGCATTGGAGAAATGCCAACTTAAACAAACAAATGCATGCATGTACACTTGATCGGGATCAATAGAATCAAATTCAGTTAAGTCGTCCAACCGCGGTGTTTTAATAGTTGTTTGTGGTAGGGGTATTTCACGCAACATATGATTAGTTTTTAGAGCGACCTTCATTTTCATAGTAATTTCGTAAGTAGGATCTTCCTTATGCTCCTTAAAAATGTTGCCGAGTATAATAATATTCTTCAAATTGGCAGGAGTCCAGTTTTCCTGCAATACATTGTGATATAAAAGAATGGGGCAGTGAGGCATGAAAAATAGGGTGGGTTTGTCCACCGTCCGTCTCCATTCTTCAATGAAGGAGAGAAAAGTACAGTTGAAGGAATTTATAGCCTTTCGCTCGATTGCAGATAGGACTCGATCGTACACCTCGATATCACTCACCCATTGAAATCTCTCTCTTAATAAAATCGCAAAGGCTAACTGCATGTGTATATGCTCAGAATCCATTCTTCCAATGCCATAGAGAACCAGTTGTAATTTTGAATAACGTGGGTCTCCGCGAATTACACTTTGTACAAGATTCGTTTCGAAGGGATACGAACGATTCCACACCGTCAGATTTGGAAAAACAACACCGAGGATAGTTGTAGGGTGTTTCGACACTTCGGAGTTCGGGGAGTTTGAAGGCTTGTCGAAATAAGAGTCGCGAAGTCCGAAGTCGCTATTTGACCTCAGTCGTTGATTGTGGGGAGAACATGTGAAAACTGATAGAGGAATTCAGAAATCGGGAATCCGGAGGTTCGTGGATGAGAGTGATAGAGTTTGTGAAGTCACGAAACTCGAACTGAAGTGGGGCCGGCAAATCTGAGGAGACGCGTGGCGGAGGTTCGGAGAAAAACACTTCAGGAAAAGTTGAAGGAGGATTTTGGGATATCCTTGAATCCCCAATCGCGAAGAGGCAGAACAACGGTTAGAGTTGGGGTCATTTGTGAAAGGACCTTTGTGTGTGTAGAGTGGTTTTGAGTGCCCGCAGGGACCGAAGGAGTCGTTCCAACTCTTCATTTCGAACGATCCAAGACTAGGAGGTCGACCAGCCCTTTGATGGTAAGGGCGTTTGTGCCAGGAGTGGTATCAGAGATAATACATAATTCATTTATGTAAAAAGAGGAATAGAATGATATTGACAAGAGGTATCATAATCGTGAGCATAATGCTAGCTAGAAGACGTTATGAACCACCCGTAGAAAACAGATATATGGAGAAGGGGATGAGAAAGCTTAGAGCAAGGCTATATGCCATGGAGATAGAAAAAATAAGAGCACATGATGTTGGAGACATCAGCGAGGAAGAAAATGAAGAAATAGAAGTCGAAGAAGCAGTAGTTGAGGATGTTGCGGAAGAAGGCTTGTTGAGAGCGGTTGTCAAGTTGGGAGCCAGAACGAAGATCGACATCCAAATGTATGAAGGTAATTTAAACATAGAAGAATTTCTTGATTAGATATGAGCAATGGACAAGTATTTTGACTATGAGGATGTCGAGGAGGGGAAAAAGGTGAGACATGTTGTCACTAGGTTGAACGGACATGCAACACTATGGTGGGATGAGTTGCAGGCTGATAGGAGGAGTAAAGGAAAACAAAATATTAAGAGTTGGGATCAAATGGTAGCCAAGATAAAGGTGAAGTTCATGCCCAAGGACTACTAGATAAATATGTTCAGGAGGATGCAAAACCTCAGACATAAAGGGATGACTATGAAAGAGTACACATAGGATTTCTACAGATTGAACATGAGGGCTCGATAGGGAGAGAGATAAGGAGAAAGTTTCTAGATACATCAATCGCCTCAAATATGATATCCCGGATCAAATTAGCATGGCGAGAGTCAGGATAGTAGAGGATGTGTATCATATTGTGCTAAAGGTAGAAAATAAGTTGGTTAGGAAGTAGAGTCAACAAAACATAGGTCGAAGCTTGAACAAAAGAAAAGGAGTTTCCTAGTATAAATCACAAAAGCCTAAAGATGAAGCAGAGAAACCACATAGTCACTCTGAGAGAGGAGGAAGTTCCTAAGGAAGGCAAAGTGATGGTAGAAACTCTTTTCCCCGAGGAAGAGGAAGAGGCAGAGGAGGACAAGTGAGGTGTTATGCCTGTGGAAAAGCAAGGCATATGTCTTGGGATTGTTCCGAGAGGAAGAAAGGAGGAGGTGAAGCTCACATTTCATAAGCGTAGAAGCGATATGTTGAGGCAGAAGGTGCATAGCATGGGAAATCCTAGATGATGAAGAAGGTTCTTTTAAATCAAGAGCCAGAGAGTGAAAAGATAATGCAAAGGAACAATTTGTTCAGGAAAAATTGCAAAACGAAGGACAAAGTTTGCAAGGTGATAATTGACAATGGGAGCACTGAAAAATTAGTATCCACAGAGATGGTGGAGATTATATATCTAGAGACAACTACATACTCATTGCCGTATAAAGTTTCATGGTTGGAAAAAGGTCATCAGGTAACAGTCACTAAACAATGACTAGTTGAATTTAAAATATGTGGGTATAGGGATGAAATCCTGTGTGATGTGATTCCCATGGATGTATGTCATGTTTTGTTGGGGATACCGTGGAATTATGACATGAATATCATTCATGATGGGAGGAGAAACACCTATACTTTCGAGAAGAATGGTAAGACACACATGTTGTTTCCAATTGAATAAAATAAAGTGAAGGATGAAGCTAGCATGAGCATACTTTTCATGAGTGGGAAGGAACTCCTCAATGAGGTAAATAAGGAATAGCAGATGCAATTGGTTGTAGTGAGGAAGCCGAGGGTTATCCTTACTAGTACTTCGATGGAATTTTTTCCTGAGGAAGTTCAAGAACTATTAGAAAAATTTTCTGATATTGTAGTGGATGATTTTCCAAACTCACTACCACCTATTATAAGTATCAGTCATCACATTGACTTGATAGCAAGAGCAATCCTGCTGAATAAAGAAGTGTACAGGTTGACACCTCAGGATAATGAGGAGGTGAAGAGATAGGTTCAGGATCTGTTAGACAAAGGATTGGTCAGATAAAGCTTGAGTCCATGTGCAGTGCCAACTGTATTGAGCCCGAAGAAGGATGGTGGATGGAGAATGTGTACAAACTTGAGGGCCATAAACAAGATCACCATCAGATAAAATTTTCCATTACCGAGGATGGATGACTTGATGTATTGTTAAAGCAGAGCTAACTATTTTTCAAAAATATATTTGAAAAGTGGATATCACTAGATAATAATGAGGGAAGATGATGAGTGGAAAATAACATTCAAGACAAATGAGGGGTTGTATGAATGGCTTGTCATAACATTTGGCTTAACGAACACCTCGAGTACTTTTATGAGGCTGATGAATGAAGTGTTGGAAGACTTCATTGGCAAATTCATGATTCTATATCTGGATGATATACTCATCTTTAGCAAGACTAAGGAGGAGCACTTGAGACATTTAACATTGGTGATGAAGAGGTTGCAGTAAGAGAACCTGTTGATTAATCTGAAAAAGTCCTCTTTCATGAAGACATAACTCATATATCTGGGTTTTTTAATTTCTTCAAATGAATTGAAGATGGATCCTGATAAGGTGAAAGAAATTAGAGAGTGGATGTCACCAAAGAATATCTTTGAGGTAAGAAGCTTCCATGGATTAGAAAGTTTCTATCAAAAGTTCATCAGAAATTTTAGTGGGATTAGAGGTAAAATGATGGATACAGTGAAAAAAAGACACAAGTCTTTCACATGGATAGAGGCTGAGAGAAGCTTCGATATACTGAAGGAGAAAATAATGGAACAATTGATTTTGGTATTACCAGATGTCAGGAAGACGTTTCAGGTGAGATGTGATGCGAGTGGAGTTGCAATTGGAGTGGTCTTAAGTCAAGATAATAGACCTGTTGCATACTTCAACGAGAAGTTGAATGAAGCTAAAAATAAGTACTCCACATACAACAAAGAGTTCTATGCCATTATTCAAGCCTTGAAGAAATGGAGGCACTATCTCATACCAAAGGGGTTTTTTTTTCTATAGAGATAACCAAGATTTGCAATTCATAACCAGACAAGAGAAGTTAAACTAGAGGCATGCCAAGTGGATAGAATTTATGAAAAATTTCACTTTTGTTATTAAAAACATTTCTAGTAATGCTAGCAAGGTTGTTGATGCATTGAGCAGGAGAATTTTGATTCTACGGGAATTTCAAGTTGGAACCTTAGGTTTTGATCACTTTAAGGACATGTATCACAATGATCTAGATTTTGGAGAAGCATATGAAGCATGTGTGAATCCTGTACTCAGAGACAGAAGCTAGTGGGCCAAATATCTGATTCAGGATGGGGTTTTGTTTAAAGGGTGCCAATTGTGCATACCAAGATGCTTGATGAGGGAGAATTTTCTGAAGAAAAAGCATAACGGAGGTCTAGTTGGGCATTTTGGCCATGAAAAAACATTTTACCAACTAAATGGTTCATATTATTGGCCAGGTATAAGAGCAGAGGTGAAGAGGTTTGTGAAAAAGTGTAATATTGTTTTGTATGCCAAGGGGAAGAAGAAGAACACTGGGTTGTATGAGCCATTGCCTATTCCAGAGAGGCCTTGGGATGCAATAAGCATGGATTTTGTGTTGGGATTGTCGAGGACACAAAGAGGAAGTGATTCCATATTTGTGGTGGTGGAAAAAATTTCGAAGATGGCACACTTTATCCCATGCCAGAAGACCACTGATGCAACACATGTTGCAAAATTGTTCTTCAGAGAGGTTGTGAGACACCATGGATTTCCCAGGAGTATAGTTTCAGACAAGGATGCCAAATTTGTTGGTGATTTCTGGAGGACTTTGTGGAAAAAGTTGGGGACAGAGATATCTTTTAGTTCTGCATATCATCCACAGACAGATGGACAGACTGATGTGGTGAATAGAAGCTTAGGATATTTTCTAAGGAGTTTGGTCATTGAACACCATAGTTAGTGGGATCAAATTCGAGAACAACCAGAATTCGCATATAATGAGTCAGTGAATAGAAGCATTGGGAAAATTCCATTTTAAATTGTGTATGGTATGAATCCGAGAGGAGTGTCGGAGTTGAGAGATCTGAATCAGAGTGAATTTAGGAGAAGGTGAGACAAAGACTTCACGACAGAAATGCAGGAACTTCATAATCAGATCAAGGAATAGTTGAAGAAGAGAAACAGTGAATACAAGCATAAAGTTGATCAACACAGGAGGGAGCTTGAATTTGAAGTTGGAGATAAAGTCCTAGAACATTTGAGGAAAGAGAGGTTCTCGAGGCAAACATATAATATGTTAAATTTGAAAAATATAAGGTCGTGCAAAATCCTGAGAAGATTTTGGGAGAATGCTTATGAAATACAGATGCCAGAAGATGTGGGTATATCGTCCATATTCAATATTGCAGACTTGTATCCTTATAGGGAAGATAGAAACAAAGGGTGAGAATATCGAGGATAAATATAATGGTGAAAGAAGATGCCTGTAGTAGAGAAATCACAGATGGAGAAGGTCATAGATCAACGAATTGGTAAGAAGACTAGAAGGAAAACGTATTTTGAATATTTGGTAAAGTGGAAGGGAAACCAGTGGAAGATGCCAATTGGGTTTGTAAAGAAGACATCCAAAATCATGGAAAATTGGTGTAGGAGATTATGGATAGGATTCCATGATTTTTTCAGCCAAAGGAGTATGATACAGGAGCATCACCAGTAAAGCACAAGCGTGGAAGACATCTGGGCGCACTAGCGCGTATTTTGAAATGTTTTGAATTTCAAAGATCAATGTATTAATGTAATATCTCACAAAGATTTTTGAGTTATGAACATATTAAATGATCAAAGGTTGAGCCATCATGTAATATCGATGGGGAGATGTATTTTTTTTTAAAGAGAAGGGTCACACTATAGATTTGGAGTGTCCGCTCTTATCTGTCTGACTCGATATTCGATATTCATTGTAATAGTTGTTAAGTAGTTGGTAGCATTTAATTTTGATAGGATAGCGTAAAGTAGATGGACGGAAAGGCTCAAAGAGAACCCTTTGTATAAAGATTTGTATTATTTCCTAGTAGAAGTTGTTGAAAGGCTGATGAATCTAGTGAGTAGATTGCCATTGTAGTCAAGAGTTGGGAGAGACAGAGAAACATTGTATGAATGTATGTAAGTTTCAGTTGAATGAATAAAACAGAGAAGTGTTGTTCCAAATGTGTGTTATTATTGTATCTATTTGAATGAATGAATGGTAGACCCTTGTTTTGTTTCGATTTTTTGTTATTCCTTGTTCTTGTATCTACGAATGCATTTGCATGGTTGAATGTATGAGTCACTGTGAAGGGTGAATAAGTTTCAATTGTTTCACTTCTTTGAGCGAGTGAAAGGTGTGCATATTGTCTGCAAGGAGTGCTTGACTGAGTCTATTTTGACTTGTGAGCTCAAAAGAGGTAGTGTGAAACTTATATGTGCAAGGAGTGCATAAGAGTCTGCAAGGAGTGCATGAAAAAGTTTTGAACTCAAAGCTCAAAAGGAGTTGAGTGTGCGATATACCCGTTGCAAGGTGTACACAGGTCAATATTTTGACTAAGTGTTGAAGAAGGTGCTCAAGATGAATTCGAAGAAGTAAATCTTAGGAGGGAGAGCGGTGGAAACTCTATGAGGAGAGAAGTCCATGAATTTTCATACAGTGAGTGGACAAGATTTGTTAGGGAGGGATTCAAACGATTCTAGACCATCATATCTTAAAAAGAAACGTGGAGAATAGTTGTAAGGTGTTTCGACACTTCGGAGTTTCGAGAGTTTGAAGGAGTGCCAAAAGCAGAGTCACGAAGTTCGAAGTCGCTATTTGACCTCAGTCATTGATTTTAGGGAGAACATGTGGCAACAAATCGAGGAATGCAAAAATCGGGAATTTGAAGGTTTGTGGATGAGAGCGCTAGAGTTTGTGAAGTCACAAAACTTGAACTAAAGTGGGGTTGATGGATCTCAAGAGATGCATGGCGGAGGTTCGGAGAAAAAAACTTCGGGAAAAGTTGAAGGAGGAGTTTAGGATATCCCAGAAGCCGGAATCCCGAAGAGGCAAACCCATAGTTATAGCCATGGTCACTTTTGAAAGGACATGTGTGTGTGGGTAGAGTGGTTACGAGTGCCCACAGGGACCCAAGGATTCACTCTGACTCAGTATTTCGAACGATCCAAGACCGGGAGGTCGAGCAACCCTTTGGAGGGAAGAGGGTTTGCGCCATACTTTTACATGGATCTTCTTCTTGTGATATTGGTTTGTTGTAGTAGTTATGGTTCAAGTAATTGTTGACAAAAAATTAAAAGGAATACGAGAGTCATAGCTCACTAAAATTCTAACACATTCCCCCCTTTAAAATTGACTTGGGATAAACACTTCTCCCTTCACATTTTATTAACTGGGTTTTTCGAATACAAAAGTCCCCCTATCACCTAAGTCTACATCTAGACTTTACACTAGTGAACCATGAAACTCGGGGTATACATGCCTAAATAGGTCTTATATTCATATGCACATTTAAATATATTATAAAACCAAAATCCATAAAAATACTTACTATTGTATCTCCAAGCACATGATTTGTACTTCTCAAATATGTACTTATCTTACTTCTATATTCTCAATAATGAGTTGAATCAAGCACTTAGGAGGTATACAAAAGTGGTAGATCTATCCATCTACCCACAAATCCATGCATGTTATGATCCAAAGCAACATTATTCAATCTCACTCTCTATTTCAAGTCTTGGTGTGCTTGTCATTTTCATGCAAAAAGTTTTCATTCTACCTAAGCTCCCACTCAAACCAATATTAGATCAAAAAGTCGTGTCCCTAACACCTTGTATCTAAGGTAATGAGGCTTAGATAGAAAATGAAAGGAGGGAAATGTGTGGAATATACTTCCTACACTAATCTATGAGAGGAGAATGAACAATAAATGAAATTAGAAACAAAGCACTAGATGACATGATTTTCTAGGGAAATCCCTTCTAGTACAAAAATACCACTCAACATATTATTCAGTAACTAAATGGTTACAATACATTATAGAGTCTCTATTATATTAATAAGAGTGTTCATGAACGAGGGGGGCCTGCAATATGCTCACTAGGAATAAATTGGCTAGTCGAGCCTATAATTTTCATTAAGCCAACTATCAAGGCCTATACTGGTCATTAAGCCAACTCAAGAGGCCTATATACTATGAAACATCATACAATGGAATATTTTGATTCATTAAATATGCTTCATCAAATGTAATGTCATCTATTAACCAATATCATGGACTCATAAACCATGAACACTAAACCTATCATTAATTATATCTAAAAGGTTATCTTAAGTACTAGATCAACCCAATAGGCTAAAATGAGTATTTTTACCTATGCTGAATTGTGTGTCAAGATTAATCTTAGTAAAGCTCTTCAAAATAGGATGTATGTCAAACAAAACAATGTTCGATGGACTCAACTATTGGATTATGAAAATGGGAAGCTATTTACGAGTGGAACTCTCCTAGAATGGATGAAATGATCTCATGAGTTCAAAAGATCAAAATGTTATCAAGAATTGGTTTATCACATAAATGATATGCGAGTGGGTGGACGCCACAATGAAGAAAGAGAAAAATGGTGAGATTGAGGTTAATGTCCAATTATAGTTTTTGATGTACATGTTTATAGATATACTTGCTTTTAAGCTACAATGTTTTATTTATATTATGTTTATGTTTGTTGCATGATCTCCTAAAAAGATTTAGATGGATGTCACAATGAAGAAAGAGAAAAATGGTGAAATTGAGCTTAATGTCCGATTATAGTTATAGTTTGTAATTATTTTTATGTATAATGAAAGTACTATGAATATGCACTATGAAATTATCCTGCTACTTCACCAAGAAACAATTGGAATGAAGGGATTCTGAATTAGATTTAAGTAAATTACACTCGGACTGGCATTGTTCTAATCATCGACACCAATGCAAATGAATGGATGTATTAGCTATAAATGTATAGAAACATGATATTTTATCCAATAGAAATGCATATAATAGGAATGAATAATGTATAATACTACTAGAGATATCAATATAGATATCACTATACTTGCAGCGAATAGGAGAGTAGATACCAGTGAATGAACTTCAGGTTTTGGTACCGGTGAATGATATCAATGAATGAATCGACATATTTCTTGTACTAGTATTGCAGTAGCCTGAGTGAATACCTGAAGTAAATATATGGTCTTGTCAATTCAAGCGATCAAGACAAGCATCATGATGGCCACAATATGTATTTGTGTGAGTACCAAACCACAACTAGTATCTTTGAATCCTGTGAACTAGTGTGAGAATGGTTGGACAAAAAAGAAAGGTCGATGTTGGGACCTCCAGGAAGCCGATGAGTGACGGTTATGAAGATTCGAGGCTTTCTCAAGGGTGAAATGGTGTGAGTCTCACTAGTTTACAAATTAGGGTTTCCCTCAACCAACAACATCTTGTAATAAAGGTATGAAGATAGAGGAGGTCAAGTAAATGTGCAGTTCAACGGGAAGTTTTGGTTACCATCTCACCTCACGTCTAGTGTAATGGATTGGAATGGAGTGACTGATGAGAACAAACATTAGGTTCATGGTTTCGTACTCTAATATCTTGGGATGTTGGAATGATGAGGAAATGATGTTAGTGTGACCATCAACAAATAATAAGACAGATCTCAGAGGGTAAAGAGATAGGTATACGAGTAGAGGCAGGAAATCTGGCAGAGGCGTTTTAAAAGGCCAGGAAAACACCAGGGAATCTATTCAAGGAGTTAGGCCGGGCTCTAATACCATTGTCAGACGAGGAGTGGATGATAATACCGGGCTCTAATTCATAACTTCATGGATGATTATTGCATTAGCATGAGGCTTAAGATGAAAATGTTGGTCTTTTCCAACTTATGACTCTTCCTATCACCTATAACATTTCATATTTACATTGCTATTACAAGTAATACAACCACAAAAGATTACATATCCAACAAAGATGATACAAATGTTGCTACAAGTACACTACAGGAATTCTACAAGTATGTTATGTGAATGCTAAAAGTATGTTATGGGAATGTTGTGGGAGTGTTACAAGTATGAGTGCTACAAGTACGAGTGATGCGGGTCACTACAACCATGGATAAAAGGAAAATATGGATTATTGGTTGTGATTTAACCATGGATAAAAGGAAAATATGGATTATGGGTTGTGATTTATGAGACTTACATAACTCCATATGCATTAATTCATAACAAAATTTGAGGGTTATGATTTGTCTTCAAGGCTTCAATTATTTGCATTTATCAGTTATTTATTATTATATAAACTGATTATTAAGAATTACTTGTGAATATTTACAATTCACAAGCCTATTCAAAGTCAATATTTTCTATAGATAATTAAATATGACATGATAAAAGGAAGTCATCTTTGATGGAAGCCACTGGTAGATAATTTTGTTGAATTTTGATTTCAAAGCTTAGGCTATAATTTTAGAAGACAATCTGATTTGATTAATAAAGTTTACATATAATTCATTTTCCAATTAATTGTATTATAGTAGTTTTTAGTTAGTGTTTTTTTCCAATCATTTGTTCATGAAAATCTAGGCCCATTTTCCTAAGCAAGTGTTGTTATCTTAAATTTAGTTATTGAATTTTTTAAGTAGCGTGTGATTGTGTTTAATTGTGAATGTTTTTAAGTGTGATTTGGATTTGAAATGTTATTCTCTCTTAATTAGATACTATATTTTCCATAAATCACTTAGCTTTTTGTTTTCTATATTGTCTTTCCTTGGCTTCCCTTGCCTTTTCTTGTCATGTCTTTAGTTTTCTTGTCTTTCCATGCTTTTCCTTGACTTTAATTACCTTTCCATACATTTCCTTTCATTTCCTTTATTTCCTATCCTTTCTTTGTCTTTTCTTGCCTTTTCTTGTCTTTTCTTTCCTTACCTTTCCTTCCCTTTGCTTGTATTTCCTTTCCATGTTTTGTCATGACTTGCATTTCCTTTCTTTTCCTATACTTTCCATGCCATGTATTGTATTTTCATATCTATCCATGTATTTTCTTTCCTTTCCTTTTCTTCTCTTTGCTTGGATTGAATTTCCTTTCCTTTCCTTGCCTTGTCTTTCCATGCCTTTCCTAGACCTAGACCTAGACCATTATTGTACCTCACTCATCAAAAACCTATATCTAGGTATGCTCCAAAAAATGTTTTTTTTGGAAATATAATGATAGTATAGGGGTATCCCTAGCTATAACCCAATTTAGATTTTTATCGCGAGTTGAAACCCGCCTCCTCCATCCATTCACGGACATGTTGACAATTTTTTTGGGGGGTATTAAATTCCAACTAGGTAGAATAATTGAGTTCCACAAGATCCTCATTTTGTTTTTCCAATTCCCACTTGAACACAGTACCCACAATTGCATGAAACAATGTTCACCAAAATTGACCCCTTTTTGAAAAATTGCACTATGAGTGAGCAAGCAAAACCCTAGTTCTATAGATCCTCCAACAAATGTTTTTTTGGGGAATGGAAAGAAAAATGAGGGTTACCCCTAAATGTAACCCGATGTGATGAGTCCAATTCAACCAACAATTCATTCATCTAAGTCCCAATTAGAGCTTTATTGTCAGTTGCAACTCACTTCCTCAATCCATTTAGGGACATGTTGAAAATTTGGTTTAAGGGAATAAAATCCAATACGAGTGGAATAAATTAGTTCCATAAGCTCCCCCACAATTTTTTTTCCAAGGCCAGCATGACCACACTACCCATAATTTCGTAACACAATGTTCTTCAAAATCAACCCCTTGTTCATAAATTGCACTATGCTTCACTCAACAACACCCTAGTTATACAGAACCTTCAACAAACAATTTTTTTGGAAATGGAATGATAGTGGAGGGGTACATATATATTTAACTCAGTGTTAGGATTACAATGAAACTGATGGTTCCTCCATTCGATTCCCAATTACATTTTTATGGTGAGTTGCAACTCACATCCTCAATCCATTAAGGGACATGTTGACAATTTGGTCCATGGGCATAAAATTAAAACCGAGAAACATAAATAAGTTCCATATGTTGTTACAGGTTTGTTTGGCCATGGCCCATGAAACCACTTTACCCACGATTTCCTGACACAATGTTATGAAAAAATAACCCCTTCTTCAGAAATTACATTGTTCCTCACTAAAAAAAACCCTAGATTTGGAGATTGTCAAAAAAATAGTTTTCTAGGAAACAAAATGATAGAAGAGGGGTACCCCTACCTATAACCCAATTCCATTAGTCCAATGCAACCAATGGTTCATACATTCAAGGCCCAATTAGAGTTTTATGGTGAGTTGCAATTTTCCTCCTCAAGCCATTCAAAGACATGTTAACATTTTTGTCTAGGGGCATGATCCAAAAATACTCAGATGTAAAATTAATTCTTAATTATATATAAACATCCAATCATATTTGGAAAATGAAGATTGTCTTTGAGTGTTTATAAAAAATCATGTGAAAATGCTTACTTATCCATAAAAATCATTAAACTTATGAATAAATTGTGGAAGTAAAATGGTAAAATGAAGTAAAATAAGATCATCAACAATTCAAATGGCCCATAAAATTTTTTTTAATAGATTTGACCCATCTTGGGCTACATCTCTAGGTCCCTTTTCAATCAACGAGACCACTCTTTAATGCTAAAATTCCAAAATTACAATGAATGGACTTAAAAATACCAAGTTTCTAAAGAAATCCTTCAAGCATGTTGCTCAATCCCAAAAACATAGGTCACCATTGAATTCCTCTCGAAATTATGAGAAAAATGAGTAAAAACTTGACTATGTTTTGAAAAGCTCTTAAAGACCCTCTTTCACGGAAATAATCCCATCAAATAACCATATTGTAACAAAGAAGTTACCAAGTAGTGTGGAGGTTAAGAAAACTAATTGGAAAATGTTAGTATGTGGATATTTGGATATTTGACTTTTAGTCCCATGCAAAAAATTGTGTTTCTAGAGTAATCTCAAAATGATAGCATCACCCTATATTTGACAAAACATATGTGAATATAACTCTACTTAAGAAAATATTTGACAAGTGAATAACTTGTAAAACGTTTTACATGGTTTGAGAATTTGTATTATCTCTACCATTTCCATTAGTGACATGTTGCATTTTGTTGATGATGACTTTCTATTATGGCTACTCAATTTTTCCCTGAAACATATTTGTTTCTTTAGTCAATGACTATATGTTATTATGGCCTTCATGTATTATATGAAGCTGGTTGGATTGATGTTAATGATTATTTGGAATTTTATTTAAATTTATACCAAAAAAACCCATGGAATCCTCGAGATTGAACACTAAGAAACTAGTTTTTATTGGGAAATGGCAAGGCAAGGAAAGGAAAGGCAAGCTAGACATGGAAAAGAAAGTCAAGGAAATAAAAGGAAAGGAACGGAAAGTCATGGAAATTAAATGCAAATAAAATCAAGGCAAGACAAGTTCTAGGTCTAGGTCTAGGTCTAGTTCATGGTCTAGGTCATGGTATAGGTTAAGGAAAGGAAAATCAAGGCTATAAAAGTCAAGGAAAGTCAAGGAAATAAAAGGCATGGTAAGAAATGCAAGACAAGGAAAGGAAATACAAGGAAAAGAAAGGAGAGACATGGAAAGACAAGTCAAGGTTTAGGTCTAGGTTTAGGTTTAGTTCATAGTTTAGGTCTAGGTCATGGTATACATATACGTCTATACCATGACATACACGATGACCTAGAAATATGCAATGAACTATACCTATTACTATACCCATGACATGACCTATACCAAGACCTAGACCTAGACCTAGACATAAACCTAGACCTAGACCTAGACCTAGACCTAGACATAAACCAGACCTAGACCTAGACCATGAACTAGACCTAAACGATGACCTCAACCTAGACCTACACCATGACCATGAAGTAGACCATGCCCGAGACCATGAACTAAACCTAAAATTAGACCTAGACCTTGCCTAGACCTAGACATGGAAAGGCTAGACATGGCAAGGAAATACATGTCAAGGAAAGGATATACATGGAAAGGAAAGGATATACATGGAAAGGAAAGGAATGGTCATGCAAAGAAAGGATTTTTAATGCAAGGAGATGAAAAGAAAATGGAAAGATAAGGCATGGAAATCACAAGGAAAGGTAGCAAAATGCAATGCAAGGAAAACCAAAGGTAGACACTGCACTAAAAAACATGGTAATGAAATGTCTAGGTATAGTTTTAGGTCCACAGAATGGTATAGGTCTAGGTCTAGATCTAATTGAAGGTGTTATCACATAAGGTTGTCAAGGGCCATAGGTGTGTGTCGATATACCTGAGTCTATAATTTGTCCTTACTCTTTCCTTTTCAAATAAAAAAGTCTTAAGTTTGTCCCCTTTCAGCATGTAAATTCATCTTTTGTGTGACCTTGTTCATTTATGTGCCCCAGTCTCCCTCAATATATTAACTAAAATAAATTGCATCCCCAAGCCCCTCTATTTTTATTTAAGGAAGATCACTCACCTCCTGTGTTTCATTCACTGGTCTCCCTATTTTCCAAGCCCACAACAAAAATTTTCAGGTCCTTGTTCACACAGGCCGTAGCCTTGAGCATGAAGCGCAACTTTCAGAACAGATTATTTCGGAATTGAATCACAAGCAACAGACCAGTCCATTTTGCAATGGTGGGGATCCCATGTGAATATTGGATTAGAGTCCCTCGGGTATTCAGAGTTTCATAATTGCACGAAGTATAATGCAATAAAAAGAGCCAAAGTCCCAAAGCGATCATGAGCCATTGATATTAAAGGGGACATGTGGCAGTTGATCCAAGCGTTCGGGGAAATGAGCTTCGGAATTTTCGAACTGAGAAGTGCATAACACTTCTAGAGAGTCAAATCCAAAACCCCTGAAGAAATCGTGGACCATTGATCTCAAAATCAGCAGGGAGTCGTTGATCTTAGTGAAAATGTCTCCCAAAAGCTTGGAGTCCCAGAGTCCCGAAGGGGATCTTGGCCATCTGAATCCAGAATGCTATGCATAATCAGATCTATCACTTCGATAGTTTTACTTTGGGAGTTTTAAAATGAGTAAAGCACTAAGTTCCCAAAGGCCCGTAGTCCCGAAGTGTTGAAG
>SNQJ01S0000182.1:432012-445830 GCA_010110895.2 Picea sitchensis
GCTTCTTTTTAGTATAAATAGGAGTCAAGGATATGAGAACCCTAGCTTGAATATTATTGTAATAGAGATCTATTCAACTGGAGGTTGCCCCCTCGAAGAGGCCCATGAACATTGCTTTCAGATTCAAAGTGTTATTTATGTTATTATTCTCATATCATTTCATTGCTATTGTGGTGAATGTTCTGGTTATATTGTTGTTATTCTGCCATTACTAGCATTTTATTTATGTCCTGCATACATTTTATATTTGGTATATCACAAGTGGTATCAGAGCACTTTCCTCGGCAGAAAGTGTGGGTTAATTTTTTTTTCAAGGTAGAGACGTATTCCAGCGTCTTTAAGCCACAGATATTTGTTGTTACACGCATAAACCCGCGGTTGAGGGATTCATACACACAGGAAATACAAGTGGTACTTAAGCGCACATTTGTTGGCCACCCTTGTAACCCTTGTTGGTACCCCTTCGAGTGGTAGCGCATCAGACAACACATGTGTACGGATTGGCCTAAATTACATGAAGCCCTCTTTGGATAAACCGATTGGTCGTTTGACTGCTATAGTGTCACCGAGAACAACACTCGAGAAGATACTCTCTAGTACCTGGGTAGTCAGGTAGTAGGACTAAGGGTACGATCTATCCTCCTTAGTTAGTGCCCTGAGATATTGGGCCAAGTACTACTATTGGACCCCGCACATATATCAGAGAGCTATAGCACAGGGCAAACTCTTGTCTGTAGAACCCTTGAATACCTAACCCTTGGGGACAGAAACATAAGCAAATTAAAACAGACAAGATCTATTGTCGTGCAACTGTGTTCAGGTTTCCAAGTAAATACACATTTCTTTCTGATTAAGAATTTGGTCATTTCCTCTCTGTAGTATTCTTCAGACCGGAGTATAACTCCGCAGGTGTTAAGGAAAAAAAAAAGTCTGGAATTTTTTTCACCATTATTTGAGACCTATTCCATTGGATTCATATCTTCTCCCTTCTCACATTCATCCATATCATTTTTCGGCAAAAAATTTTAACCCGCCCACCCCTTTTTAGTTCCCCCATCCTCATGGCCCATACCCATAGCCAATACTTGGAAGCTCAATCCAACACCTTGCAATCTGGTTTCATCGAGACCCAACAAGAAGTGAAACAACTCAGTGCCAATGTTGCTGCCATCAATACAACCATGCAATCCTCAATGGCGGAAATCAAACAAGACCTCACCACCCAGCTTGAATCAGTCTTTTTGGCACTCTGGACCAAACTGCATATCCCTACAGATAACCCTTCCTCTTCCTCACCTTCACATACTGAAGGTGACCATTCCTCTCATTCCTATAACTTTCAGAACCATCACTTTCAACGTGACCTACACCTTCCGCAGGTGGATGTGACCAAATTTGATGGCTCGGACCCCACTGATTGGGTAACCCAAATGGAACATTATTTCTCTTTATACGACATTACAGATGACTTGGCCAAACTTCGATATGGTGTTCTCCATCTAGATCAAGAACGTTGACAATGGTGGTAATGGAAAAAAACTTCTCGTCGAGGGTATATTGCTTGGACATACTTTGTGGCAGAGTTTTATGAATGCTTTGACACTGACACCAACCATTTGGTTCGTTTGACAAAGTTGAAACAATTAGGAACATTGGAAGACTTTATAGCTGCCTTTGAGTGCCTAGATTTTAGAACAGAGGGCATGTCTGTGCCTTTTTCCGAGAGTGTTTTATCAGTGGCCTCAAGGATGAGATTTGGGCCCATGTCCTCATGGCTCGACCTTAGAGTTGGGTGGAGGCTACTAAAAGAGCTAAAGAAGCACAATAGTTTGTATCTTCTCAAAACCGAAAACCCTCCTTTATTCCTTGCCCTAAACCAGTAAATCCCACTACTCCCTCTGCTCCACTAAAGATCCAAAAATTGACCAGGGATGAAATGGCTTAACGCCAACTCAAAGGCCTTTGTTATAACTGTGATGACAAATATTTCTCGGGCCACAAGTGTAAAGAACAAAATCTTTTTATGGCCATCTCCGATGATATTTTAGAAGAGGATGTAGAAACTCCCTTTGTGTCTGAGTCACAAGAATCCACTGACATAACCCCTCCCTCAGACCCTCCCGAAGTAGAACCGGTAATTTCCCTCAATTCTCTCACTGGCTTCTCTGCTCCCCAAACCCTCAAGCTAATCGGTTACATCAAGCATCAAAAGGTCATCATTCTGGTTGATAGTGGCAGCACCCATAATTTTATTCATCGTCGCATTACCCAAGAAACTCATTGTTGCATCCATGCCGTCAATAATCTCTAAATCATGATCGCCAATGGTGGTTCCATGAAATGTGGAGGGTGTTGTGAAAAATGTGTCTCCAAATTGGTGACTACCACATGAAATCTCATATGTTTGCTATCAACATGGGAGGTTGTGACATTGTGTTGGGTGCAGACTGGCTAAGGACTTTGGGTCCCATTCTCATGGATTTTAAAGACTTAACCATGTAATTCGACCAGGAGGGCCACCAATATAAGTTCCAAAGCATCATCATCGATTCACCTGAGATCATTAGTTCCCATTGCATGGAAAAGCTACTCATAAAAGGTCATTCTTGTGTTATCTCCCAACTCCATGCAATACAAGCAACAGAGACACCCTCGGTCCCACAAGACCTCCAAGCCATCCTTTCTAAACATCAATTGGTCTTTTCCACTCCCCAATGACTCCCTCCTTCCCATGGTGTTCATCATCATTCCATTCCCCTTGTACTCGGAAGCCTTCCTCCCAATATATGTCTGTATCGTCACCCATTTTCACAAAAAAATGAAATTGAGAAAATGGTCCAGGAACTCCTTAATGCAAGCGTTATACACCCTAGTATGAGCCTCTACTCTTCTCTTATGGTCATGGTCCTGAAGAAAGAAGGTTCTTGGTGAATGTGTCATGACTTCCATGCCCTCAACAAACTTACCATAAACTCCCCATTCCTGTCAGTGATGACCTCTTGGATGAATTGAGTGGTGCCCAATTCTTCACTAAACTTGATCTTGATTCGGGCTACCAACAGATACGTATGAAAGAGACAGACATTCCCAAGACTGCCTTTAAAAATCATGAGGGCCACTATGAGTTTTTGGTCATTCCCTTTGGCTTGTGTAATGCCCCCTCCACCTTCCAAAGCCTCATGAATCATGTCTTCCGTCCTTTTCTCTACCATTTTGTATTAGTTTTCTTTGATGATATCCTCATCTATAGAAAAACATTGATAGACCATCTTTCTCATGTGGATCGAGTTCTCCATCTACTCTCTCAGTACCAACTTTTCCTGAAATAGTCTAATGTACTTTTGGCGCCTCAGAAGTAGAATACTTAGGTCGTATGGTTGGAAAATATGGCATCGGGGTGGATCCTAAAAAGATTGAAGCTATGCAAGATTGGCCTCACCCAAAGACTCTTAAGATATTGCATGGATTTCTGGCTTAACAGGGTATTATCACAAGTTTGTTAAGAATTATGGGAAGATTGCAGCACCCCTCACTGCTCTCCTAAAAAAGAACTCTTTCACTTGGACTCCAGTTGCTGCTCAATCTTTTCAAACCTTGAAGATTGTCATGTGCACCACTCCAGTCCTTGCCCTTCCCGATTTCACAAATACCTTTTGTGTTGGAATGTGATGCCTCAGGAAAAGGAATTGGTGTTGTCATGATGCAAGAGGGTCGACCTTTGGCCTTTACCAACAAGAAACTATCTGAAATATATATGGGAAAATCCATCTATGAAAAGGAAATGTTGGCTATTCTTCATGCCGTTGATCTATGGCACCCTTATCTATTGGGGCAACGTTTTCAAATTCAAACAGACCATCAAAGCCCCAAGTATTTTCTGGAACAACGCATTTCCTCCCCAGAACAACAAAAATGGGTGACTAACTCTTTGGATATGATTATGAGATCATTTACAAGAAAGACAAAGACAATGTGGTTGCGGATGCACTTTCCCGAAAATATGAAGATGAAGGATCCCTTTTTTCTCTTTCATTCATTGTACCAGATTGGCTCCAAGCCATTCGCCAGGAATGGCTACAAGATCCCAAAATTTTGCAATTGATCCAACAATTGCAGTCCAATGTTCCAACTTCCCCAAGGTACTCTTGGCTCCATGATTAACCTCGATACAAAGGTCGTTTGTGTTTAAGTAAACAATTCAAGCTTAAATCCACGGTACTTTCTGAGCTTCATGCTACACCCACAGTAGGGCACTCTGGGTTCACCAAAACCTATGACAGGGTTAAACGTTCCTTTTTCTGGGATGGTATGAAATAGTACATTCGTAATTTTGTAGCTGAATGTGATGTGTGTCAACGCAACAAGGGAGAAACAGTCAAATCCACGGGCACACTACAACTGCTCCCAATTCCACCTGCTATTTGGAAGGATATCTCTATGGATTTTATTACCAGCTTACCCAAATCAGGAAATAAATCAGTCATCATTGTGGTTGTTGATCTCCTTTCCAAGTATGCTCATTTTGGCGCCCTTCAACACCCTTTTACAACATCCACAGTGGCTCAAATTTTCATGGATCAGGTCTTCAAGCTTCATGGCATGTCACACTCTATTGTTTTTTATCACGACCCAACTTTCACAAGCAATTTTTGGCAAGAACTGTTCAAGATACAAGGCACCGAATTTCATCTCAGCACAACTTATCATCCCCAGACTAATTGCCAAACGAAAGTTGTCAACAAGTGTTTGGAAACATATTTGAGGTGTTTTTCCTCGGAAAATCAAAATCAGTGGGCTCAATGGTTACCCCTAGCTGAATAGTGGTACAACACTTCATACCATACAACTACACACATGACTCCTTTTGAAGCGGTATATGGACAAAATCCACCTTCAGTTCTCTCATACTTACCGGGTTCCTCAAAGTTCTAGGTGGTTGACCTAACACTTACATCTCGAGAGGCTATTCTCCGTACCCTCAAAAATAATTTGTTCATGGCACAGAATCACATGAAGCAACAAGTAGATCAAGGTCACTCTGAACATCAATTTGCAAAAGGGGATCAGGTGTTTCTTCGACTGCAACCTTACAAGAAAACTTCCCTCAAGACCGAGCATTGTCAGAAGCTAGCGCCCAAATTTTATGGTCCTTATACCATTCTCAAGTGTGTGGGACAAGTAGCCTATCAGTTATCTTTTCCCAGCCATTCGAAACTACATTCTGTTTTTCATGTTTCATGCTTAAAGAAGGTGATTGGAGCTAAGTGTTAAATTCAAACCAACCTTCCAGAGTTAGCTGAAGAATGATCCATTTGGTTACAGCCAGAAGCAGTTTTGGACTAGCGTGTGCATCGCCTACGTCAGAGAACCATAAAGGAAGTGCTAGTCCAGTGGAAAGATACAACTCCAACAAACGCCACTTGGGAACCAGCTACCATTCTGCAACAATTTCCTCATCTCAATCCTTGAGGACAAGGTTGTTTTTAAGGGGGCGGACATGTTAGCGTCCTAACCTGCACATAGGTAGAACAATATATTCGGATGTAATAAAGGTTAATATTAATAAGGACTTTCAATAAAATAGAATAAGGTGGATGTAAGAAGACCTAATAGAAGCTTCCGCTTCTAGAAGCATCTTCCTCTAGATGTTTCTTTTTAGTATAAATAGGAGTCGAGGGTATGAGAACCCTAGCTTGGATATTATTGTAATAGAGCTCTTCTCAACTAGAGGTTTCCCCCTCGAATAAGCCTGTGAACATTGCTTTCATATTCAAATTGCTATTATGTTATTATTCTCATATTGTTTCAGTGTTATATTATATTGTTGTTATTCTGCATTACTAGTATTTTATTTCTGTTCCGCATACATTTTATATCTGGTATATTATAATATATGTAACAAAAATAAGAAAAAACAAAGCATAATTATCTTTGAGAAATTTTGTATATTTATAATAGGAATCAAGAATCTCAAATCAATTTGAACAAAGATGAAAATATTGCATTCATAACATATATTTTGGCTTTGACAAGAATAAGAAGAAACAAAACACAATTAGCTTTCAAAATTTTATTAGTCATTAAAATACTTTATAAAATCTAATTATATATGTTACAAAATTAAGAAGAAACAAAGTAAAATTAGCTTTTAAGGATTATGTATAGTTATAATCAAGAATCTCAAATCAACTTGAACAAAGAAGAAAATTCATAACATATATTTTGACAACATATATTTTGGCTTTGACAAGAATAAGAAGAAACAAAGAACAATTAGCTTGCAAAATTGTATTATCCATTCAAATAATTTACATGTGTTGTGATTCCTTCTATACATATTTTTTTATGTATATGTTTTTTTATATGTATATATTTCTTTTTTAACAAAAAGTGTATTTTCTTAATAATATTTTGTATAATGAGGACGTAGTTATTGCAGATCGGTTTTATTAATGATATATTATGATACTTTATATATATGGGTTATCGTATTTTCTTGATATTATTTAATATGATGGTATTGTTATGGCATATTGTTTTCTTTAATATGATGCTTTATATATATGAGGGTTATATAAAGGTTATATATTGTTGATATTATGGAAGTTGTGGGAGGTATTTACCTCTACATGTAAATCTGACGAGAATAGAATATTTTGGGAAGTAAGAAGAAACCCTAATTAATTGGTTAATAATCCTAGAAGACAAGTCAGCTCGAGAGAATGACTTGTATTAGGTTATTAGCCTCCAAGAGAAGAAGTCAGCTAAAAGAAATGTTATATACTAAAGAATTAGTACCCAAAATGAGAAGTCGGCCCAAGCAGTCTGCCAAAATTAGTATAAATACACGAGGCCAATCTTCATTATGGCCAGTATTCTCAAAACTACAGAGGCAACACTTGTGCGGACTGTAGTTGGACAGTTTGTGCACAAGTTTAGAGGAGAGTTGTTGTTGCAACTGCTGCAACTAGCAGATTTCAGTTTTGTCTTGGACTATATCTTGGTTATGGTTTGGACTCTCTAATCAGCTCTTGTTACTCTTGCTTGGTGCGTTATCCTTGGAGAAAGGCGCACCACCCTTTGTTTGGCCATCTAACCTAGGGTTTGCTTCTGGAATGATTCTCTGTCAAGGTTAAGGTGCTTGGAAGTGGCTTCGACCTATGATTGGATGACAATAATGATATTGTCTATGGTTAAACGAGCACATACATTATATTCTAACACATATTTTATTTGATAATGGTGATGTTTAATCTTTTTATTATCTAAATTTGTTTTTTATTTACTTTTTATTTTTAATTCCAATTCTTTTATTTTTCTTAGTATTTTTTAGTTTTTAATTTATAAAAAAATAAATTATATTTTTTTGTTAAATATTAAGTAAAAATAAACAGTGTGTTAAAAATGGTGTTTTTCACTATATTTTAAAAGTATGAAATAATAAATTAATTAAGAAGACACAATTATATGAAAAAAAGTAACTTAAAAAAAGTAAATGGTAAAAACTATTTTTAAAAGAAACTTGGAAAAATGACAAAAAAAAATAGTTGAATAAAAAAAGAAAAAAAATTTGAAAAATTTGAAAATAGATGAACAATAAACATGTGGAAACATTCTCGATCTAAAAATTTAAAATATCGTAAAACCACCTAAAAAGGGAGAGGGGGTGCTACTAGCACCATTTTTAAAAACGGTATAAAAAAATTGGACCCCAAAAAATGAGAAGAACTCTATAGAGTTCTCGTTAAATTGGTAACTATGTTAAGGATAAAAGTCCATGTGAACTGTGAAATTTTTAGTAGGGATTTATAAACTTATAGAAGAATAATTGTTAAGGATAGTGAAGGAATTTGCAAGTAAATTTGTATAATATTTTCTTTCTTTTAATGAGGTTGAAAAGTACACTACAAGAAAAACACCCAAGTTTTTTTTAGAAAGCTCCAAGATTTTTTAATCAATGTGATTAAGTCATATAAATTTAATCTAGTAAATTAAATAAATAGGTACTCTAAAATTTGTTATAACTAAATTTTATAACTAGTTGGTTGAAAAATTAGGTTTTTAACTTTAAACATAGATACTATAATGCACCAAACAAGTTTACAATTTTTTCTGTAATATTTTTATTAAAAAAAAAAATATGTCTATCATTATACACCCATAAAAGGTGCTCTGGTGTTTATTTATATACAAACATCAATGAACATTTCATTATTTTGTAATTTGGTATACATCTTTAGACAATAATCATCTTGGTGCATCCATATGTAAGGAGCATTGAGTTAGGGTTAGCCATACTTTTGTACACCCATAAAAGATGCCCTGGTGTTTATTTATATAGGAATATCAATGAACATTTCATTATTTTGTAATTTGGTATACATTGATGCATCTTTAGACAATAATCATCTTGGTGCATCTATATGTAAGGAGCATTGAGATAGGATTAGACATACTTTTGTTAGAAAAATAAGTTTTTTATTTTAAATATCTTTTTTAAGAAATCATTGAATATTCTTAATAGCCCCAAACATGTATGATGCACCTAAATCACTAATTAATAATTTGAAAAAAAAAAATTAAAGTCGGCCAATCACATTCATGTGTTTCGCTCTTATGCTCACTTAGGTATGGTAAATTTAAAAAAAAAAAAAAAACACGGATTCTCACCATCCATGTATGAACACATTATTGTGAATGTTGTTGTGTTTATTGGATTGCTTAATTTATTTTCTTCATCATGAATTTGTTTTTCTTTTGAATTTTGATGCCTCAATGAGAAGAAAAAAAAACTAGATAAATTGTTTTTTACTTTTTCATTTTTTTTAATTTATGTAAAAACCATGCCTCAGTAATAAATAATAAGAAAGAGACTGACTAAATTGTTTGTTACCTCTTCCTTCATATTTTTAATGCATTAAATGTGAATATGGATTAAATTTGCAGTTTTTCAAAAATAAAAAATAAAACTTGATGCAGTGAATTCAAGTAATTTGATTTGCAACACATTACGTGGTGCACACATTTTACATTCAACCCACTTGTAAAAAATAAAAATATTTTTAAAAACCACATTTTTTTTAGTAATATTAGGTGGCATTGTACTCAATGTTTCTTGAGATTGTAAATACATTATTGCAAACTTTTTATATAAAAATAATATACCAAACGTGTAGGTGCTCTTTATAACATTAAACAACTATCAATTACATAATCAATGATTCAGCAAATTATACCAAATTTTAAAATTAGATATAATTGTAATTTTAATCAAAGATATTATACAATTATTTTGTAATACTTAAATAATAATAAATATTATTTTATTAAATTTTGATAAAAAAAACTTAATTTGTTTTAACATGTTGATTTAAAATAGATTAACAATATTTTTGTAATTTTTTTAATTGAATCACAATTTCTTTAATTTTAATTATCATAATATTTTTAATGATCCCAATATTTTATAAAACTCTTTATCATTTATTTTCCAACAATTACTTAAAATTTAATATTTATATACCACTTGTCATAAATATGTGTTAATATTGAATGGAATTTGAAAGAAGATTTACAAATTTATTATCTTTCATATTAATTATATAAATGCATTTCCAATTTTTTTATAGAAATTTAAAAGTACAATATTATAAAATATATAATATAGTTGAAGCCTATATTTATATGTTACATAACTTTAGAATGAATCGCTCATTTTTATTTTAAAATTTTTTAATTAAAAAAAAATAAAAAATTATAACTAACCTAATTAAAATTTATATTTTTTTTTTACAATTTTCGATTTTCAATTAAATTTTTTGATTACCATTTCATATATTTTACTTTTAATATTCATAGGCTGCATGACTTTTTAATTAATCATTGATTTTCATTTTAATATTTTTTAATTAAAAAAAATAGTTATAATTAATTAAATAAAAATTTATAATTTTTTTACAATTTCTTATTATCAAATAAATGCTTGATTTTTTTTAAAGTAAATTTCTATATATTACCTATCATAAAACAAAATTACAGTATCAATTCAGCTCATCCCAGTTCCTAGCATGCTAAAGAGAGCTTAAACAATTCTATCTAAATCGCCCCGTAGGGGATTCGACTATCCATAAGGGTAGATATTTAACAAAGTTTCTAAAAAAAAACTGTGCTCTGACCAACATAAAATCTAAAGGTGCTAGAAATTAAAAGGCATGCATGTAAACACCTCGTCATTCTCCGCTTGTTCTGGTACGACTATCATGGTCCATGGTGTTCCATGCTAGTATCATCATCCTCGAATCACTTGCCCATGTCTCGAGAGAAGGCCATGTTGCATGTGATGTCCATTTGTGGTGGCAGAGCCAAAATAACACTCCCTGGTGCAGCGGTGTCCATGTCTTATGCTTGCATGGGTCGAAGCATGAACGCCAATAGAGTTTCCAATTGCTCTGAACATTGGCCAAGGTGCTCCATGCAAAAGCGGAGGTCGTCAATGTCTTGACAAATAGAGAATATCGGGTCCTGGAGAATCGAGACCGAGTCTCGGTGCCAAGATAAAGAAGCAAGCGAGAATGAGGCACATGGCGCCCCGTCCGAGAAGAATTGAGGCTCTGGATGAGGCGTCTCCTCCTTGACAGTGAATTCACCCAGTTGAACGTGAAGGTATTCTAGTACTGGCTCAAAAAAAGAAGGTGGTGGAGAGTCGCGAGGTGAAGGTGGTGGTGTAGGAGCGGAAAGGGTGTACCAAGGCACGAGAGCGGAGTGAGTGGAAGGTGGCTAGGTGGGTGGAGAAGGCGGTGCCATTACACATTGAGAAGGTGAAGCAATGTCCTAAATTGGACCCGATGCAAAGCCCGACAAATTTCCTTGCAGGTCGAACGACTCCACCCTGCATGCCCAGAGCGAAGAAAGCAGTGTTGAATGTGGAGCCTGATTATCTTCCTAATTCAAAGGTTTTTTTTTTTTTCATTCATTTTTATAACCCATGAACACTTTACACCCAAGAATAATGTACACTCCTCCATGCGGGGGAGTGCATAGGGGGGTTACCCCCTCTGCAGGGTCCGGGGGAAAGCGGGCCCCCGACAAGGGCTTGGGGGATAGCGTTCCTCGATGGGGGTTTGGGGAGAAGCCCCCGAAGGAAAAATTTCCTCGTAAATGTATATTTTAATTTCATTGTAAATCTAGATTGTTCATTATAAGGTTGTAGATCTGAAGGTAGAAGTTATGTTAAGGTTTTTTTCCCTAGAAGGAAACCCTCTTTTATGAGGGAAATGTATCGCGGCTATGTATCATTTTGAATATTGTATTCTGGGAGAGGAGACTATGAGAGAAAGAAGAGGAAGTTACAATGGGTGTGTTGTAGGTTGTATCCCTTCATCTGCTGGATAATAATAAAGGAAGGACTTGTCAATATCTCTCGTGGATGTAGCCCACACTAGGTGAACCATGTATATCTGTGTCTCTATTGTATTATGTATCTTCTTTGTTTTATTTCCACATTTTTTTTATTTTATTTCTTTGGGATCATGTTTTTCTAACAACTGGTATCAGAGTGAAGGGTAACTCACAGGAAAAGAGGGTTCTTGGTTCAAGTGGGAGCAATGGCAGAAGATGGAAAATTTAGGATTGAGAAATTTAACAGCCAAAACTATCAGCTATGGAAGATGTAGATGAAAGATTATTTATATCAAAAGGATCTATTCCTACCATTGTGTGGAATAGAAAAGAAACCGATGGCCATGAAGCACGAAGAATGGGAGGTTATTGACAGAAAGGCACTAGGAACGATACGGTTGAGTCTGGCAGTGTCGATGGCTTTCAATATTTCAAAGCAAAAGACAACAAAAGAGTTGATGACGCATTGGCTTAACTGTATGAAAAACCATCAGCATCCAATAAGGTATTTCTAATGAAGAGATTATTTAATATGAAGATGTTAGAAGATGGGTCTGTTGCAGATCATTTAAATGAGTTTAATAGGCTTACTAATCAACTAAGTTCTATAAAAATGGACTTTGATGATGAGGTTAGGGCTCTTCTAATCTTGTGCTCATTGCTAGAACGCTGGAATGGCTTGGTCCTGATTGTAAGTAACTTTATCTCTGGTTCAATTGCTTTAAAATTTGATGATGTTGTTGGTGCTATTTTTAGTGAGGAAATGTGACATAAAAGAAGAGGGTGGACATCAAGTAATGCGTTGAACATGGAGAACATGGGAAGAAAAAAGGATAGAGGAAAGGGCTCAGGGAACCGCGAGAATTATAGGAAGGGTAGATCCAAATCCATATTTGAAAAGATAGAGTGTTGGAATTGTGGGAAGAAATAACATCTTAAGAAAGATTGTAGAGCTCCAAAGAAACAAAGAGATGGACAGGAGGAAAAAAATCAGGAAGCAAATGTAACAGGTGATGTGTTACAAGATGTTTTGATTATTTCTATAGATAATATTTCTGAGTCTTGGGAGGTAGATTCAGGGTCTTCATTTCATGCCACACCCCATAGGAAACATTTTCTAGATTATGTTCAAGGTGATTTTGGACAGGTTCATTTGGGTGATGATGCACCATGCAAAATTGTTGGAATGGGAAAGGTAAAAATAAATAAAAGCAATGGAAACCGATGGTTGTTGAAAGAGGTAAGACATGTTCCAGATCTAAGGAAAAATCTAATTTCAATAGGGAAGTTTCCAAGTGAAGGTTGTATATCCATATTTATAGATAAGGTGTGGAAGGTCACCAAAGGATCATTGGTGATAGGAAAAGGAGAGAAGGTAGGTGCATTGTATTTATGTACTAGTAATACTAACTCTTCTATATCTTTATCTTCTATAGGAGTGGATACAACATTGTGGCATCATAGTCTTGGAAACATGAGTGAGAAGAGGATGCATATACTTCACAAAAGAAATTTATTTCTAGATGATAAACAAATTGATTTGGATTTATGTGAGCATTGTGTTTATGGAAAACATTTAAGAGAGTCATATTTCTTAGAGTCGGAAAAGAAAAGAAGAGTGAAAGTTTAGATCTTGTGCATACAGATGTATGGGGACCAGCTCAGGTATCATCTCTTGGTGGATCTCATTGTTATGTTACTTTTATTGTTGATGCAACTAGAAAAACTTGGGTTTATTGCATTCAACAAAAATATGATGTTTTTGATACTTTTAATAAATGAAAATCTTTGGTTGAGAATGAGACAGGAAAAAGGTTGAAGTGTCTCATATCAGAAAATGGAGGTGAATGTTGCAGCAAGGATATTAATGATTACTATTCATACCATGGGATTTGTAGAGAGAAGATAGTTCCAAGAACACCACAAGAAAATGGTGTGTCAGAAAGGATGAACAAGACAATCATGGAGCGCGCAAGGAGTATGAGATTGCATGTTGGTTTTCCCTTAAAATTATGGGTAGATGGTGTAGATATTGTTGTTTACTTAATAAACATAGGACCTTCAAGGTCTTTGGATGGTAAAATTCTAGAGGAGGCATGGACAAGTAAAAAGGTAAACTATTATTTTTTGAATACTTTTGGTTGTGAATCATTTGTCTATATTGATAAATAAAATAGAAAAACGCTTGAGAAAAAATCCAACAAGTGTACTTTTATTGGATATAGTGTTAATGATTTTGGTTATCGCTTATGGGATTATGAATGTAATGTCCCCCACCTCTTAGAGAGGTGATGAGGACACTCAGTGGCCTGGGCACCCCCACTAGGTCATAGTCTCACACTGAGGGGGGAGGTCAACTAGACTAAAGTTATATTTTTAGGTTGACTTGAGAAAGGAAAAGGATAAAAGGAGTAAAAGATA
>SNQJ01S0000183.1:7698-27435 GCA_010110895.2 Picea sitchensis
TGGTTACTAATTCCCTTCAATCCTCCCTAGCTCATTATAAATCCCTCTAGGATCACCATCAAGGCTTTGTCTAGTTTCAAATTGGTGACTGACTTTGGTTGTGTATGGACAAACAATGTTTTAAGAGGTAGCATCATAAAAAAAATCAAGCCTATTTGCTATTGTCCCTATATTGTTCTTAAATATATTAATGAAAATGGTTTTCATTAGTATTTCCCTTCCTTAATAGACATCCATAATATCATTTATGTCAATCATCTCAAGCTATATGAGCCATCTATGCTGGAAGAGGAAGTTCAAGTCTGCCACTTAGCAGATAATATCCATACACTAGTGAACCTGCACACCTGCTACACTTGCCATCAATGAATTACTTCCTATCTTGTGGAATTCCAAGGTCACCATCCCACTCACGACAAATAGCTATCCTAAGTTGTTTTTAAAAAGGACTTCTTGCATCTTTTTGAGAAAGTAGAGACATTGTAATATGGTATACCATATTTCAATGTAATATGGTATTACCATATTACAATGTAATATGGTATACCATATTACAATGTAATATGGTATACCATATTACATTGTAATATGGTAATACCATATCTCATGTATTTTTATTTTTTTAAAACTTAAAGGACGCATCGCAATATCGATGATAGTTCATCGGAAGGAAAAAAAAAATTGAACAATCGTGGCAATAGAGACGACATTTCGTCGCACTTTGCCACGGTTTTGCGTCACACATACAACATCTGCGTTGTAAGTTTTGTCTCTGCCATAAATTTTCGTCGTTATTGCCATGATTTTGCGTCGCAACTTTCCACAGTTTTTTTTACCTTAGCACGGTTTTTCATCCCTGTTGTGACGAAGTTTCGTCGGTATTGCGATGATTTATAAGGTAAACCTATCTTGAAGGTGATGACACGTGGAGGGATAATTTCGTCGTTGTTTCCATGAACATCTGGTTCGTGGATATAGCGACGAAAAAATAGCGACCTACACACCTACTACACTTGTCATCGATGAATTACTTCCTATATTGTTGAATGCCTAGGTCACCATCCCACTCAGGAGAAATAGTCTTTGTTTTGGTTCGTTTTGTGCTTTTTCATGGAATGGTTTTTCAACCCATTGTAAACTAATTTCGGTTGAGGAATTAAGGTTGTAATATTATTCAGGTTAACGGATTAAGGTTTTGAATGTTGTGAAATACCTAAGTATTTTATTATGAATGGTGAAGTTAAATACAATGAGATAGAGAGAGGTGTGACTCTCAATTAGGTTGGTTTTCAGAGTAAATATTGTGTATATTGTTTGAATGCACCCTTATTATTCCTATGTTTTAGAATTTGTTAGTATTTATTTTCTTGCAGATATTTATCAAACTCTTCATTGGTATCAAAACAAGGTTATTGGCTTCAAGTGTATGCCTTTGTCACTAGGGTTTAACTCATTCTATGAAGAGCAAGGTTATATTAGGTTAGTAATAAACCTATTTTTGAGTGGGAGCTTTGCATAGTGAATCTTGTGTAAAGAAAAATGGAAAGTGATTCAAGAATATAAATAGAGAAGTTTAACAGCCATAGATTTAAGTTATGGAAGTTAAATATGGAAGATCTTCTTATATAGAGAGAACAATGGGTTGTTGTGGATCTAGTTACAAAACCTACTAGTATGTTGAAAGAAGATCGGGAAGAGCTGGAAAGAAGTTTGATCTGAGTCTACCTCTCAAATTTATTATTTTGTGTTGTTGAATGTCTCTAGAGAAGACAACACAAAGAAGTTGTGTGATGAGTTAGGGAATCTGTATCAGTGGAAGTCTCTGGTAAACAATTTGTTTCTTCAAAAGAAGTTGTATCATTTTAGGATAGATGATGATAACTCTATGATAGAGAATCTAAATTACTCTAATACTCTAGTAAGTCAAATCGTATATATTAACAATAAGATGGAGGAAGAAGATAGTTATATTACCTTCTTATGTTCTCATCCAAATTCTTTGGATAATATAGTTGTAGCAATTGGTAGTACTACTCAATCCACATTAAATTTTGAGGATGTAGTTGCATAATTGTTATTAGAGAAAATGATGAGAAAATTCATGAAGGGTGTGGTCAAGGATGTTTTATCTGTAAGAGGTCGTCCCCAACATAGGAAAAATAAGTCTTTAGGGGGGGAATATCTAAGTCTCCAAGGAAATCTATAAGGAAATGTTGGAAATGTAGTAATGTTGTGCATTATAACAAATATTGTATATCTAAGAATGTTGATAAAAGTAGGGGATCTGACAATGCCCCTTCCATCGAAATGAAATCCTCCATACAAAAAAGAGGTGATGTTATGTGGCATCGGTAAGTACACATTCATATCATGGTGTATTTTTGATCGACTTGGGTGCTTCATTTCATATGATTCCTCATAGGGAGTGGTTTTACGAATACAAAAAGTACAATGGAGGTGATGTTTTTCTTGGAGATGACTTAAAAACCAAAATCAAGGGTCGATTTGTTGTTAAAATATGGAAGGGTTAGAAGTCTCCCCGAGGTTTTGCACATTTTGATTTAGTCAGAAATGGATATCTACAAGTAATATGAGTGAGAAAAGCATGCATATTATACTTGGAAATGAAACACGCAAAACAATTCAAGGAGCAATGGTGTTGATGAGGGGAGTTTGGCTTGGAACATTGTACAATTTGTTGGGAAGCACTATTAATTATGGGTGCAACAATTCTATTGTGTCTCAAGTTAGAAATGAATAAGACATGACCCCTACTGACAATAGAGAGAAAACAATACTATGGAATCAAATATTGGAATATTTTGGAGAGAAGGGCCTTTAAGCATTACATGGTAAAGGTATGGTTGAATTTATGTGTAATTGCTCATTAAATTTCAATTTATGTGAACATTGTATAAATGGTAAATAGAATCAAGTAAGATTCATGTTTGATGCTAGAAGAGAAAAATGAACCTTGGAGTGATACATAGTGATGTATTTTTACCTATTCTTGATCTATAAACTGTTGTGGATATTCCACTAGAATAGTTCATCACAACAGATTTTGCAATATTATGAAATATTTACTATGCAATTTATTTCCTTACATTCTAGACTTATTGTCACTAGCTTAATGCTCAAATTTATGAAATAACTAAAATATGAAAATGAAAGAACAAGAAAATGAACACACCATCCATGCAAATGAACACAACATATGGCCTAGGAAACATGATATGAGAGAAAACCCAACAAGAAGGTGATGCCTATGCTCTACTCTCTTTTATTCAGTTATGAAATGCAAGTACAAAGAAAGGGGCACTCATTATGGAGTTGTCTATGACACTATGGCATGAATGGATAATATAGAATCTTATACCTCGTCTATTATCCTCTCTAATCCCAATCCTAGATTATTTTCTCAACTATGAAACAAGTACAATGCTAAAATAATGGAACCCCTTCTCTTCCTATCAACCCAGTATGTAAGATAACCTAATAGCCATCTAGGGTTAGGTTTTTCACATGCCTCAACCCACAATTAGTGTTTGGGTTTTGGAACTTCTATAATCTTCTTGAAATTGCACACATGAATAGCCCCACATGAGTGAGTAATGGGGGCTGATGTGGTATCGACTCGATACTATGGTGGTCATTAAGGTAGGTCAACTTCCAAGAGGCATAACTTCCACATACGAACTTTGATTGAGGTTATTTTTGCACTATTGGAAATCTCTCATTGTGTAGAACAAAATCAAGGGGATATAATTTATGCCAAAAAAAATGACCCCAAAAAGTTCCATTTGATTCCTCAAATGGATTTAGAAGGTTCCAGACCTCAATTCTCCAAATTGGGACCTGCCACTAAAATGGGCCCTACAAGCCAATTCCTCCAATTTTTCCACCTAGAAAGTACCAAGATAGATGAAAAATTATATAACGATTCATTCTAGATCATGCCTCCCCATTTAGGGAGGATTTTGGTGCACAAAATATTTTACTAAATGAGGTGAGGAAATTTTTCCTCTACCTTCTCCTTAGAGTACCATTTTTCCTTTCCTGGAAGTTATTTATTTCAACCTATTTAGCCAGAGGTCATGTTGCCCCTTTTTGGTAGTTCTATATTTCCTTTGTAAAATTGTATCTTCTACCAACTTTGCATGAGCTTCTAGTGCTAAGTTTGATATGCAAGGTAGGACCTGCTCCTCAATTTTCTAATCTAACATGGAAGGCTTATAGAGTTTCATATTTTCCATATTCACTAATGCGTAAATGAACATATATGGGGGTAGATTGAATCTATATGAATTATCACCCACCTTATCCAATACCTAAAAAGGAACATACCATAGATTCTTGATCTTCTTACCAGGACCTTGAAGCCTTTCTTTGTTGAGATGCAACCAAATTAAGTCTCCCACCTTGAATGTTTTCTCAATTATGCGTCGATCATGTCAGTGTTGGAGATATTACACACTCACCTAGAATTATTTTCCTAAGTTTGATAGTCCAATGTTGAGAACGTTTCCTTAGATGAGAATATTCTCTCTAGAGAATATTTCCCTACAAAATAGGATGTTCCTCTTCAGTTTAGAGTCAGTTACACTTATTTAAACTAGTGGAAATCACTCATGCATGGAAACCTTAGTTTTATGACCAACAGTTGCATGTGTTTCTCTCACTTCCACACGTGTGAATCAGTTAATTAATGATTACATGGATTAGTTAAATAGGACTAGGTGGAAGATTACTTCAGTTTCTATCAGTGAGTGTCTATATCTCTATAGATCACTACTATGGCACATTAGTTACTCATGTACCCTATATCTATTGTAAATTATTCACTCTTTGAGTGTGGAATTCGGTTAATAGAAATTCTTTCATTATTTCCTCCAATTTTTGTCTTCTCTTCACACCATTTGCAAGTTGTGTACAATTGATTCTTAGCTAGATCTTTTGTGTAGGCATATCAAAAAATCTACATGGTATCATATCCCACAGGATGATAGCAAGGATCATCACCAACACTCTTTTGCAGGTACCGAAGAAGGAACAAAAAAATAGGAAAGATGGAATCTTTGTTTTACTCATCGACAATACTTCCCACGCCTCATAAATATTTGGAATGCAAGCCAAAGATTATAATTCTTCTCAGAAGTAGACGATTATACAAAATAACCATGGAAATGGAAGTAGAACCTGATTCTGTCGATGAGAAAAATGACTTTCTCAATAAACAAGATATGGCCATAGGATGTATCTGCTTGTTTATTTCTCCTGAAAATCTCCTCTAAGTATATGATAAATCACAAGACTCAACTCCAGAAAATTATGGACTAGATTAGAGGCTCTATTTGGGAATAATTAATATCTCATGCAAAAGGTTGACAATATATAACCAATAGAAAATCCACTAGAAGGTCAAACCTCTCAGTTTGAAGAGCCTTCTACATAGGTATTTGCACAAATTTTTGTTCCATTCATTGAAGATGAAGTTGTTAGGGTCCTAACCCGCACATAGATAGATTAATATATTCGGATGTAATAAAGGTCAATATTAATAAGACCTTTCAATAAAATAGAATAAGGCAGATGTAAGAAGACCTAATAGAAGCTTTCGCTTCTAGAAGGATCTTCCTCTAGATACTTCTCTTGATAGACATATTTAGTATAAATAAGGGCATTTCTCCTGAAAATCTCCTCTAAGTATATGATAAATCACAAGACTAAACTCCAAACAAATTATGGACTAGTTTGGAGGTTCTATTTGGGAATAATTAATATCTCATGCAAAAGGTTGACAATATATAACCAATAGAAAATCCACTAGAAGGTCAAACCTCTGGCCAGTTATTTCTACATAGGTATTTGCACAAATTTTTGTTCCATTCATTGAAGATGAAGTTGTTAGGGTCCTAACCCAAGACATAGATAGATTAATATATTCGATGTAATAAAGGTCAATATTAATAAGACCTTCAATAAAATAGAATACATGATGTAAGAAGACCTAATAGAAGCTTTCGCTTCTAGAAGGATCTTCCTCTAGATACTTCTCTTTGATAGACATATTTAGTATAAATAAGGGTCATAAAATGAAAACCCTAGCTTGAGATTATTGTAACAAAGTGTTGCTCGATTGAGGTTGCCCCCTCAAAGAGGCCCTCGAAACATTGCTTTATAAATCAAAGTGCTATTTATGTTGTTGTTCTTATATCATTTATGTTATTGTGAGATTATGTTGGATATTTTATCAAGTAGTCCGCCATTTCTAGCATTTTATTTCGCTCGCATATTTATTATTATATCCGTATCTTGCAAGTGGTATCCCAGCACTTTCCTCATGCAATTGTGGGAATTTTTCGTGATAGAGACGATTCTGGCATCTTTAAACCAAGGAGATTTGTCAAGACGATAACCCGCTGGGTTGAGGGATTCATACATGCGTGAAATACAAGTGGTTCTTAAGCATATCTTGGCTTTCACCCTAGAACTCCCTGCTGGTAAATTTCTTCGAGTGGTAGTGCATCGACATCACCGTACCTGATCGGCCTAGATTTCCGAATCCCTCTTTAGATAAACCTAATGCTTGTTGATCAAGCATAGTGTCACCGAGAACAACACTCGGAAGATACTCTAGTACCGGGTAGCTCCGTAGTATGGATAAGGGTACAACATACCCTCCTTAGTTAGTGCCTGAGATATTGGGTTGAGTACTACCTGGACCCCACACGTATATCATAGAGCTGTAGCACAGGGAAACCCCTTGTCCGTAGAACCCTTGAATACCTAACCCTTGGGGACGTAAACATAAACAAATTAAAACAAATCATCCGGTCACGTAACTGTGTTTGGGCTGCCAAGTAAATACACATCTCTTTTGGTTAAGCATTTGGCGGATTTCATCGCTTGCAAGATTCCTTTAGGACCGAGTATAACTCAAGCAGGTAAAAAAAAAAAATTGGAAATTTTTTCAACATTATTTGAGACTCCATTCCATTGGATTCATCTCTCCACCCTTATCTCTTTCATCCATATCATTTTTCAAGAAAATTTTTGACCCCACCCGCTCATTTTTGGTTCCCTCATGGCCCATACCCGTAGCCAATAACTGGAGTCTTGCTTCAACACCATGCAATATGGCTTCCTAGAAACCCAAAAAGAAGCGAAACAACTCGCTATTGTTGCCTCCATCGATTCACCCATCCATGCTACCATAAATACAACCATACAACCCTCAATGGAGGAAGTCAAACAAGAACTGACCACCCAAATTTGGACCGGTTTCTTTGTATCTCTCATCAAGCATCAAACCAAGATCCCTACAGATGACCATTTCTCCAAAGCACCTCCAAAGAATGAAGGGGAAACTTCCTCCCATTCCCATACCTTCGCCTCCCATCACTTTCAACGCGACATATGCCTTTCCGCGGGTGGACGCGACCAAATTTGATGGCTCGACCCCACCGGTTGGGTAACCTAAATGGAACATTATTTTTAAATGGAATTACCAATTACTTGGACAACTCGTATGGTGTCTCCATCTAGATCAAGAACGCTTGGCAATGGTGGTAATGAGAAACTTCCCACAAGGTATATTGTTTGACCTAATTTCTCTAGACTGAAGCTATGAATTCTTTTGACACAAACACTAAATCCATTTGGGGCCATATTTTATAAAGTTGAAACAACTGAATAGTAGAAGACTTCATAGTCAGCTTTTGAATGCGTGGGTTTTCAAAGGTAAGAGGGCATGGTCATGCTTTCTTTCAAGAGTGTTTTATTAGTGGCCTCAAGGAGGATATTCGGAGCCCATGTCCTCATGGCTCCTAATCTCGACTTCTGGGTGGAGGCTACTAAAAAGAGATAAAGAAGAATAAATAGGTAGTATCATTCAAAATCGAAACCTCCTTATCCCTCACCAAACTCATCACTGCCACTACTCCGTCCGCCCCATTTAAAATCCAAAAATTGACCAGATTTAGTAAAATGGTTGAACGCCAACTCAAAGGCCTTTTAATGGTGATGACAAATATTTTTTGCGCCACAAGTGTAAGGAAACAAAATTTTTTATGGCCATCTCTCAGACATCGTAAGAGGATGTTGAAACTCCCTTGTGTCCGAGTCACCAAATCACTGACATAACACCTCCCTTAGACCCTCTCGAAGTAGAACCATTTCTCTCAATGCTCTCTACCAGTTTTCCACCCCCAAACCCTCAAATTAATTGGTTACATCACATCTAAGGTCATCATTCTCGTTGCTATTGATAAGGAAGCACTCATAATTTTATTCATCATCGCATTGCCCAAGAAACTCATTGCTACATCCATGTTGTCAACAATTTCCAAATCATGACTGCCCATGGTGGTTCCATGAAATGTGGAGGGCGCCAGGAAATGTGTGTCTCCAAATCGAAGACTACCACCTAAAATCCCATGTTTTAATTTACATGGGTGGTTGTGACATTGTGTTGGGTGACACCGGCTAAGAACTTTGGGTCCTATTCTCATGGGATTTTCGTGCCCTAACCATGCAATTCGGGACTAGGAAGGCTTCACCAATATAAATTCCAAGGCATCACTGCTGGTTCACCTGAGGTCATTAGTTCTCATTGCATGGAGAAATTTCTCAAAAAGGGTCATTCGGGTTTCATTGCCCAACTCCATGCCATTCAAGCCACAAACACTCTGTTGCATGAATCAGCTCTCCTTATAAACATCAAATGGTATTTTCCACTCCCAAGGCCTCCCTCCTTCCCGCTGTGTCCATGATCATTCCATCTCTTGTACTCTAAGCTCTCCTCCCAATATCTCGGCCCATATCACACCCCTTCACAAAATGAAATTGAGAAATGGTCCAGAAACTCCTTAAAGCAAAGTGGATCCTCTAGTACAAGTTCTTACTTTCTCCCATAGTCATGGTCCAAGAAATAAGGTTATTGGAGAATGTGTCATGACTTCTCGCTCTCAACAAACTAACCATTGTACACAATTTCTATTCCATCCATTGATGACCTTTTCGATGAATTGAGTGGCACCCACTCCTTTACTAAACTTGATCTTCGCCATACCAGATGACGATGAAAGAGGCAGTATCTCAAGATGGCTCTTTGCACTCATGAGGGACACTATGAGTTTTTGAACATGCCCTTTGGCTCAGGTAATTCTCCATCCACCTTCCAAAGCCCTCCTCATGAATCATGTCTTCCGCCCTTTCTCTCTGCTCTTTTGTCTTAGTTTTGATGATATCCTCATGTATAGCAAAACCTAGACCCCCACTCATCTTACTCATGTGGATCGATCTCTCCATCTCCTCCCAAACACCAACTTTTCTTGAAACACCTAATGTGCTTGTGCCCTGTAAGTAGAATACTTGTGTCATCTTGTTGGAAAGGTTGGCGTTAGGGTGGATCCGAAAAGATTGAAGCTATGCAAGATTGGCCGCACTCTAAAGACTTTCAAAAGCTTGTGTGGATTGGCTTACTGTATTATCGCAAGTTTGTTAATAACTACAAAAAGATTGCAAGACTCCCCACGCTGCCTCAAAAAGAACTCTTTCACTTGTAATTCACCACTGCTCAATCTTTCAAACCTTGAAGACTACTTTCATGTGCACCACTGCTCGCCCTCCCTTCCCCGATTTCACAAAGACCTTTGTGTTGGAATGTGATGCCTTAGGGAAAGGAATCAGCACTATCCTTATGCAAGAGGTTCAAACTTTAGCCTTCACCAGCAAGAAACTATATCTGAAAGGAATCTGGGAAAAAACATGTATGAAGGAAATATTGGCTATTTTATAAGTCGTTGAGTTGTATACTTTTATCTCTTGGGGTAAAGTTCTTTCCAACCAAGACCACTATCAAAGCCTCAATACTTAGAATGCATTTTATCCTGTGATAACAAAAATGGGTGACTAAGCTCTTGGTTAGTGATTATGAAATGATTTACAAGAAGGGAAAAGACAAATGTAGTAGAAGATGCATTGTCCCTAAAATAAGGAAGAAGAATGATCCCTTTTTTATCTTTCCTTCATTAAACCAGATTGGCTCCAAGTTGTACACCAAGAATGGCTACATGATCCAAACTTTGCATTTGATCTAGTAACAGGCATTGTTGCCTGCTCCTCTGTGGTACCCCTTGGCTCCGTGGATGAGCTTCGGATACAAAGGGTCGCTTGTATTTAAGTAAACAATCAAAGATTAAATCCATGGTACTTTCGAGCTTCATGCTACACCCACGCTAGTCACTCGTGGTTCACCAAAACATATGACAGAGTCAAACATTCTTTTTTCTGATGGTATGAAACAGACATCCGTAATTTTGTAGCTATGTGAGGTGTGTCAACGCATAGGGAGAAATAAATAAATTCTCCTATAATACTCATAACCGGCCCGATTCCAATCAAGCATTTGGAAGGATATTCTCATAATTTTATTACCGGGCCACCCAAATCATGGAATAAGTCATCTATAATGGTGGTTGTGGGATCATTTTCCAAGTATTCTCATTGCACTCTTTCAACACCCATCTACTAAGATCCACGGCTCTTCAACTTTTCATGGACTGTGTCTTCAAGCTTCATGGCATGTCAGACTCTATTGTTTCATCATGACCTAACTTTCACAAGAAATTTTGGCAAGAACTATTCAAGCTCCAGGGAACACAATTACATCTCTTCAAGACAAAATTTTATCATCCCTGTGACCGATGGTCAAACGTGGTTGTTAACAAGTGTTTGAAACATATTTAAGGTGTTTTACTTCAAAAACAACATCAGTGTGCTCAATGGATACCCCTAGTCGAATGGTGGTACAACACTCACCATACAGCCTACTTGTATGAATCCTTTGAAGCAAAAGATATGGGACGTAAGTTCCTCTGCCTTCATACTTCTACCGGTACCTCTCGAAGGTCCGGGCAATTGACCAAACACTTACAGCCTGAGAGGATATTCTTCGTACCATCAAAGAGAACTTGTTCATGGCACAAAAATCTCGCATATAAACAATCAAATCATGTCACCAACGGCCAATTTGTAGAAGGGGATCAAAGTTTCTCGCTGGATCAGAATCCATACAAGCAAACTTCCCTCAAGGTCGAAAATTGTCGTGGTTAGCACCTAAATTTTATGGTCCTTATACATTTCTCACATGTGGGACAAGTCAAGATATTAGTTAGCTCATTTTATTGTACCAAAGTGCTACAACCGCTTTTCCATGTTTCATGCTTAACAAGGATTGGAACTCGATGCCAACTAAACCAACCTTCCCGAAGTTATCAAGAAGGATCCATTTACAGCTGGCGCTGGACCAAGTTATGGAGTACTGTCAGCATGAGAACCATCAAGGAAGTGCTAGTCCGGAAAGATTAATGGATCCAGCAGATGTATTTTCACTTGGGGCCTACCATTCTACGCCAGCTTCTCATCTTAAGCCTCGAGGACAAGGTTGTTATTAAGGAGGTGGACATGTTAGGATCCTAACCCTCACATAGATAGATTAATATATCTTAAATGTAAAGGTCAATATTAATAAGGCCTTTCAATAAAATAGAATAAGGCGGATGTAAGAAGACCTAATAGAAGCTTCCGCTTCTAGAAGGATCTTCCTCTAGATGCTTCTCTTGATAGACATATTTAGTATAAATAAGGGTCGAGGGCATGAAAACCCTAGCTTGGAGATTATTGTAACAGAGTGCTACTTTATTGGAGGTTGTCGCCTCGAAGAGGCCTGTGAACATTGTTTTCTGAATCAAAGTGTTATTTCTGTTGTTGTTCTTATATCATTTATGTGTTATTGTGAAGATTATGCTGGATATATTACTTTTATTCTGCCATTTCTAGCATTTTATTTATGTTCTGCATATTTATTATATCTGGTATCTTGTAGATGTCTACTCCATTTCAGATATATTTTTTGAATCGCATACAAAATGTATCATCCATGCATATCAAGATCCACATGCACACACTTTTACACGCACCATTCATGCATCCCTAGAGCCACATGCAGAGACTCCCATGCATGCATCCCAGGATCCAAAAAGGGGGCCACACACATATGATTCAATTATGAAATTTTATGAGAATAATTTGCTGAAACAAATTGTATATTTAAATTCCTCTCAGAAAAAATTCTAATTTCAAAAAACAATCGTCCAAAACAGAGTCTGAGAAGTGAAGTTATCAACATTTTAAAATCAACAAATTTTCAGCATTTTTCCAGAAACGGCCACACGATTTTCAAAGTTTCATCCAAACTTCATTTGGATCCTCCTCTTCAAAATAAGAGAAAAATGATATGTGTGGAAACATACCTGGTGCATATACTTCATCATATCTGTGCAGACATCTACATCTTCAACAAAATCTTCAACAAGCACAAACTTGCATAGTTGCAAGGTCTCCTTGGAGTGAAGGACACAGTTCCTTAGCAACTGCTTTTGTTCCTTCTCATTTTTTTGATGCATTGTACTTTGAGGGGGGAGTTCCAATGAGGTTTTCCCTCTTTCCTTGCTTTTCCATTGCTTCATTCTTAGATGCATTGTACAATGGGTACCTAACATGGCCTTGGTTGTCAGGACCCATTCATCATGTACACCCTAGTAGTGTTCAGGGGGTGTTGGAGATATTACACACTCACCTAGAATTATTTTCCTAAGTTTGATAGTCCAATGTTGAGAACGCTTCCTTAGATGAGAATATTCTCTCTAGAGAGTATTTCCCTACAAAATAGGGCGGTCTTCTTCAGTTTAGAGTTAGTTACACTTATTTAAACTAGTGGAAGTCACTCGTGCATGGAAACCTCGGTTTTATCACCAAAAAATTTATGTGTTTCTCTCACTTCCACACACGTGACTCAGTTAATTGATGATTGCATGGATCCGTTAACTAGGACTAGGTGGAAGATTACTTCAGTTTCTGCCAATGAGTGTTTAGATCGCTTTACATCACTACTATGGTGCATTAATTACTCATGTAGCCTATATCTATTGTAAATTATTCACTCTTTGATTGTGGAATTTGGTCAATAGAAATTATTTCATTCTTTCCTCCAATTTTTGTCTTCTCTTCACACCATTTGAAAGTTGTGTATGTTTGATTGTTACCTAGATCTTCTATGTAGGTATCTCAAAAGATCTATATTTGGGACTTGTACCTTTCAAGTGACTTTATTCTTTAGTATCACCTATACATTCAAAGGTATGCACCTAATCTTTTCAAAAAAATTATCTACTTTCAACTCTCCTATGATTTCCTCCCTCACGCCTCGTTATTCATAGACAACATCCAAGGTGTTATCACTCCAAGAGTCACTCCCAGACTACAAATGAGACTAAGCTTGGTAACATAGAAATGTAAATGGATTAAAATAGTTTTAATAGGCGGATCATAAAGAGAAGAGTAAAAAAGAGGGCATCAGACTGCTGTAAATACATTCCATTGGGCATGGAGACACAACATCCTATAGATCAAAGGAAATCAAGTCGCCTACCAGAAAAAAGGATTATGAAAAGATGGATAGAAGAATAGAAGGTAAACAAAGAGAATAATAACCACATAACATAGATCCTTTCTGTAATATAGATTGAAGAGTGCTTGAACAATAGTCTGTGATTAACAAGCAATTACCACAAATCCTTTGCAGCTCATGAATTCATTAACCAAAGGCAAATTTTGATCTTCAAAATCTGTAAATATTATTCAAGAAATATGACAAGATAGAATGATAACAAAGAACACAAAGTCTGATAAGCAACTCTCATGAATATCTAATGGCAGAAATGCTAATTACAACAGGCCCTCAGGCTTACAATTGAGCAAATAAATTGTTCCTCTAGCTCTCTCCTCTCTTGGATCATGAATCCAACCCTTTCCCCTCAAGAGATATCATTACTTAAATAGAAAATAGCATCCAAATAACCTTAGGAGGTAGAATCCCATCTCCTCCATTGGATTCTGAGCCTTGGAGATAGGTGGCAACAATCAAAGAGACAAAAATCCAACAAACTGCTAATTTTCAGGAATTTGTTGGAAGTCATTAATAAATTGTTTCCACCTCATGCATGAGGCCTTTGATGAAGATAAATATTAGGTGCAGGTGTCCCTTGACATCTAATTGATCCTTTAGAATCCATTATAATCCTCCTTGATAGGCAGCAACCTCCCAACAAGGCGAATATCAAAACAGTGACCGCTACAGGAAATTAGGCAGCGCCGCTGTAAAACAGTTGGTAGCGCCACTTCTATGTCTAATATCTCTCAAACCATACCAGATTTTGAAAAAATGAGAGAGATTTTTGTTATTTGTAATGTTATGAACAAAAACCTCCTCCATTTTTGAAAAATACTTTCTCAATTGTTCATAATCCAAGTTTAAAGTTAGTGACTCAAAACTGGTAAAATAACTCTGCACAATTAGTTTTCTGCCAGAATTTAGGTAGCGAATTTAGGTAGCACCTGCATGTGTGTCTATGTGCAATTCGGTAGCGAATATCCATGGGTGATTTTGATTCTTGGGACCTTTTGAGAGTGTTGTCAATGCTTTTTCTTGACACTTGGCACCTTAACCAATCTTGTGCTAACACAAGGGAAAAGGTGACAAATACCTAAAGCAAGTTTCAAAATGGGACATACTAGTAGAAGTGTGGACTGCTCTATTATAATAGTGTTGAATATAGATTATATTTGCATCGTGGGTCTTCAGATACTTCTGATTGTAACCCCTCAAAATTTCAACCAAAGTCTTATTAACTACTTCTATATGTACATCTATTTATGGATGGAAAGTTATATATCTCTTTAATTTGATGTCCATATTCTCCCAAAGTGTAGTCCAAAAGAAATAACAAATATGGTATCCCTATCTAATATGATGCTCCTTGTTATCCCAAAGTGAACCTAGCTATTCAAAGAACATGTTTGTTGCTTCTTACCCTTTGATGGTGTTTTTACAAGGCATTATAATGCACATCTTGTTGAACCTATCAAATACCATAAGCATATAGTCATGTCCCTTCCTGGTTGTTGGAAAACAACCCATTAAATCCATGGAAATTATTTCTTAGAGTCAAGTTGATGCAGGAGCATCCACACCTCATCAAGCGAGCCCGTGCGTGGATAAATAAATATAGCTGGGCAGTGCCAGCACATATTTTTTTGAAATACTTGGAAAGTTGTTGCGCTGTCATTTGAATGAAGACATTCATGACAAAGCGCACTTGTACATTGTAACGGACCTTGAGCAGATAAGCTCTCGTCCCTAGGTAGCTGAGGCATTCATTAGATTAAATGCAAGCAGATAATTTAATTAAGTCTAGATTAGACAGTTTTGCTTTCGAGAGGGAAAACGGAATATAGGCACCCTCCTTTGTATGATTGTAAAAATAAAAATAAAATAAGCATTAGCATTCAGGAGCAAGAAGAGCAGAGCAGGGAACTTGTGAAGAAAATCCTCATGTATAGAGATTGAATTAATAGGAAATCTTTGATTCAATTCCATGGCTGTGATTATTCTTTGTGTGTTGTTGATATTATGTTGTTGCATACTTGCTTCTTGCTATGCTTTTATTATATATGTTGCATATGTAATTTCATGGCAGATTAGAAATCTGGGAGAGAGAAGAGAATGAGTTTCAATCATTTCTCTGTCTAAGCCAGGAGATTCCTGCATAGAGTGCAGTGGAATTCCTCCGCATAGAGTGTGTTGAGGAGGCTGGACAGTTAAACTCTCATTTTGTTGCCCAGAAGTTGTGTTGAGTTATTCGAACCGTGCAGGTGAAGAACAGGTCGAGTTGAAGTCTCAAAGGCAAGCCTGGGAAAAGGACGACAGAAAAGTCTTGAATCACTTCCATGGATGTGTTTACTCTCTGTGTGTTGTTGGCATTTTGCCTTTGCATAGTTACTTCTTGTTACGTATTTCTTTCATATGTTGTGTATGTGATTTTATGGAAGAATTGAAATCTGAGTGTTCGAGTGAATGAGTTTTAATTGTTTCTCTAAGTAAACCAGAGAATCCCTGCAAGGGTGCAGTTAAATTTGTCCGTGAGGAATGCATGATTGCAGGGTTGCGTGGAGGAAACTTTTATCCTCATCTCAGGAGTGCAATTTTGACATTTGAGCCGTGCAAGGTGGGCACAGGCTAGGAGTAAATTCAGAATTGTGATTCTGAGTCGAAGATTGGGGAAAGCAAAGCGTCGAAAGAATCACGAGGAGTGCGACTCAAGTTCGTGGAGTGGGCGTTCCGGGAGCCCGTTAAGTAAGGCTCTTGACTTACGTAGAGAAAATCGCGGAATCGCGAGAAGCGAAGTCTCGGCGTTTTCGCAAATGGAGTGATTCATGGTCAATTTGACGCAGTGAGAAATCTCGGGTATCGGGTCTCGGGAGTGAAGGGACAAGCATTTAGTCTCGCAAGTCGCAAGGTCGTGGGGAAGCGAAGTCACGAGATCGGCATCTCGGATCTCGGGAGGTTGAAATCCGAGGTCTTAGTAACCCGATCGGCGAAAAGAGATAAAGTGAAGGTTTCGATAAGCGAGACGAAAGTCAGTGTTGACTTACCTCGGGTCTCGTGGGTCCGAAGGGACATCATCTGAATCATTGAATTTGTGAAAGTCGAGGTTCCGACCTCTCCTATTAAATCACCACGAGAGTAGCGTGAAAAGAGTTGTGGGTTGCGAACTTCCGATAAGTAAGTAGAAGAGGCTTAGAACTCTTCGGGCCGAGAAGAAGAGGGTCCTGGTGGACGGTTGTTCGCCGAGGAACGGTTTTACGTCAGAGTGGTATCAGAGCGGGAGTATCTTTGCTTTCTGAAGCAGAGACAGAGGAGATATAATGTCGCCTCGACGGGAAAGGTAGTCACCTGATCGTGAAGACAGGGACGCGCGGAGAAGGGGTAGACAAGCGGTTAATCCAGAGATGGAACGTCAGATGCGAGATCTCCGAGCGAGGATGGAGGAAATGGAGACTGCGTAGAGACGTGGAGCTGGTGCTGGGGAGTTCAGCGATTCCGAGGTGGAAGAGGAAGCTGGACATGCTGAGGAAGAGGTCTCAGCAGAGGATGCCTCAACAGAGAGGTTGATCAGAGCTATCACCAGGATGAGCTCGAAGACCAAAATGGACATTCCCGTCTATGAGGGGAGTCTAAATGTTGAAGAATTGTTGGATTGGATCCGAGCACTCGACACCTACTTCGATTATGAAGATATCGAAGAGGAAAAGAAGGTAAGGCATGTTGTCACAAAGCTGAAAGGACATGCGGCCTTATGGTGGGATGAATTGCAGGCGGATAGGCGTTGCAAAGGAAAACAAAAGATAAAGAGTTGGGATCGGATGATCGCTAAGATGAAGGCGAAGTTCATTCCCAGAGACTACCAGATCACTCTGTTCAGGCGCATGCAGAACCTGAGACAGAAATTGATGACGGTGAAAGAGTACACCGAGGAGTTATACAGGCTCAACATTCGAGCTGGTCATCGGGAGAGTGATGACGAAAAGGTGGCGAGATACCTGAATGGGTTGAGGTATGACATTCAGGATGAGCTGAGCATGCTGACCATCCGAACAGTTGAGGATGCATACCAGATGGCTCTAAAAGCCGAGGAGAAACTGAGCCGCAAACAGGGACAGCGAGGGCGAGGAAGAAGTCAGCCCAGAAGCAAAGCAGTTGCCCAAGAGAAAATTCAAAAGCCAAAGGAGGAGTGGAAAAGACCTCAGGGAAAGGCTGAAAGAGGTGGAACCTCACAGCAAAGGCAGCAATGTGCTGAGCCGAGGAGGCAGCAAGATGATCAGCAAGGAGGATATGATGATGTGAACGCATTTCCTCGTACCAGAGGCAGAGGAAGAGGCAGAGGAGGAGTTATCACATGTTTTACGTGTAGTAGAGACGGACACAAAGCCGTGGACTGTCCAAAGAGGAAAATGGACAGAGGAAAATCTCACATCACGGAGGCACAGAGGCATGATGCTGAGAATGAAGATGGAGACACTGGAAGTGGGAAGTCACTGACGGTGCACAAAGTTCTCTTGAAGCCTGAGAAAGAGGTGGAGAACACAGCTCAAAGATGCCGACTGTTTAGGACCACGTGCAAGACCAAGGGCTGGAAGTGCAAGGTCATAGTGGACAGCGGGAGCACCGATAATCTCGTTTCAACCGAGATGGTGGGGAAATTGGAGTTGAAGACAAATAGACACCCGAGTCCATACAAAGTGTCATGGCTGCAGAAAGGACACCAGGTATGTGTTACGAGACAATGCTTGGTTAAATTTAAAATGGGTGCATATAAAGATAAAATTCTGTGTGATGTTATTCCCATGGATGTCTATCATGTATTATTGGGTAGACCATGGAAATATGATAGAAATGTTGTTCATGATGGGAGGATGAAAAAATACACCTTGGATAAGGATGGGAGAACACACACACTGCTGCCGATAAAGGACAAAGAAGTGAAGCCGGAAGTAAGCAGCACTATACTTCTCATGAGTGGGAAAGCGCTTCTCACAGAGATGGAGAAGAATGAAGATCCACAATTCTTTGTTGTCAGGAAGCCGAGAATTGTCTTGACAAGCACAAGAGTGGACGACTTGCCGGAGGAGATTCAGGAACTGTTGGGAGATTTCATTGATATCATCGTGGACGAACTACCTCGTTCGTTGCCACCGATGTGGAGTGTGAGTCATCACATTGACCTCATACCCGGGGCAAGTCTGTCGAATAAGGTAGCGTACAGGTTGAGACCTCAGGAGAACGAGGAGGTCAAGAGGCAGGTACAGGATCTGCAGGACAAGGGACTGGTCAGGGAGAGTCTAAGTCCATGTGATGTTCCGACAGTACTGAGTCCGAAGAAGGATGGAGGCTAGAGAATGTGTACAGACTCCAGGGCGATAAACAAGATTACCATCAGGTACAAATTTCCACTGCCAAGAATGGATGACTTGATGGATTTCCTAAGTGGGGCAAATTATTTTTCGAAGATAGATCTCAAGAGCGGATATCATCAGATCCAGATGAGAGAGGGAGATGAATGGAAGACAACATTCAAGACAAATGAGGGTTTGTACGAATGGATGGTCATGCCATTTGTCTTGACAAACGTACCGAGCACTTTTATGAGGCTGATGAACGAGGTCCTAAGGGAATTCATTGGAAAATTTGTGGTTGTGTACCTGGATAACATATTAATTTTCAGCAAGACCAGGGCTGAGCATTTGAAACATTTGGCCATTGTGATGAGAAGGATACAGCAGGAAAAGCTGCTGATCAATTTGAAGAAGTGTTCCTTCATGCAGACAGAACTCATTTATTTGGGTTTTGTAATTTCGGCGAATGAGTTAAAGATGGGTCCTGAGAAGGTGGAAGTGATCAGGAATTGGCCATCGCCGAGAAACGTTTTCGAGGTGAGGAGTTTCCATGGACTGGCTAGTTTCTACAGGAAATTCATTCGGAATTTTAGTGGAATTAGCGCAACAATGATGGACACCGTGAAGAAGCGGCATAAAATTTTTCATTGGACAGCCGAGGCTGAGAGGAGCTTAAATCTGTTGAAGCGAAAGATAACAGAGCAACCAATTCTGGTGTTGCCTGATTTTCAGAAAACCTTCCAGGTGAAGTGTGATGCTAGTGGATATGTTGTTGGAGGGGTCTTGAGTCAAGATGACAGACCTGTTGCATATTACAGCGAGAAGTTGGATGATGCAAAGATGAAGTACTCCACGTACGACAAAGAGTTCTATGCCATC
>SNQJ01S0000183.1:28766-41490 GCA_010110895.2 Picea sitchensis
CCTCAGGAGAACGAGGAGGTCAAAAGGTAGGTACAGGATCTGCAGGATAAAGGACTGGTCAGAGAGAGTCTGAGTCCGTGTGTTGTTCCGACAGTACTGAGTCCGAAGAAGGATGGAGGCTGGAGGATGTGTACCGACTCCAGGGCGATAAATAAGATTACCATCATATACAGATTTCCACTGTCGAGAATGGACGATCTGATGGATTGCCTGAGTGGGGCAAATTATTTTTCGAAGATAGATCTCAAGAGCGGATATCATCAGATCCGGATGAGAGAGGGAGATGAATGGAAGACAGCATTCAAAACAAACGAGGGTTTGTACGAATGGCTGGTCATGCCATTTGGCTTGACGAATGCGTCGAGCACATTCATGAGGCTGATGAATGAAGTCCTGCGGGAATTCATTGGCAAATTTGTGGTTGTATACCTGGACGACATACTGATTTTCAGCAAGACCAGGGCTGAACACTTGAGGCATTTAGCCATTGTGATGAGAAGGCTACAGCAGGAGAAGTTGCTGATCAACTTAAAAAAATGCTCGTTCATGCAGACAGAACTCATTTATTTGGGTTTTGTGATTTCGGCGATTGAATTGAAGATGGATCCTGAGAAGGTAGAAGTAATTAGAAATTGGCCATCGCCGAGAAATGTTTTTGAGGTAAGGAGCTTTCATGGACTGGCTAGTTTCTACCGAAAGTTCATTCAAAATTTCAGTGGAATTAGCGCAACAATGATGGATACCGTGAAGAAGCGGCATAAAGTTTTTCACTGGACAGCCGAGGCTGAGAAGAGCTTCAATCTGTTGAAGCGGAAGATTACCGAGCAGCCAATTCTGGTGCTGCCAGACTTCCGGAAAACCTTCCAGGTGAAGTGTGACGCCAGTGGTTATGTTGTTGGAGGGGTCCTGAGTCAAGATGACAGACCTGTCGCATACTATAGTGAGAAGCTTGATGATTCAAAGCTGAAGTACTCCACGTATGACAAGGAATTCTATGCCATCATACAGTCATTGAAAAAGTGGAGGCATTACTTGATACCCAAGGAATTCATTTTGTACGGCGATAATCATGCACTGCAGTTCATAAGTCAGCAGGAAAAGCTGAATCAGAAGCATGCAAAATGGGTAGAGTACATGCAGAATTTCACGTTTGTGATCAAGCACATTTCAGGGACTGCTAACAAAGTAGTTGACGCTTTGAGCAGGAAATGTTTATTGCTGCAAGAATTCAGAGTCAAGACCTTGGGTTTTGAAAACCTGAAATATATGTATGCCGGTGATGCAGACTTTGGGGAAGAATACGAGGCAGCTGAGAATCCAGTTCTCAGAGATCGGAGCCCGTGGATGGATTTCATAATCCAGGAAGGATTGTTGTTTCGAGGCAATCAATTGTGTATTCCAAATTTCTCTATGAGAGAGAATTTGGTAAAGGAGAAGCACAGCGGAGGCTTAGCAGGTCATTTTGGACATGACAAGAAATTCGCCAAGCTGAGCGAATCGTATTTTTGGCCGGGCATGCACACCGATGTCAAACGATTTGTTGACAGATGCAGAATATGTCAACACACGAAGGGCCGAAAGCAGAACACAGGGTTCTATCAACCATTGCCCATACCCAAAAGGCCATGGGAAGCCATTAGCATGGACTTTGTGTTCGGTTTGCCGAGAACACAACGAGGAGTTGATTCCATTTTCATGGTGGTAGACAGATTCTTGAAGATGGCACATTTCATCCCGTGTCATAAGACCAGTGATGCGACACACATCGCAAATTTGTTCTTCAAAGAAATAGTCAGATTGCATGGATTGCCGAGAAGCATAGTCTCAGACCGGGATACGAAGTTCATAGGTCATTTTTGGAGGACACTATGGAAGAATCTAGGAACTGACCTGGCATTCAGTTCTGCTTACCATCCGCAGATAGATGGGCAGACAGAAGTGGTCAATAGAAGCCTGGGGGATCTATTGAGAAGCCTGGTGACGGAGCACCACACCAGTTGGGATCAGATCCTACCACAAGCAGACTTCGCGTACAACGATTCGGTGAATCGGAGTATAGGTAAGAGTCCATTTCAAATTTTGTATGGAACACAACCGAGAGGAGTGTCGGAGCTCAGGGAGCCAGAACAAGCTAAAACTAGCAGCGCGAGAGCTGAAGAATTCGCTGAAGCAATGCAAGAACTTCACGCAGAGGTGAAGCAGCGACTGCAGAAGGCAAATCAGGAGTATAAGCGCCGAGCCGATCAGAGGAGGAGGCAACTTCAGTTCGGAGTTGGTGACATGGTTCTGGCGCACTTAAGGAAGGAAAGGTTCCCAAGGGGAACATATAACAAGCTCAAGATGAAGAAAATTAGGCCATGCAGAGTCCTGAGGAAGTTTGGGGAGAACGCATATGAGCTTGAGTTGCCAGAGGGCATCGGGATATCTCTGATTTTCAACGTTTCGGATTTATACCCATACAAGGCCAAGGAAGCAGACACTGGGACTGAGGAACTAGTGGTCAAATGGCAGAAGCAATTACCAGTTACGCAGAAACCATAGATGGAGTGCATACTGGATAAAAGAGCAGGTAGGAAGACCAGGAGAAAACAGTATTTTGAATACCTGGTGAAATGGAAGAATCACCCAGTGGAGGATGCCAGCTGGGAAACAGAGACAGTCGTACAGAAGCATGGTCACACCGTGCAGGAGCTCATGGACAGGAGCCCATGAATTCTTTTGAGTCGAGGAGTATGATGCAGGAGCATCCACACCTCATCAAGCGAGCCCGCGCGTGGATAAAGAAATACAGCTGGGCAGTGCCAGCACATATGTTTTTGAAATACTTGGAAAGTTGTTGCGTCGTCATTTGAATGAAGACATTCATGACAAAGCGCACTTGTACATTGTAACGGACCTTGAGCAGATAAGTTCTCGTCCTTAGGTAGTTGAGGCATTCATTAGATTAAATGCAAGTAGATAATTTAATTAAGTCTAGATTAGACAGTTTTGCTTTCGAGAGGGAAAACAGAATATAGGCACCCTCCTTTGTATGATTGTAAAAAAAAAAAAAAATTAAGCATTAGCATTCAGGAGCAAGAAGAGCAGAGCAGGGAACTTGTGAAGAAAATCCTCATGTATAGAGATTGAATTAATAGGAAAGCTTTGATTCAATTCCATGGCTGATATTATGTTGTTGCATACTTGCTTCTTGCTATGCTTTTATTATATATGTTGCATATGTAATTTCATGGCAGATTAGAAATCTGGGAGAGAGAAGAGAATGAGTTTCAATCGTTTCTCTGTCTAAGCCAGGAGATTCCTGCATAGAGTGCAGTGGAATTCCTCCGCATAGAGTGCGTTGAGGAGGTTGGACAGTTAAACTCTCATTTTGTTGCCCAGAAGTTGTGTTGAGTTATTCGAACCGTGCAGGTGAAGAACAGGTCGAGTTGAAGTCTCAAAGGCAAGCCTGGGAAAAGGACGACAGGAAAGTCTTGAATCACTTCCATGGATGTGTTTACTCTCTGTGTGTTGTTGGCATTTTGCCTTTGCATAGTTACTTCTTGTTACGTATTTATTTCATATGCTGTGTATGTGATTTTATGGAAGAATTGAAATCTGAGTGTTCGAGTGAACGAGTTTTAATTGTTTCTCTAAGTAAACCAGAGAATCCCTGCAAGGGTGCAGTTAAATTTGTCCTTGAGGAATGCGTGATTGCAGGGTTGCGTGGAGGAAGCTTTTATCCTCATCTCAGGAGTGCAAGTTTGACATTTGAGCCGTGCAAGGTGGGCACAGGCTAGGAGTAAATTCAGAATTGTGATTCTGAGTCGAAGATTGGGGAAAGCGAAGCGTCGAAAGAATCACGAGGAGCGCGACTCAAGGTCGTGGAGTGGGCGTTCCGGGAGCCCGTTAAGTAAGGCTCTTGACTCACGTAGAGGAAATCGTGGAATCGCGAGAAGCGAAGTCTCGGCATTTTCGTGCATGGAGTGATTCATGGTCAATTTGACGCAGTGAGAAATCTCGGGTATCGGGTCTCGGGAGTGAAGGGACAAGCATTTAGTCTCGTAAGTCGCGAGGTCACGGGGAAGCGAAGTTGCGAGATCGGCATCTCGGATCTAGGGAGGTTGAAATCCGAGGTCTTAGTAACCCGATCGGCAAAAAGCGATAAAGTGAAGGTTTCGATAAGAGAGACGAAAGTCAGCGTTGACTTACCTCAAGTCTCGTGGGTCCGAAGGGACATCATCCGAATCATTGAATTCGCGAAAGTTGAGGTTCCGACCTCTCCTATTAAATCACCACGAGAGTAGCGTGAAAAGAGCTGTGGGTTGCGAACTTCCGATAAGTAAGTAGAAGAGGCTTAGAACTCTTCGGGCCAAGAAGAAGAGGGTCCTGGTGGACGGTTGTTCGCCGAGGAACGGTTTTACGTCACAAGTGGGTATAGGTAAGGGATGATATAAACCTTTCTTTATATTACTAGGCTTGTTGGTACAAAACAACGTATGCATCCTCTAATATATTGAGCTACATATTCTTGCATTATGAACCAATACACATACTTTGTAAGTTGGCAATTGTCTCCCAACACCAAAATGTCTTGCAACCTTTGAGGTGTGAGCCTCTCTAATAACATGTAATATTCCACTTTTAGGGACACGGGGCTTATCTAGATTGTAGAGCAACACATTCTAGAGATGATAGTTATCTTTATCATCACCTTATTCTACATGAATTTGTCCCTATAGATGATAAAAATACCTCTTTAGAGTCCTCATCTTCTATGTATGTCTTTTTGTATGCATCATGGGTAAAAGGATCCTTGTGCGTAAGAGTTCCCAAAGCTATAATCTTGGATGTGCATGGCCTTGAAAGAAATTATGCCAACTTATTTTTGTTTTCCTTCTTATATTTGATGACTAGATGAAATTGTTGAAAAAAACCCATAACTGCTATAATGGCTAGTGATTAATGTGGATAATGGTTTCCTTTCCCATCAGATAGTGCTTCCACTTCTTAACATCTTGAACCAGGGCATAGATTTTCTTATCATATGTAAGCTACTTCAATACTCCCCCATGAAACATTTTAGAATGATAGAATATGGACTTACCTCCCCATATCAAGACCACTCTCATAGCATATCCACTTCCATCCATCTCCACTTTGAAATCCTTTTGCAAGTTAGGCAATGCAACAACTGGTTCTTGACTGATCTTCCATTTCAGCTCATCGAAAGATTTCTATTGATTCTTTCCCCACTAAAAACTCCTACCACTTGTTGTTATGGAATAAAGTGGTGCAAATAACACTAAAAAGGATGCTATGAACTTCCATAGGTATTGTTTTTCCCCAATAAAGCTCCTAACTTCAATGATATTAGTAGGAACTAGACATTCGAGGATGGCCTCCATCTTTGTGGGATATATCTTGAGTTCCCCTCCACCAATCACGTATTACAAATACACCAATGAGTGCTAAGAAAACTCACATTATTAATGTTATCCAACAACTTATGATTTTTTAGAGTCTCTAAGACCTGCATAAGATGTGATTTGTGTTATTCCTAGGTAGAGTTATAAACCAATATTTCGTTGACATATACTACTACAAATGAATCTAGATAGGGATGCAATAAATCATTCATAAATCACATAAATGTAATCGATGCCTTACATAAACCAAAATTCATTACCAACCATTCATATAGACCTTGCCTTGTATTGAAGGTGCTCTTCCATGTGTCTTCTTCTTTAATGCATACCTAGTGGTATCCTAACTTGAGATCCAAATTGGTGAAGTACTTGGCATGCTACAACTAATCTAACAAATCATTGTTCGTGGGAAGAGGGTATCAATTCTTGAGTGTGATATTGTTCATAGCTATGTAGTTGATATACATTTTCCAATTCCCATCCTTCTTATGCACTATGGTGATAGGTGACCCACAAGAAGAGCTAATTGGTCAAATTACTCCCTAGTCTAGTACATGTTGCAATTGTTTCTTCACTTCTACTTCAAGAGAAGACTACCTATACAACCTAATATTTGGTAATGGGGAGTCAAGAAATAATTGTATTTCATGCTCCAATTCCCTCTTAGGTGGCAACCCTTTAGGATCCTAGAAAACTCCTATGTGTGCCTGCAAATACTCCTCCAGCTATTGTTTCTAATCTTTGGTGCATCCCTCTAGGAATATCTTTACTCTTACAAATTCATCCTCTAGTTGATTCTCTCTTAAGAAAAGAAATACAAATTTTCTAATAGAACTGATCAAATGTTTGGCTTGGATAACACTTATTAGAGAGATATTCAATTTGTATTTTTGTTCATTGATGATGAAACACTTCTTGTTAGCACTAAGAATCACCTTCAGATTGCATGGAAGGCAAGCCCAATACCCATCAGGTTATATGTAAATGTAAAAGAGTTTTTAAGGGGTCAAATGGATAAGACTCAATATGATAATGTTCTAACTGAGAAATATGGGCTAGCATGCATGAGAAATCGAGGTCTTGACTAACTTCAATCAGTAAGTGGGATTAAATGTGAACAGAGGGAAGAATTCAGTGAGAGGAATGTAGAGGTTGTTGGAAACATCAGGTCTGCAGACAACCTAAGGAAGAAAAACTCTAACACAAGATATTATTGAGTTCAAAGTTTAAGGACACTAAAGAAACATCATAATAATATTATAATCAAACATACATCATAATATCACCACAAAAATTCATGTGAACCATTCAAGCATGAACACTTTAGCATCAGAAGCAAATAAGATGGAATAAGAAGTTGATTTCTATTAACCAAGATGTCTCAAATCAAGTACATAACTAGTTCGCAGTAACTTTATCAAAATATTACAGTATAAGAGATCCTAGCTCAACCATTTTAACCTCTTCAAGCACTTCATCTATCTATTTATAACAAAAAAGAGAGGCAATAGCTAGAGGTGTGAGTTGGCCTTCTTCCCATGAAAATATCCTAGTAGTTATTTCATTTAACAGCTTAAACTACAAATGTGCTATAAAAAGGGAAAATTTTGGCCACTGATCAAACCAACTTCGAACTAACTTGATATTTTGTTGATGCACATTTCCATATGTGCCAAGTTTCATTTATATGCTTATAATTGTCATCATGCTACGAGTTGTTATCTTTGTCTATCTTCCACATCATCAGCCATTCACTAAGGTGATAATTTCAGCCCCCTATATTCCTGGTATCTATTGGTAGCGTCATTTGGTAGCGAGCTTCCATAGCGCGACCTCCAAAATAGACATGTTGAATGGGTAGCACCAAGCCATGTATACCTTTGTGTCGAATTCGGTCGCTGCCAAAATTTCAGTAGCCTAAACTTGTATGGCTCTATGTAGAATTCGGTCTCTGCCAGAATTTTGGTAGCGCCATCCTGTGTTCCTCTATGTAGAATTCAGTCTCTGCCAGAATTTTGGTAGCGCCATTATGTGTGTATGCTTGCAGTTCGGTAGCACCCAACTGACTTCGCAACACCATCCTTTCAATGCCAATAGTTTTGGTAGCACCCCCAGGAAATTAGTAGCATCATCACTACATCATTCTTAGGCACTTCGATAGCGTTATAGAAAACATGCAGGTAGTACTTTGAAGTTTAGACAATTTCGTAGCGCTAAAGCGCTACAGAATGTCTGCACTACTAGTGTCAAAAATATCAACTCTTTGCAGATCACCAAAACTCTGAATAGTATGCATTTAAAAGCCAATATAGCCTATATAGGTGGCAGAGGAAGTATTTCCTTAATTACATATTCTTGCAAAAAGGGGCCATCCTAAAAAATGAAATTCACCTCTCAGTAACTACTCCATCAACCTGACACTCCTTCTTGTGGAAGCAGGATTTCCCTTTGGCAAAACAACATGCTTCCCTTTAGCAGTAGTAGGATTATTCACTGGAACTATGCTTTCTTTGGTTGTTGGCTTATCTTGTTCAATAGCAGCTTCAATCAACACCTACAAATTTCTTTGATCCATCTCATCTTGGAAATGTTGCAGCTCTGCTTTGAGCTTTCTGTTCTGAGACTGAAAGTCTTTGTTCTGCCTATAAAGGTTTTTGAGCTGCCTATGGAGAGGTTGGGCCTTTCTTGCTGCAAACCTTGCTAGATCAAGGGTGTGGCTATAGCCATCCATGAGTTCTTTCATCTTAACCCTATTAGACATGGCTTCTTCTTTCAAATGAGTCACCTCCTTCCTAGCATCCCTGAGTTTCCTGATTCATCTTTTGAACATTTGGCTGCTAGGTGGAGTAGTGATGTGAACAGTCTCAGCAGGATTTTTCAAGGTTTCCTCTTTCTGTTGGATATCAATTACTATGTCTATCTCAACAGGCTTCTTGATGCCTTTGCCTTTATCTTTATTCTTCTGTGTGGGGATTTCTTCTTTCTTCTCCATAGGATTTTCATTACCTTGGCCCTTGTCTTTCTTCTTCTGTACAGGGATTTCTTCTTTCTTCTCCATGGGCTCTTCAATGCCTTGGCCCTTATCTTTCTTCTTCTAAAGGATAGCGACTTTTGGTAGGGCCTGTTCATCAACAGCCTCTTTAAGAGTTGATGATCTTGTGAAAGGCCTTCTGACCTTGATGTTGGCTGCTGAAGGAGATGAGGAGAAGTGTAGCTTCTTCCCTTTCTTGGTTGTAGTTTTAGTAGAAGAAGGGGCTTCTTCTAACTATGGTGGAGGATGGGGTGAAAGGTCTCTCTATGGGGAATGATAAGCCTCTTCCTTATTTCTTGCAATCTCCTTGATGGCCTCTTGATCCTGAAAAGGAACTCTGCTCTTTCTCTTCTTGCTAGTACATGCTTTAGCAGCATTGGTGGATGGTAAAGGGCTTGCTATCTGCGACTGAGGAGTAGATGTTATATCCAACTTCATGTGAGAAGAAATAATGAAATGTTCCCATGAGATATCCTTCTTACCTAGCTCTTCAGAAACCAGCATTCTAATCAACCCAAAATGAAAGATGCTAGTATCCACAGCCTTAGACTTGGATTGAATTTCTGACACTTAACACAGGCTCTAATCTTAGCACAAACATCGGTGAACAGACTAGGCCAAAAGTACCTAGCCCTGAGAATCTTATATGTCATGGTTCTCCAAAAATGATGCCCCCCACATAAACTGTCATGAAAATCAGACATAATCGTTTGGGCTTCTTTTGGGTCTAGGCATCTCAAAAGCACTCACAATGGGTCTTTCCAATACAAGACTTGATCAATAAGGTGGTATTTGATTGATTTGATTTTTAAGGCCCTCACCTTGTTCTTTTTCCATACCATCTGGAGGCTGTAATTTCTGTAGGAAAAATACAATGTCATTGTACCAACTGCAATCTACCAAAGTAGGGGTGACTTGAGAACCTTTGCTAGTCAATTCGGCCTATTTGTTTTCTAAGCATGTGTTGATGAAGTTTACCCCCAAGGTTGATAAATTTGGTTCATCCAACATCTTTTCTAAACCCTGGCCTTTAACCAATTTGGTAGGCTTAATCTCAAGATCAAATTCAAGGATTTTAGAAATCCACTTGCTCCTTTTTCCATCTATATCAGGCTGAATAAGAATTTCCTTTACAGAAGCTGATGGGACATAGGAAATCACTCTTGAATGCAGCACATAAACTCTAAAAGACTTGAGAGCTTTGACCAATGCATAGGTCTTCTTATCCATGATGTCATATTTTAATTCAGCATCTCGTAATTCCCTTCTGAAAAAAACAATGGGTTGCTCTAAGCCTTCAGCGTTCTTCTGCAACAAAACAACTTCTACTGTATCAAATGAAGCGAAAGAAAAAATAAGAAAACCCTTGGATTAGTCTGGGATGATAAGGATAGGGGCTTCGGTCAAGGCTTTCTTTATTTGATCAAAATAATTACGGGACTCAGTAATCCATTTGATTTCATTACCTTTTCTCAACATGGTTGTGATATACTTGACCAACTCGGCAAAATTTGAAACAAACCTTCTCAAAAAAATAATTTTTCCCAAAAAGGATTGAACCTCCTTTTTGGATCTAGGAAGTGACAAGGTTTGGATAGCTTCAACCCTACTAGAATCAATCCTTACCCCTTCATCTGACATAATATGACCCAATAATTTTCCCTCCTTCATGGCAAACAATGATTTTTTTGGATTCAAAGAAAGACCAAATTTTCTGCATTTCAAGAAAAAAAAAATTAAATGATCATAGTGTTCTTTATCAGATTGAGAGAACACTATTATGTCATCTAAATAGATAAAAACAAACTTTTCCTTATCTCCAATAAATGCTATGTCCATAGCTCGTTGAAAGGTCGCCCCTGCATTCATCAAACCAAAGGGAATCTTAGTGTACATGAATGTACCCCAAGGAGTGGTAAAGGTTGTCTTCTCTCTATATTCTGGAAAAACAGAGATCTTATTGTAGCCAGAAAAGCCATCAATCGTGGACATCCCAGGCTGCACATGTCACCCTCGGTAATATATGTTCCATCTTGGGCAAAGGGTAATTATCCTTTTTAGAACTTCTGTTCAGATTCCAAAAATCGACACAAAGTCTGATTTCTCCATTATTTTTTCTCATTGGGACCAAGTTGGCCACCCATTCAGAATACCTCAAAGGAATAATAATTTTATCATCTAAAATATTTTTCACCTCTTTCTCCATGACAGGCAGCAACATAGGATTTATTTGCCTCAACTTTTGCCTAAAGGGTTTGGTCTCTTCCTTTAATGGGATCTTGTGCTCTATAATCCTTATGTCGTAAGTTTTGAGATCTTCATAAGTCCAAGAGAACACATCAGCAAATTCTTTTAACAACTCAGTATATTCTGCCCTCTGCTCTCTTGATAGGCTGCTTGACAACTTGACATATTTTGGATCCTTTTCTGTGCCCACATTGAACTCGGTTGTATTAGCATCATCAGTGGACACTTTCCCCTTTACCGCCACATCATTTTCGTCAAATAATCTTTCCAAAGGAACCAGTCCTTTTGGAATGTGGTTGCTAGGTAGTTGCACAATATGATGATTAGATATTTTATTAAGGAAAACATCAGCATGAGGATTAATTTCATAATCATGATCCTAATCAATGTGTAATGTAGAAAAATCATCAACAGTATCGAGGAATTGTTTAAGTTCAAGATCATCTTCAAACACCTTCCAATATTTGACATTGTCCGGTATAGAAGGCATGTATTTGACTTCTACATCATACTTGAGTTTAGGTGGGAAGGGGACTCTGAAATTGCTTGTTGATACAACCAAAGAATCAGCCATGGTATTCTCTTCTCTAGGAATAAATGAAATGTTAAAAGCTGAGAACAAATTGTCCACCAAGTCCCACACTTCATTTCTATAAGACTTGAGCCTAGGGTGTTTAGTCTGGTAGAGATTTTTTGTCTAATGGATGATCAATTCATCATCCCCAAATATTGATAGCTCTAGAGGGGGGGTGAATGAGTGTGTGGATCTTTTTCCCAAAACTTCCCTCTTACACAAAACTCCCTAGTTAACATTCAACATTTACTCATTACCAATTGTTGTCATTTATAACCAGTTACATGTGAACATATATCAACAATATATCATCAACAAGTCATCACCACAAGGAACACAAAGAACACAAGATGTATGTACAATTTTTATTTTTATTATGGACAACAATCCAGGGGTTTTCCAACAACAACTGAATAGAGTACAACTCTACAAGAGCACCAGCTCTATAATGCAAGACTTGGCTTACATACTCAACACCAACTGAGATGAGGCAACAATCCTCAACAGATATCAATCTGTCAACAGGTACACAACATGTCAGTAGTGCAGCCCACGTGTGTATGCGGCCAGTGTATACAGAAACCTGCGTATACCTTCTGAGCTTATTAGGGTTTGTCCTTCAATACCAACTCAAATCCTCTGCAACCAATATATCATTCTCTTCTATCTCTGACTGTCCAATCTGACCACTATCCAGTCACAACATATCCAAACTTTCCAATAGTCTACTCATGCTCCACAATCAATCAATATGAATACTATCTCAATCATGTACAAAAACTAGTATATCATATCAATCATGTCACCACTGAATCACAAGAGTACTGCTCACTCCATCAACCAAATCAACCAAACTGAACCACATCATAGAATCCATACCAAGAATTCCCTAAGCATTCACATCACATCAAAAAATCGTATCCATCAAGATAATATTGTAACCATACCAGTATCTAAGTGGCATATCTGAGCCCATAGAATGCAAATATGGAAATTACCTCATCATCCAAGAGCTTGGCACCAGCTCAAACACAATTCTCCATCATTCCATCCACTGTACGCGCCTTGTCCTCATACAGCCCGCGTATGTACGTTCCCTAGCCCATTACATCCCGCGTACACCTTAGAAACTAGGGTTTTTGAAGCTCCGAGACTTTTTCCGTCAAGATCTCCGATATTGCCAAAATTTTGATGCGTCCATGAGATCCTCCTCACGCTCTCTTTCTCATAATAGATCTTCAATCATGCTCAAGAGATCCATACCAAATATGCTCTCACAAGAAGCTCTCCATCAATACTCCAAAAGATATTCTCACAAGAAGCTCTCCATTGATCCCCCAAAAAGGATGATTTGCAAGAGACCATTGTTATCTTATTTATACTTTCATTCTCTAGGTCACTTAACCCATTTCTAGGTCACTTAACCTATTTTCCTTATTTTAGGGTTAACCACTTTCCATAAAT
>SNQJ01S0000183.1:47152-111142 GCA_010110895.2 Picea sitchensis
GGATAACTCAATCCGCAAAGCGTCTTCCCATGAGGGCTTTCACCGTAAGGGGACCACTTTGGAGTTCATCCATTTGTGCACCTTATCAATCATTATAAGACAATAATGAGTCATCTATACATTTTTCCAACAATGAATCATATACATCAACTATGCATCATGTATCAATGACAATTCATTGATCCATCTTCGTCATATCAATGACAACTCATTGATCCATCTTTGTTGATTGGTTTCCGCTTGAAATCTATCATTCTCATCAAAGACAATAAATATACTTTGTTCATCAATCATCAATCAATCAAGCCTATCAAACAATCCATAATTTGACATCAATTAATGACATCAATCAATCACTTGACATCAATCAATGACATCACTCAATCAAACCATTGGCATCAATGACAACATGATCCAACATAAATAAGGTCACAACCAGATCGTTAATGATCCCAAGACACTTCACTTTCCTGGAATCAAAAGAATATAAGTCATGGTAGGTCTTTGTGATTTCTAACCCAAGTTCATCCATAACGGTTTTCGGCATGAGATTCTGGGATGCCCCTGAATCCATCAAAGAATTATGCAGCACCTTATCATGTATATAAAGTAATGTAAAGAAAGGAGGGGACGAATCATCTCTATCTTATATCAATGGACCCAAGATAACCATTGGTTTTTCATCTTGTAGATTTACTGAATCAATGGCACTTGGAGAGGCTTCGGGTTGTAACATTTTGGAGAGATATTTTTTTAACTCTTCATTTTTTATCAATTCCAAAAAAGGTACGGGGATCTTGATTTTTTGGATCTCATTCTCAAAGTTGAAGGAAGATGAAGACTTCAGGATCTCTTTGGTTTCAGGGGTAGGATTTATGACCAAAACTTGGGGACTTTGAGTGTCTTTCAAGGATGATTTTAAGGATGGAAAATTATTTTAAAATGTATAAACCTTGGCGAATATTACTAATCCTTCATATGCCAACTATAAATGTTTGGCGATATTTTTGTAAAAATATTCAAATTTCTAAGGATTTTATATAGTTTGTATAAAATTTTGGCGATTTTTGAGGTAAAATAATTTTATCCTATATAATTTGGGTGAATCATTTTTAGAATAGCGAATCGTTTTTTGGGAAAAACCATGGAAAATTAGCCCATGAGCGAAATTTAGCCCCTAAAATCATCCCTACTGTCTTTTTCCTTACTGCTAACTGTCACAGCCTTGGCAGAATTTTCTTTTTGAGCAGGTTGATTAGAGCCATCAGTTTTTTCCTCATTCTTTTTAGATATTAGATTATATCTATTAGGACTTTCTTTTTCTTTCTCTCCCTTACTTAATTCATTTATTTGAATATCCATCAAGGATTGCTCATATGCATATTGATTCAAGTGAGGGTATGGGGATGTTTCACCTAAGAAATGAATCTCGGCATCAACTTCCTCCTCGTCTCCTTCTTCATCAACAACCAGGTTGTTTTGTAAAGGAGTTTTCACCTTTTGATCATCTCTCTCTCTATTTCTAGGATCTCTGGGAAGGATCTGGGGAGCATTATTTGGTCTCCTGAAGTTACCTCTATTATCAGTATTTTGAGTATTTATATAGGTTTGTTTTCCTTCCAATTTTAACTTCTCAATCTTAGTAGAAATGGATTTTACTAATTTGGTAAGTTCATCTACTTGAGAATGGACAACATGGGAGTCGAAGTTGAAGCTTCAGCTCTGTTTTTTCTCCTGTCTCTATCAGATTTTCCCCTGAGTTTATGAAATGCCACTATGTTGGATTCTACCTCCAAGGTTGCATCTTGCATATGGGCTAAGGAGGTTGATCTTCTTTCTCTCAGTAGAAGGCAGAACTCGGGGTCAATGGCACTGGCATAAGTGATTTTTGCAGAGGTTTATGTGGGTTTTATCTCATCAGGAATCTTATTGTACATTTTTTTGAATCTTTTAGAGAAGTCAGAGACAGACTCTCCCTCTTTCCTTTTTAGGGATCCAAATTCAGTGATATAGTACAAGAAGTCCTTTTTGTCCCCCCAGTGCCTCAAAAAGGCCTTGTCTAGCACCTCAATGTCAGTAATGGATCCAGGGGCCAACCCCCTAAACCACTTCCTAGCCTCACCAAAAATGCTTTGGACGAAGACACTCATCCACACATCCTCATTTTCAATGTTTTGATTGTCTGCATAACTATTAACTATAGAAGGAAGCAAGATGTTCTTCAGCGGTTATATCTTCTTCTCCTGTGAATTTGGGCATGTAATTTAAATAATCTCCAGGAGGGAGAGCATTCACTGGTTGAGGTAAGACAAGAAGGTCATATCTTGCAGCCAATATGGAATCCATCCTATTTGCAGAGGGTTTAGCACCTGCCATTGGATTTTGAACTTTTGGAGAACAAGGAGGAGAAGGGAACTTGACTGCGTGCAGTTTAGGAGAAAAAGGAATGTATGAAGGGGAAATTTCAGTTTACACAGTAGAACGTTGAGTCTTGGAAGAAGATGGTAAAGTTTGTAAAGGGGACGAGGTTTTCTTTTCTTTGGCAGCATAAATTTTAACAAGAGGAGGGGTAGAAAATCCTAAAGTAGGAATATCTTCAAGACTCTCAAGACTAAACCACTTTAAAATGTCAGGGGAAGAAAGAATTTCAAAGATTTCTTCTTTCAAATCAGTTTCAAAAGAGGAGTATTCAATAGGAAACTTTTGAAAATCAAGATTCTTATATACTTCAATAGAAGGTAAAGAAGGATTACTTGATATAACAATTGGAGTATTAAGAGTGGAATCAAGCAACTGACCAGAAGCACTTATAGCAGTAACAAAAAAACTTTCTTCAGAATATTTTCCCTTCTTGATGATCTTCTCTGGGTCAGCCTCAGGTGGAAAAAAAAGGTAGTTGTGGATTTGATCTCGTATGTTTTCCTTTAGGCGCCACAGCTGAAACAATGGAGTCGCCAGGTGCAAGCTGCAATCTTCAAGATACTAAGTTCCAATGCACCTTCAGAACTAGTAAGCTTTGTCGTTCGATCCCGGGGAAAAGTTATCAAATTGTTCCCCGGTAGCGGCGCCAAGAATGTTAGCACTAAGAATCACCTTCATATTGCATGGAAGGCAAGCCCATCCTTCTCTACACCACACTCCCTTAGAAAATTTACATCCCCTCCAGGAATCCAGCACAAACACATCATGAATCTCTTGGTTGGGGCTCCAAGAAATCTAGTTGCAACATTAGTGCTCACAACAACATTTACAAATCCTGCCTCAGGTAATTTCTCAGTGAAAATTCACTTACAAGCATGGAAACCTCATTCTTAACATAATTATGAGCTTCAACAAGCTATATTCAACACCTATTATGGTTGCATCCTCTTTCCTAACACTCTCTTTGTTTTTCTTCTCTTCTCCCAATTGTAAAAATATGATCCCCCTCTCTACTCAAATTTATTTTCATTTTCTCTCTTGCATTCTTCACTCTCACATTTCCCAATAATTGTTGTACTCAACCCATGCTTCATAACTAGGTGAGTTGAATATCTCACTCAACCTCTTACATGTATTTAATGATACAATTTTCATCATGAGTGTACTTATCCCATGCTCTCATAATGATCTAGATTTATGAGTGGAACTAAATGAATAACAGACTGAATACAATAACACGGAGATACAGATAACAACAACAGATATCTGATGAACAATAACGTCTATTGAATAAATAAAATAGGTTGAAACTGTAAAACTGCAGAACTGAAACAACTTGCTCTAATGGTGGTAGCTATCTATGAGAAGAGATGTGGTTGTTATGCGAATTCGTCTGAGAAGAATGATTATAATGAGGCTCCAGAGGCCTTTTTAACATTACTCATGAATGCCAAAACCCTAGACATCCAAAAACCTAACCCTAGGAAATGAAACACCAAGATTTGTATGGGCCTCGATGGGTAAGTTGGTACCTCAACTTCTCGGGGTCCTAACTTTTGCATACAACCTCCGTATTAGGCATGTGATAGCCCATTGGAAAGGTCTTTTCGAGAAATATACAGTAATTCATCAAACTCTAACTCTATCTACAGTTTAACTGTGGCAATCCAAAAAAACACCTTTTAGGGCCCCAAAACGGCCCTGGAAGTACAGAAAGATGTACTGACATGAAAACTTCCAAAATAATCTAGTTGGATTAGGTGGGCAGCCACTAATATCCACCTAGAAACTTTGTAGGGCTTCAGACAACCCTGAAAGTGTAGAACCCACAATTATAAAGAATTATAAAAGAACGTGTTGAATTGAAACTGTCGAAAGGAGCTAGTTGGAATAGGTAGGTGGCCACCAATATCCACCTGGATTAGTCCTCCCCCTTTAGGAAGTAATGGTATCAATTGCGTTGAGTGCTCCCATCAGGTGAGGAAATTTCTATTGAATTTGGCCCTAGGTGAGCCATTTTCCTTGGTGTAGGATCTTCCCTGCCTTGACAACCTGATAAAGTTGGATCCTCTGCTGGCAAGTGCCCTTGACCTCTGTGTCCACTATTTGATTAGTGTATGCCTATTCCATGAAGTCATGGTTGAGCTTTGTTGGTGTCATTTTTTTTACGATCTCAGAGGTGTCCAATAATGGTGGAAAGTATGGTTGAAGGAGGTCTACATTGAACACTCGATGTAATCCAAGAAAGGGGGGAGTGTTGAGCTCAAAATAATTGTCTCCCACAACCTTGGTGATAGTGTAAGGCCCATAGCAAAGTGGACAGAGATTTCTATGGGGCCTTGTAAGGCATTCTTTCTGCAAATGTAACCAGACCTTGTCCCCCACTTGAAACTTGTACGATACCTGTTGATCATGGAACTACTTGTACTTAGCATTGTCTTCATACAAAATATCATGGACCTGATGGTGGATGTGTTGAATCTACTCACTGAATCTGGTGGCTTTGTTGGCCTCAGACTGAACATGGAATGATTTTTTCTGTGTGGTTGCAAGAGGTAGTGCAACATCAATGGGACCCAAGAGTTGGAATCCTAGCCCCACTTCAAATGGGCTATGTCCAGTGGAGCTATGAAGAGATTTTTTGTAGTTCTTTTGAACATAGGGAAGACTCTCATCCCATGTACATGGATGCTTAGAGTTATAATGCGCGGGATGTGCATAATCATATGATTGACGACCTCTATCTAGCCATCGGTTTGAGGGTGGAAGGTAGTGGATTTAGTGAGCTTGGTGTCCAATAGTGACCAAAGACTCGACCAAAATGTGTTGAGGAACCTGTTTTCCCGATCGGATAAGATGGTCTATGGTATTCCAAAATCGACCCACACTCGTTCGAAGAAGAGATTGGCAGTATCTATAGTTTTTATGATTTTCTTGCAGGCTGTGAGAATGACCATATTTGAAAACCGATCAACCACCAAAAATACACAATCATTGCCTTGCTTGGTGGATGGAAGACCATACATGAAATCCATAGAGATAGGTTCCCAAGGCCTCTCAAGAGTAGGAAGTTGAGTGTATAATCCTTGCTTCTTGATGGCTGGCTTGGAAATGGCACAGGAAGTACAAGATCTCATATACGTGTTGACGTCCTGTCAAAGTTTTGGCCAATAAAAATGTTTATGTAGAACGGCCACAATTTTCTCCATGTCAAAATGTCCTGGCATCCGACTGTAGTGAGTCTCCCAAATTATATTTGCACACTCGCTTGCAGGAACATAGAGGTGACCCAGATGACATAATAGTTTATCCTGAATGTGAAAATCGGTGACATCCGCGCATGTACCCAAGAGCTGATAGGTTGTCATGAAGTTAGGATGTTGTTGATAAATTTGGGGCCACTCAGATGCCTCATGCCCATAGAAATGGAGCACGATGGTGAGTGTTACACATCAAAATTACTCACTTCAATGATGACCTATTGTCGTCATTACAAGTGTCGCAAGTGTCACATTTTGGCCACAAGTGTCACAGACATCATACAGTCGTCTTTCCCATGTCATGTCTCGAACGACATCACAAGGAACACTTGAAGACACCCTTAGAGATTGGTTAAAGAAGAAGAAACCATTTGATGAAGAGTACAAAACTTTTTCCATGGAAAAAACCACTTAAAAATGAATTTTGAAGGCCAACGCTCCCCTACCCACTATCAGGGAGTGTCAACACTCCTTGACCTTCTTTGGGGGAGCGTTACAGTACTCTGTGCACCCTTTTGGGGGAGCGCTAGGATTTTTTTAGGAAACTTTGGACAGTGCTCCCCTACCCACTGTCAGGGAGTGCCAACACTCCTTTCCCTCATTTGGGTCAGCGTTCCAACACTCTGTGCCCGATTATGGGGGAGCGGAAGATTGTTTGAGGAAATCTTGAGTTGTTGAGGAAAATCAGGGAAAAATCCCCCTCATCTCTGGAGTTGGTTGGATTCAAATATGAAGTCACAGTTGGATCTTAGGGAAGATACACAACTGATGGAGAAGGATCCTCAACCTATCCCAAGAATCTCTAAGGTGGTTGGGTCTCTCCAAGCTTATATAAGGAGGCCTTCTCATGGTGAAATAGATGGAGTTTTAGAGATACCAAACTTATAATCTCATGAGAAGTGGAATTGAAGACATTAAAGGCATCAAACATATGATCTCATAAGGGATATAATCAGTGAATAATAGTCATTTTTTTTGTAGATCATTTGAGCAAGGGGTTGGACAAGGAGAGCTTGGTGAGGCTACTACAACTTCATCAAAGGTCTGTAAGTATTGTTATCGAGTTCATATTAATACATGTGATTGGCATGTTTCTTTCGACGTTGTGTATGCCTACATGAAATTGTCTTTGATAGATAGATCTAGTTTTGAATTAATCATGGTAGAATAGGAAGTTGTTTTGTCTTTGTTGTTATTGGATTGCAGGACTTGTTGAAGAGGTTGGGGATCAAGGCTCAACTTGGACTTAGCAAGGACAAACATCGTAAAAAGGTACATCTTCTTCCTTTTCTCTATTTTATTGAATTAGCTAGGTTTAAAAGGATCTCAGTGACCAAATTTATCACCTTTCTGTCTTTATCTTAGAGATTTAGAGTTTAAGAGGAAATCCACTTGTTCGCAAGGGGATTTTCCTGTAACAGAAATTGGCAACTCCACTGGGGAATGAATCTAGTTTTGGTTTCCTTCCTTGGTCTTGTTTTGGCCTTTTATCACCTTTATATATTATTCATGTTGTGTTTCTAATTCTTATATGTGTTGTTGTCTCTTGGATTCATTCCATACACACTCAATTTCTAGATTTTCCTAATTTTTTTATTTTTATTTTTATTTTTTTATTTTTTTTGGGAAATGTTTTTGAGTTCTGAGAGGCCAACGCTCCCTTGCCTCTATAGCCAGAGCGTTGGCACTCCATTGAAGTCTCCCATAGAGAATTTCAATGCTCTGGTACCCTTGACACCAGATCACTGGTTTTGTTTTACTAAGAACCTTTTGGGAGTTGATCTCTTATTTTAATATTTTGTTGATTCATTTGCTCAGGGTTAATATCATCTCAGTGTGTCCTTGTTTTGGCCTCCAACATCTTGATTTCTAAGAATTGATGATGTTTTGTTTGGATTTTTGAAATTTTTCTTCCTTACTTTGAGTCACTCTTATTCCCTGAGATTTGGAGTCGATCCACTACTTTTTAACTTATCTGATTGAATGAAAGTTGTTGTAAGGAAATTCAGAGATCTATGCATTGTTCCATTTGATCTTTGAGGTCATTTTTCCCAATAAATTACTCTTGTATTTACTTATATTTTCCCACCTTTCAGATCACTTTTATTGTTTTTTCATCATCCATTAGCCTTCTCCTACCTTCACTAGTAATTTCACCAATTTTTATGCATTCTCGGTGAGTTTTTCTTCATTTGTTTTGACTGTTTTTTCAATTTCTGGGTGGACCAACGCCCCCCTGTAGGCCATATCAAAGTGATAGAACTCCCCTATAGTGATTTAGGGAGCGTTGCAGCACTCCGTACCCTTGAAACAGGGAGCGTTGGTCTCCTTTTTGGAGGACTTTTGCCCTTTTCTACTCAGATTTTCTCAGCCTGTTTTGTGGAAGTTTTTACCCAGAATTTGTGATTGGTTTGTGAAGTTATTTAGGCTGATATTTGGTGCTTATCACCCCTTATTTTATTGATTGGAGCTTGAAACATTTTCAGAAATGTGAAATTTTCCTTTCTAGCTGCTTGTTTTGTCGAGACAATTTGAGTGATTTCTCTTTCTCTCTATCTTTTCTTGGATTCTTCTCTGCATCTTCTTGTACTCAATGAATGTTTGTCAGTTGTCTAATCCTTGATTGAGTTATTGTTAGGACAAGTCTCTACTTGTTTTCTTTTAGTTCTCATTTCTTTGAGTGAATGCTTTGTTTGAAAACCTTTGTCGCTTCGTGTATTTTGCATCTGCATTTGACTCTTTCTTCTAACTGAAAGTTTTGGAGCATTGAAGGATTTTAATATTCTTTCTTTATACATTAGAATCAAACAAATACCATACTTGCATTCTGGATTTTGGGTAGTGAAACTAGTTTGCATTTGAAGTAGCGAAATTGCATGGTTTTTGGCATTTCAATACATTGTGCATCTGGAAATGATAAACGTTTTCTTCTTCTCGTAATATAGCTTTCATCGAAGTGAAATATTTGCATTCTCATTTATTTTCATTGTTTAGAGTCAGTCAAAACATCATTTAGTCCACTCCATGTTCCTCTTGAGTAAACAACAACCTTAAAATCAAGTGCTAAACTAAACTTTATCAAACATTTTTACATTTTCTATTAGCAAACCTACATTAGCTTAAGGTGTAGGGCATTGGAATAGGTTGAAAGGATAACTTTCCAAAGTTGTCAAACAAACTTAGCATCTTGCGATAGGGAGAGAAAATCCATTTTTCATATCAGCTTACTGGGATCCACCTCTCACACAAGAGTTACGCACGAGGTCGCGTTTGGGAGAGTTACGGATATTATCCCTCTGTGGTTCAACCATTCGTAGTAGTCAAATCGTATATTGGGGGTTCTTCTTGAGGCTCAACTGTCTTCATTTGGTCGTGCTTTGTGAATTCTGAATCCATTTGGGGTCCTCTGGACTTACACCAGTCCACTTGTCCTCAGTTCTCTTGAAGTATTTCAGACTTGTTATCCTGCCCATATGTTAGAGTGGACTGTAAATTGTACCCGCCCAGGGGATAACTATGAGTTGGTGACCTTAGTATCCATAATCTTCAGGGTCTTACACAAGGTGACGGTGAAGGGAAGTCTCACTATACCTGGAACAGACATTGGTCAAACTCACTCGAGCTCCTTGGAGGGTAAATCCACAATTACTACATGGAAGCTTGCACCAAGGCGTAAGTTTGTTAAGCAGGTCGCCAACATAACTTATCCACCCGCTCTATCCCCGCCCCTTCCTATATTGATCTCGAGACGTTGGATTTCATCACCAACTAGTGGTTTCATTGTTGGAAGTTTTGTTAGATTGTTTGCTTCTTAGATTCATAGTGTGTGTTGCTTGTTTTACTTAGTGGACCTTAGGTCGAGTCAGTGTCAATGGAATAAAATCCTGGGAGTACCGATGGAGAAGGGTTCTTATCCTACCCATACAGTCGGACTTGTTATCCTGCCCATACGTTCGGACTGGACTATCGACTGTACCTTTGTCCTCATATGGATGAGGCTTCTTCTCTTTTGGAAAACCTTCAACTTCCAACTGGTTATCGTAAGATTTCCCCCAACCCATCATTAGTTGACGGAATGGTCAATCTGGTTCCATCCTCGGTCAATCTGGTTTATTAGGTGGTCAATCTAGTTTCATCCTCGGTTGAACCACTAACCAAAGTAGTTGATCCAGTTTCGTCATCGATCAGCCCCACTTTTCGTCTAAAAAGTGAAACCCAAGTGAGTGATCCAGTCCCATCATTGGTCAGTCCCACCATTCATCTGAAGAGTGCTAATGTGGTCAATCCTACTCCTCCTCTGATGAGTGCCAAAGTGGTTTCTCTGATCCCTTCATCAGTCAGTCTGGTTGATCATGTCATCAATCAGGTCATGTCCTTAGTTGAACCAGTTGACAAAGTGGTTGATCCAATCCCATATTCGGTCGATCTTTCTCTCTCGTTAGAGAGTGCAACCCAAACGGTCGTTTTGTTTCCACCAGTAGACCCCATTCTCCCCTTGGAGAATGAAACAAAAGTGGTCGATCTAATCTCATCATCGGTCGATCTTACTCTCCCGCTAGAGAGTAAACTCGATTCTTCCCATGTTTTTCTCGTTGATACAGAATCTACCATGCTGGGGGCATTCCTCCTTCTCCCGTGAAACCCCCTCCAAGTAATGAGGCCATACTTTTTTATTGGGGTGTGCTAACTGGACCTCGTCTTCCCTCTCACATTCCTTTCAATATTATAGTACAGGTTTGTGGTCAGGACATTCCTCTTGCGTTGATAGATGAAGGTTCATCCGGTAGTATTTTGTCCTCTATTGCTTGGCAAGCTTTGGGTTATCCTCAGCTTGTGCCAGTTACCCAGACTTTGTTTAATTTTAATAGAATAACCACTCACCCTTTAGGGATCCTTCCCTAGTTTCCCGTAACTTTGGGAAGGAAAACTATCTTTATTGATGTTATGGTAGTCCAGGACCCCTTGGATTTTGATTTACTCCTTGGGAGAGATTATGTTTATGCCATGAAAGTTATTGTGTCCACTCTTTTTCATGTGATATATTTCTCGCATGATGGAATAATGGTGACTATTGATCAACTTTCATTTATTGGCCCTAACATGACCATCAACCCAATGACCTCCCTACACGGTTCTTATATGAAATCAGTATCACCCCTGCCACAGGTAAATTATGTGGCGTGAATTAGATCCAATAGTTGACATGGTGATCTCTTCTATAGGGATATTAGAGCCATATCTCCCTACCCTTATCGAGGTTGTCGACATGTATTCCTTCCATAGTGCTTTTCTTCCATCTAGAGAAGATCTCTTGCAAGACATGATTGACGTTTGTCCCTTGACATGTATTCCTTCCAGAGTGATTTTATTCCATCTCGAGAAGATCTCTTGGAAGACATGATTGACGTTTGTCCCTTGACATGTATTCCTTCCAGAGTGTTTTTCTTCCATCTCGAGAAGATCTCTTGGAAGACATGATTGACGTTTGTCCCTTGACATGTATTCCTTCCAGAAAATTGTCCTCTTGGAAGCCACGATAAATAATAAGCTACGAGCATAGTTTTCCTCTCTGTGGCAAGCTCATTAAAAAATGAAACAGAAGTTACGAGCATAGTTTCTCTTCTCTGTGCCAAGCTAGTTAAAAAATGAAACAGAGGCTATGAGCATAGTTTTTCTTTTTTCTGTGGCAAGCTTGTTAAAAAATGAAATAGAAATCTAGGGATTGAACCCGGAGCCATGAGCATAGTTCTTTTCATATGCCAAGCTCGTTAAAAAATGAAATAGTAACCTCTCCTGTCGAGTTGATTCTTTCGTTAGGTCTTGTATTTGAACCTTCATTTCATCCACCTGAATCTTTTTTCTCCATCTAGTACAAAAATTGGTGACAACCCCAAAGTCGGTGAATGAATTGAATCTTGGGGGGCATGTCTCCATCCTTTGATTATCATTCTGGAGTTATGCCACTAGCTTTTCAATATAGGGTTAGAGTACCAACCATCCATGGGTATCCCAACCTTTGGAAATTACGTTGGGAATTTACAAGCATAGTTTAATTTTGTTTCAAGCTTGTGTAAAAATGAAACCAATACCGAGCTTAGTCTTTGTTCTTTCTCTCACTCGTAAATACATGAGAATGTAACCGAGTATACTTTTATCACTTTTTCGGACTCGTAAAGGTTATACGAAAAAGGAACCCCTGGAGTCTCCTTTAAGCTCTTTTCAGACCCTCTAAACATGAAAAGATTGTCGAGTGATATTGCTTCCTTTCACACTCGTTAAAAGGTTTGAAAGGGCATCTTGTGAGTGTTAGTTTATCTCTTTTTTGGCCTCGCAAGACTAAAATTACGAAAAAGGACAACCCTGGAGTCGCATTTAAGTTATTTTCAGACTCTCTAAACATGAAAATCAGCGAGTTTACCTTCTCTGGACTCGTTAAACCAATACCGAGCTTAGTCTTTGTTCTTTCTCTCGCTCGTAAATACATGAGAATGTAACCGAGTATACGTTTATCACTTTTTTGGACTTGTAAAGGTTATACAAAAAAGGAACCCCCTGGAGTCTCCTTTAAGCTATTTTCAGACTCTCTAAACATGAAATGATTGTCGAGTGATCTTGCTTCCTTTCACACTCATTAAAAAATTTTAAAGGGCGTCTTGCGAGTGGTATTTTATCTCTTTTTCGGCCTCGCAAGACTAAAATTATGAAAAAGGACAACCCTGCAGTCGCCTTTAAATTCTTTTCAGACTCTCTAAACATGAAAAATCATTGAGTTTACCTTCTCTGGACTCGTTAAACCAATACTCAGCTTAGTATTTTTTCTTTCTCTCACTCGTAAATACATGAGAGTGTAACCGAGTATACTTTTATCAATTTTTCGGACTCGTAAAGGTTATACGAAAAAAGGAACCCCCTGGAGTCTCCTTTAAGCTCTTTTCAGACTCTCTAAACATGAAAAGATTGTCGAGTGATCTTGCTTCCTTTCACACTCATTAAAAGGTTTGAAAGGGTGTCTTGTGAGTGGTAGTTTATCTCTTTTCGGCCTCGCAAGACTAAAATTACGAAAAAGGACAACCCTGGAGTCGCCTTTAAGTTCTTTTCAGACTCTCTAAACATGAAAAATCACCGAGTTTACCTTCTCTGGACTCGTTAAACCAATATCGAGCTTAGTCTTTGTTCTTTCTCTCGCTCGTAAATACATGTGAATGTAACCAAGTGTACTTTTTCACTTTTTTGGACTCGTAAAGATTATACGAAAAAGGAACCCCCTTGGAGTCTCCTTTAATCTCTTTTCATACTCTCTAAACATGAAAAAATTGTCGAGTGATCTTGCTTCCCTTCACACTCGTTAAAAGGTTTGAAAGGGCATCTTGTGAGTGGTATTTTATCTCTTTTTCAGCCTCACAAGACTAAAATTACGAAAAAGGACAACCCTAGATTCGCCTTTAAGTTCTTTTCAGACTCTCTAAACATGAAAAATCACCGAGTTTGTCTTTTTTGGACTTGTTAAAAAATATACATTGAAGGGCCCATATGGGACCGAACCCTTACTTCTTCCAGTTCGTTAAACAAAGGAAGAGGGACTTACTGAATGTGAGTTTTATCGAGCATGTTTTATCCTCCTCAAGCTCGTTAAATCAAAAATAGGTACTTGTCTATATGGATGGGGGGGGAAATTGAAGGAAGCAAGCCAAGCAGTTTTTGGGAACAATATAGGTCACTCTTACAGTTGCCCTTGAAAATAGCACTTTGTCTTTCCATACATTTTAATTCGTTGAACCTCTGCACTGAACCAATCCTCTGAGTTTCTTTACTCCTTTGGGTCACCCGATGAAAGTCACAATATCCACTGCATCATCATGTTTTGGTCCATGTCATGTTTCTATTGTTGCACCATAGTATTCAAGGTAAGTATCTGCCTCGATAGCCACCCATGACAAATATCTTGTTTCAATACCTGTGTTAGTCCATGTTCATTTGATCTACCAATTTACATCTCTGTGTCAGTTTCGTGTCATTGATGGGGGATCCACCAAGGCCCTCCTGTGACGATTCTGTTCCTGTTGACTTAAACACATTATCCGGGAACTAGACTTAGAAACCAGTTAGTACCTTGGGACCTGCATGCCTCAATGGCAAGCCTCCTCACTTCTAACAGTGGGTTTACATCATTGACCCTTGATCAGATGATTCCACGGATGTTCGACTTCATCTCATTTATTCACATTCGCTGGAATGTACTAGGGTACCTTGGGAATCGTTGACATCAATGGTGATTTCCCTCGCACTTGTTAACGGTTTACCTCATCGGCCAGTAATCACGTGGTTTCTTCCATGTTCCACATTAGGAAATCTATTCGCATGGTTATATTCGTACTACATCAGGATCGGTAGGAAGACCATGGGTTGAGTAATCACTCTGTTATGCACTTTGCCCAGGTTGCAACGAAGTTTCTATTGAATATTGACACATATATTGTCACATAGATCCACTTTGTATTGGTTCGTGGCTATGTCTTGTCGTCTCATATATCCATTGTGTATTTTTTGTGGCTATGATCAGTTCATTTCATGGAAGTATAGATCCACATTATATCTTTGGTGGCTATACTTTTTGTTAATATAATTATGGATCCGCAGTGTATCTTATGGCGTCCATACCTTGAAAGTCTTTATCACTCAAGCATAGGTATGCCTGCCTTGGGTTTGACACATGTCATAATGTTTGTTTGATGGTTGTGTGCATCTTCTACCAGGTTCTCTGAGTCCATACCCTTGCTTAAAAAAGTCTACAAAGTACTTCAGTCATCAGTTTCCGTCTTCTAACTTTGCACTTTGGGGGGAAATCTGTTACACATCAAAATTACTCACTTCAATGATGACCTATTGTCATCATTACAAGTGTCTCATTTTGTCCACAAGTGCCGTAAGTGTCGCAGACAGCATACAGTAATCTTTCCCATGTCGTGTCTCGAACGACATCACAAGGAACACTTGAAGACACCCTTAGAGACTGGTTAAAGAGGAAGAAATCATTTGATGAAGAGTACAAAGATTTTTCCATGGAAAAAATCACTTAAAAATGAATTTTGAAGGCCAACACTCCCATACCCACTGTCAAGGAGTGTCAGTGATCCTTGACCTTATTTGGGAGAGCATTCTAGCACTCTGTGCACCCTTCTAGGGGAGCGCTAGGAATTTTTGAGGAAATTTTGGACAGTGATGCCCTACCCACTGTCAGGGAGTGCCAACGCTCCTTTCCCTCCTTTGGGGGAGAATTGCAACACTCTGTGCCCCATTCTGGGGGAGCGCTGGGTTGTTTGAGGAAATCTTGGGCTGTTGAGGAAAATCAGGGAAAAATCCCCCTCATCTCTAGAGTTGGTTGGATTCGAATCTGAGGTCAAGGCTAGATCTTAGGGAAGATCCACAACTGATGGAGAAGGATCCTCAACCTATCCCAAGAATATCTAAGGTGGTTTGGTCTCTCCAAGCTTATATAAGGAGGCCTTCTCATGGTGAAATAGATGGAGTTTTAGAGATACCAAACTTATAATCTCATGAGAAGTGGTATTGAAGACATTGAAGGCATCAAACTTATGATCTCATAAGGGAGAAAATCAGTGAAGCATAGTCATTTTGTTTGTGGATCATTTGAGCAAGGGGTTGGACAAGGAGAGCTTGGTGAGGTTGTTACAACTTCATCAAAGGTCTGTAAGTATTTCTATCGAGTTCTCATTAATACATGTGCTTGGCCTATTTCTTTCAAGGTTGTGTATGCCTACATGAACTTGTCTTTGATAGATAGATCTAGTTTTGAATTAATCATGGTAGAATAGGAATTTGTTTTGTCTTTGTTGTTATTGGATTGCAGGACTTGTTGAAGATATTGGGGATCAAGGCTCAACTTGGATTGGGCAAGGATAAACATCATAAAAAGGTACATCTTCTTCCTTTTAACGATCTTGACATATGAAAAGAACTATGCTCATGGCTCCGAGTTCAATCCCCAGATTTTTGTTTCATTTTTTAACAAGCTTGCCACAGAAAAGAAAAATTATGCTTGTATCCTCTATTTCAATTTTTAACGAGCTTACCACAGAGAAGAGAAACTATGCTCGTAGATTCTGTTTCATTTTTTAACGAGCTTTCCACAGAGAGTAAAACTATTCTCGTAGACTCTTCTTGATCATGGCTTCCAAGAGGACAATTATCTAGAAGGAATACATGTCAAGGAACAAACATCAATCATGGCTTCCAAGAGATCTTCTCTAGATGGAATAAAATCACTCTGGAAGGAATACATGTCGACGACCTCGATAAGGGTAGGGAGATATGGCTCTAATATCCCTATCGAAGAGATCACCATGTCAACTATACCGAGTTTACCATCTCTGGACTCGTTAAACCAATAACGAGCTTAGTCTTTGTTCTTTCTCTCGCTCGTAAATACATGAGAATGTAACCGAGTATACTTTTATCACTTTTTCGGACTCGTAAAGGTTATATGAAAAAGGAACCCCCTGGAGTCTCCTTTAAGCTCTTTTCAGACTCTCTAAACATGAAAATATTGTCGAGTGATCTTGCTTCCTTTCACACTCGTTAAAAGATTTGAAAAGGCGTCTTGCGAGTGGTAGTTTATCTCTTTTTCGGCCTCACAAGACTAAAATTATGAAAAAGGACAACCCTGGAGTCACCTTTAAGTTATTTTCAGACTCTCTAAACATGAAAAATCATTGAGTTTACCTTCTCTGGACTCGTTAAACCAATACCGAGCTTAGTCTTTGTTCTTTCTCGCACTCATAAATACATGAGAATGTAACCGAGTATACTTTTATCACTTTTTCGGACTCATAAAGGTTGTATGAAAAAGGAACCCCCTGGAGTCTCCTTTAAGCTCTTTTCAGACTCTTTAAACATGAAAAGATTGACGAGTGATCTTGCTTCCTTTCACACTCGTTAAAAGGTTTTAAAGGGCATCTTGTGAGTGTTATTTTATCTCTTTTTCGGCCTCGCAAGACTAAAATTATGAAAAAGGACAACCCTAGAGTCGCCTTTAAGTTCTTTTCAGACTCTCTAAACATGAAAAATCATTGAGTTTACCTTCTCTGGACTCGCTAAAAAATATACATTGAAGGGCCCATATGGGACTGAACCCTTACTTATTCTAGTTCATTAAACAAAGGAAGAGGGACTTACCGAAGGTGGGTTATATCGAGCATGTGTTATCCTCCTCGATCTTGTTAAATAAAAAAGAGTTACTCGTCTATCTGGATGGGGGGGGAATTGAAGGAAGCAAGCCAAGCAGTTTTTGGGAACATTACAGGTCACTCTTACGGTCTCCCTTGAACATGGCACTTTGTATTTCAATACATTTTAATCCGTTGAACCTCTGCACTGAACCAATCCTCTGAGTTTCTTTACTCCTTTGGGTCACCCGACGAAAGTCATAATATCCACTGCATCATCATGTTTTTGTCCATGTCATGTTTATGTTGTTGTGCCTCAATGTTCAAGGGAAGTATCTGCCTCGAGAGTCAACCATCACAAATATCTTGTTTCAATACCTGTATCAGTCCATGTTCATTTGATCTACCAATTTACATCTATGTGTCAGTTTCGTGTCGTTGATGGGGGATACATTAAGGCCCTCCTGCGACGAGTCTGTTCCTGTCGACTTCAACACATTATCCAGGAACTAGACTTAGAAACCAGTTAGTACCTTGGGACCTGCATGCCTCAATGGTAGGCCTCCTCGCTTCTAACAGTGGGTTTACATCATTGACCCCTAATCGGATGATTCCATGGATGTTCGACTTCAGCTCATTTATTCACATTCGCTGGAATGTACTAGGGTACCTTGGGAATTATTGACATCAATGGTGATTTCCCTCGCACTTTTTAATGGTTTACCTCATCGACCGGTAATCAAGTGGTTTCTTCCATGTTCGACATCAGGACATCTATTTGCATGGTTAGATTTGTACTACACGGAATCGGTAGGAAGACCCTGGGTTGAGTAATCACTCTGTTATGCACTTTGCCTAGGTTGCGACAGAGTTTCTCTTGAATATTGACACATATACTATCACATAGATCCACTTTGTACTGGTATGTGGCTATGTCTTGTCGTCTCATAGATCCACTGTGTATTTTTCATGGCTACGATCAGTTCATGTCATGGAAGTATAGATCCACATTGTATCTTTGGTGGATATACTTTTTGTTAATATAATTATGGATCCGCAGTGTATCTTATGGTGGCCATATCTTGAAAGTATTTATCACTCAAGCATAGGTATGCTTGCCTTGGGTTTGAAACATGTCATAATGTTTGTTTGATGGTTGTGTGAAGCTTCTACCAGATTCTCTGAGTCCATACCCTTGCTTGAAAAAGTCTACAAAGTACTTCAGTCATCAGTTTCCCTCTTCTAACTTCACACTTTGGGGGGCAATTTGTTACACATCAAAATTAATCACTTCAATGATGACCTATTGTCGTCATTACAAGTGTCGCAAGTGTCGCATTTTGGCCACAAGTGTCGTAGACAACATATAGTCATCTTGCCCATGTCGTGCCTCGAACGACATCACAAGGAACACTTGAAGACACCCTCAAAGACTGGTTAAAGAAGAAGAAATCATTTGATGAAGAGTACAAATATTTTTCCATGGAAAAAACCACTTAAAAATGAATTTTGAAGGCCATCTCTCCCCTACCCACTGTCATGGAGTGCCAGTGCTCCTTGACCTTCTTTGGGGGAGAATTCCAACACTCTGCGCACCCTTCTCGGGGAGCGCTGGGATTTTTTTAGGAAATTTTGGACAGTGCTCCCCTACCCCTGGTCAGGGAGTGCTAGAGAGTGCCAAGTTATGTTGAAGATGAGGATGTCATCCAGATATACCACCATAAAATAGTTGGTGAAGGGTCTCAATACATCATCCAACAATCTCCTGAAATTTTTTGGTGCATTTGTTAGGCCAAAGAGCATGACCAGCCATTCGAAGAGACCTTATTTGGATTTGAAATTTGTCTTCCATACATTAGTCGGTTCGATGGGAAACTGGTGGTAGCCAGAATTTATTTCAATCTTGCTGAAGAACTTGGCCCCCTTGAGTTGGTCAAGAAGGTCATCAATTTGGGGAATTGGGTATCGGTTCCTGACTGTGATTTTGTTTAATGCTATGTAATCAATGCAGAGCCGCTATGTCCCATATTTATTTTGCACCAGTACAATCATACTTCTGCAAGAGGAGGAGTTGGGTATGATGTGTCCCTTTGGAAGAAGCTCTTGGATCTGATGCTTGATTTCATCATTTTCCATTAGCGAGCGACAATAAAATGGTCCATTAGGAAGAGGTGCACCGGAGGTTAGATCAATTGGATTCTTGACTTAGTAGTGCGTCAATACCCTGGTGGGTGAGGAGAATGTGTCTCTATACTCTTCCACGATTCCATTCACTTGCTTATGCTGCAAAGAGAGGCTCTGTGTAGAGGTTACGGATGTGGCAGCGAACTTCTTCTTACTGTGAGCACAGATCACAAAGAAGACAAACTTCCCAATCTGTGAAATGACCTTACTGCATTACTTAGCATAGATTAAAGAAATAACGGTAGGTGGCACTACCTCTAGTATCTTGTACAATTGTCTACCCAAAGTAATAATAACATAGTCGGGTCTAGACTCATACACATGTCGCTTCCACAAATATGGTTGTCCTAAAATAAAATCACAAACTTCAAGGGGATAAATATCACACAATACCTCATATTTGACAGGCTTGATGTCGTAGGGCAGATGACATTGTTGGTTGATGCGGAGATCTCTTCCTTGGTGAAGCCAGTCGATGGTGTAGGGTTGCGGGTGTTGATCCGGATTATTTTCAGCATGAAATGAGAGCGGAGATATAATAAATAAATATACAGAGATATCTCAGATATCCAAAAGTATAACATAAATGTATCAGATATGCAACCATAAACACAGAGCTACAGTAATACATGATTTCTATTAATGAAATAAATGTACAGAGACTATAAAAATAAAGAGTGAAAGACTCGCTAGAATGGTGGCATATTATCTCTGAGAAGAGATGTAACGAATACTCGCATTCGCAAGAAGATGATTGTTACAATGAGGCTCCAAAGCCCTTTTTAACATAACCAAAATCCAAAACCCTAACCCTGGAAGATGAAAATCCAAAAGGTTTGTGGGCCCCGATGGGGGTAGTTGATATGTCAACTTCCCTGGGGCGTAACTTTTGCATACGATCTTCATTTGGGGCGCTCGATACACCGTTGGAAAGGTCTAAACGAGAAGAACGATTTTGTATTAGTCTAGTCCAATGCCTTTGGCATTCACTTCAACCCAAAATCCCCAAAAAACATCGTTTAGGGCCTCAAAACGGCCCCAGAACTTTAGAACCCGAAAAACTTCCAAGATGAAAAACTGTTTTTCGAGCCCGTGGAATAGGTGGGTGGACACCAATATCCACCTGGATCGGGTGCGGTATCTTCGGCAAGTCCAACCACTTGACGGCCTCTGCTAAAATCAGGTTATTCTAACTGCCACTATCGACAATTAAATGAAGCGGAGCCCCCTTTACCCACATTTGTGAGTGAAAGAGACGTTCTCCTTCCTCTGGTTCTTCTAGTTTGCTTGGATGAAATTTTGTGGTAGCGAAAATGGCATTGGGTTTGGAATCGATAATCCACTTCCCTCCTGCATTTGATTCAGAGTCAGAATCTACCTCTGACTCAGAAGCTTTCATCTCGACCACCAATCACTGCTTGGAGCGACATTATTCGATGTTGTGCTAAGGGATTTTATGGTATTCACACCACTTTCCCTCGACCTTACTTGACTTCTCATTACCCTTCTTGTGTTGTAGCTTGGACTGGTTGTCTTGAGAGTGGCCATCTTATCTTTGTCCCTTGTTTTGTGGTTTGGGGTCACCTTTGCCCTTCTTCGGTTGTGAGGAGTTTGCAGATCCAAACTCTCACCTCTTCTACTTAAATTTCGTCTCAATCTTGACAACATATCTATAAGACATACCCAATGATGCGATGTCCAGAAAATCCATTTATGTTTGAATGTATTTATGCAGACTACCGAATTATTTGAGCACCAAATGTCATTCAGAGTCTTTGATACCCAATTTGGTGCGCAGGGTATGGAAAATATTGGTGAAATCTGGTACTATCTGGTCCCTTTCCTGACGCAGGGTGGTCCATCTTATGTATTGGTCCTCGTAGCTTCCAACAGGGTAGTATTGTTCTTTAATGGCATCCCTAAAGGAATCCCATGTGAGGGTGACCGCAAATATTGCAAATTCCTCTATGGACCTTTTCTCAAAGTAAGTATCCCACCAGTCCTTAACATGGGGGACGGCCTTGAGGAGTGAAAAAGTAATATTTTCCCTATCGAAAAAATTGTGGACCGAAAAATACCCTTCGAGTATATTCAACCATGTATCTACATCATCCACATTTATCATTCCTTTAAATAATAGAATATTAAAATTCACTTGTACCTTGAAGGGGGTTGCATGGCCTCTTGATGAAGATGGATCTCCTGTGGGTAGCCACAAAAGGATCTGTGCAAATTTGTCCATCATTTCATTCATTTGTCGCGCAAGGGATTCCTCGAATAACATTTTAAAATGATCTCCTGCTCCATCATATTTTTTTTTTTTCCCCATGGGTTTTTTTCATTCTTGGCGTGGCCAATCTTGCAAAGGCTTGACTGGTTTGAGTCCCAACTTCTTGTACCCAGATCTTGTCAGGGACATGCACGAAGAAAAATAAATGAAGAGCAGATCGCTCTGATACCACTGATCCAGATTTATGAACGGAATGGAATGAATAATAGACTGAATACAATAATATATAGATATGGAGAACAACAACAAATATCCAGTGAACAATAACTTCTATTGAATAAATAAAATAGGTTGAAACTGTAAAACTGCAGAACTGAAACAACTTGCTTGAATGGTGGTAGCTATCTCTGAGAAGAGATGTGGCTGCTACGCACATCTATCTAAAAAGAATGATTACAATCAGGCTCCAGAGGCCTTCTTAACATTACTCATGAATTCCAAAACCCTAGACATCCAAAAACCTAACCCTAGGAGATGAAATGCCAAAAGTTATGTGGGCCCCGATGGGTAAGTTGGTACCTCAACTTCTTGGGGTCGTTAGTTTTACATACGACCTTCGTTGTATGCATTTGATATCCCATTGGAAAGTTATTTTCAATATCTACACATTATGCCATCAAAATATAACTCCTTATACATTTTAACTATGGCAAGACAAAAAAACAAATTGTTTAGGGCCCCAAAACGGACCTGGAAGTACATAAAGATGTATTGACATGAAAACTTCCAAAATAAGCCAGTTGGATTAGGTGTGTGGCCACCAATCTCCACCTGGCAGCTGTGTAGGGATTCAGAAAGCCCCAAAAATGTAGAACCCATAATTACAAAGAATTACAGAAGAACGTGTTGAATTGAAATTGTCAAAAGGAGCCAGTTGGAATAGGTGGGTGGCCGCCAATATCCACCTAGATCACATAACTAGGTGATATGACTTTCCCACCAACCATCTTACGTGCATTCAATGATTAGATTTAATAATTCAAAAGGGATAATTAGACAATTGATTTAGGAAAATGGCAGAGGATTCTAGGCATATGGATTTCCCCTCAAAAACCCACTTTAGCCCCCTCTCTTATGGAATCATATCTCCCCATGACTCTGTCCATGTCCATATGAAGTCAGCGTTGTATTTCATTTTATTATTTTTCAGTGTATAATTTTTACGTATTACATCTCTTGGCCCTTGGTCATTGATCATACATACAATTATACATTTCTAATAGGAGGATCAAAACTGGGGTTTTACATTCCTCTCCCCCTTGTTTTTGCATTGTCCATAGTACGCATCACCATATAGGTGTACACACACATGTACTAAATTTTACATCACACTACTCAATAATTTTGTAGTTTGGTGACTCCGACAAAAATTCCAACCAAAAATGTCTCATTCCCCTTAGTTCGCACAATCCAAGGAACTGTACCCCCTTCTCTACATCGTAGTCCCTTAGGTTGTCTCACTTCCCTTCTAGGGCTCCAACCCAAGCTGGAAAGGAAGTCTTAGAGTTGTGGCTATAGGAACTCTAGCTATAAAATGGAGTCTTTATGCATTTATACACAAATGTACATTTAGATTTCCTCAAAAATCTGTAAACGTTGTGTGTACTCTTCCCACATGGCCTCCTCGTGCTCCCATGTGGCATCTTTGGAATGATAGAAATTCCATTGTGCTATCACATATAGTTGTCAAAAGCTCGCAAGATGACCAAGTCTGTGGTTTGCACAGATATCAGCCTTGAGCACAAAGCGCAACATTCAGAATAGTCCATTTCAGGCTCGAATCACCAACAAGAAGGTTTGAATTTCAACGGTGGAGATTCCATAAGCAGTTTGGATCAGCGGCTCTCGGGCGGTTAGGATTTCAAATTTGTGCAAGGATTAACGACTAGGCAGAGGAGCCGAAGTCTTGAAGTAAATCTAAGCCATTGAAAGCTGAGGACACGCGTCGACAGATCTCACACTTCAGAAGATTTACTTCGGAGGATTGTGCGAGCAAGCAGAAGCAAACTTCCGAAGCCTAAACTCCCAAAGTAAATCTCGGTTGTCCAAATCTCGAGGACACGTGGAGGCATATCTCTCACCTCGGGAATTCAGCACTTTGGAGGATTGTAAGAGTTGTGCATTGAAAAGTCCCAAAGAGATTAAGCCCGAACTCCTGAAATAATTGTGGACCGTTGATCTCAAACCAACAAGGACCGTTGATCTTGGCAGCAACCTCGAATTCCTAAAGGTCCTGAAGTAAATTCCAGTTGTCCAAATCAAATCAAAAGGCCACGCATCACCAGATCTCACACTTTGGGAATTCGGCACTTCAGAGGATTGAAAGAGTTATACATTGCAAAGGCCCGAAGCCCGAACTCCCGAAGTAATTGTGAGTCGTTAATCTCTGCAGCATGGAGCAGGGTCCATCCAAGAGCGGTGCATGGCAGAAAAAGTGGGGCTTTCCCATATCAAATATCATGACTAGATCGATGACCATGTTTCATTGCAGGGACACAACTTGATCGAGCGTTAAAATTATTGAGTGGTCCCGCAATCGAAACCGTGGTATAGTAAAAGAGCTACGTGGTGGAAGGTGGTGAATTGCGGGGTTAAAAGCGGTGTGAATCCAAACCACCTTTGACGACCCCACAATCAAGTTCTTATATAGCGTCTAATCCAAGAGTAGCGTGTGGTGGCCCCCTAGGCGTTGAGCCTCGTCCCAATCCCGAGGAGGATTCAGTTAATGGAAAAGGACTAGTAGTTGAAACCTCAGCTCGGTCCATAAATTGAAGGCATAGAGGCCATGGCCGAGAGGACTATACTGTCATCCCGCGGTACCATAAAGGGAAAAAAGGCCCATGCTGACTGAGTTTCAGGAGAAAGGCTCTATAATTTTTCAGTTTGTATGCCTGAGGGCTTGGATTGTAAATATATGTTATTGAAGATTCCTTTGAATCTTTTTATCAGACTATCTTCTTAGTTTAAAAGCTATTTTTGTTTTCCTTCTTGTCTGAATGTAATCTCTTTGATTTATGGATTCCTGAGGCGATGGAGGTTCTGTTGATATCATGCCCATATTTCATGGTTCATCATATATTTCCTATTTTCCTTCTTGTCTGAATGTAATCACTCTTATTTATCGATTCCTGATGTGATGGAGGTTTTGTTGCTATCATGCCTATCTTTCATGGTTCGTCAGATATTTCATGTTTTTCCTATTGTCTAAAAGTAGTAGCTGTGATTCATGGATTCCTGAGGCAGTGGAGGATATGCTTTCATCTTGCCCATGTTCATCGTTCTTCACTCAGACCCTTCGTGTTTCCCTTCTTGTCTGGATGTAATCTCTCTTATTGATGGATCCCTGAGGCGATGGAGGATCTGTTGTTGTCTTGCCCATATTTCATGGTTCAACAAACATTTTTTGTTTTCTTCTTGTCTGGATGTAGCATCTCTCTGATCTATGGATTCTTGAGGTGGTAGAGGATTTGTTGTCATCTTGACCATTTTTCATGGTTCATCACTCAGACTTTTTTTGTCTTCTTCTCCTCATCACCACTTAAATCCTTTTATCTGATAGGTGGTTTAAATTCCTTCATTATTCATGATACTTATGACTCCATATCCCAATGGTCCCGAACTAATCTGCAGTTACTTATGTTATCTTTTCCTCTCTCTATAGTCTCATTGATCCACCTTCTCAAACCATTTAATCTTTTTACTTTATTTTGATGGGTACTGGGCTTATCCTCTTGCAGTCAGAGGGTGACTTTTAGTGCTAACATTAATGGCACTACTGTCGGGGATGGAAGTGAATATATCTTCCCTGGGAGAATGACAATGAATAGATCTAGTTTTAGATGGTGACTTGAAGCTAGACATATTATTATGATTGCCTATCTTTCACCATGGCAACTCCATCGTTCGAAAATCTATTAGCGACTCCACTGGTTTGAAATGGACAAGATTTTAGCTCAGAGGTATGATTTCTGCGATTTTTCAAAAATAGTTGGTTTCCCTAATCCAATGCCTAGTAGAGATGAATGGGAAAGTAGTCTTCCCATATTTCGAGGAGAAGAGTGGGAGGTACCGGCTAAACATTTGCTGGATTTTCATGATTTTATTCATCGACTTCATATCATGCATGCATATGTTCATGTTAATATTTTCAGGTATTCATTAGAGGGGATTGCTCGTGATTGGTGTCGATCTCTTCTCATTGCAAGCCTCACCTCTTTGACAGGTTTTCATGCATCTTTAAATTCATTTTGTAAAGATTATTTTTCAGCTGAGTATCTTTATGAAAACTATTGTGATGAGTTTTATTTGCTTCATAAACATTCTTCAAGTCATGAAAGCCATATTTGCGATGAAGCAATCACTGAAGAAGAAAACATTTATCATGAAGATCAAGAGGTGTTGAATGATATTCATTATGTTAACAATAACACAGAAACATCTGGCATCATATTAGATGTATCTGTTGTTTTAAATGTTCATGAAAATCATCATGTCTCTTTTGAATATTCTGATGATGAAGAGCAAGTGTATTCTGCAGTAGATATTTCTCTTGACTATGAAGCTAAGATAGATGATAAGCTAATGACAAAATCTAGGGAAGATTCCTCTATGTTTTTTCCTAGCTTTTTAAAATTGAAGGCAAATTTTGTTTGCTGCTCTTATGAAGAAATTACAAATGATATTCCTATTATTGAAACAGAGGTTTTTGGCAGTCCTTCTTATGATGAAGAAGTTGCTTCAGATGCTCACAAAAAACACCCAATCCTTGATGAATATCCTAGTGAAGATGATTAAGAGCAAAGATTTTCCATGACTTATTTAGAACCTTGTAACATGGTTCCTATGTATGATAATTATGAACCTGATCATTGGGAGGGCCATGAAGGAGAGAAGGAATGACTAAATGTGCAGCTCATATCATCTCCAGCAATTATAAATGAGTAGCATGTTAAAGAGAAGCATCCATTCATTGATATACATGAGGAGATTTATGGCCATCAGCTAGCAGATGTTGCCAGAAAAGGCAAAGGAGAGGTGAATCAGCAGCCTGTATTGGCCTTTCACTCACCTGTGCTTGCCACAGGCATTCAACCAGAGGTGAGCAGTTGTAAAGTAGAGAAGGCTTTCTACTACCCATCTACCAGGTTTTATCACCCATTTTATGACCCTGTGGGGTTATATATGAAGTTGAGTTTTCCAAAAGCATTGGAGCCTGCAAAATTATTCATCTTATCGTATCCAAAACATGTTTTCATTTTGTTTTCATACTTCCCTTACCTTTTGTGGATCATTTGCAGTGAAAACATGAATTATGTTACCAAACAGTCTGCGTGGATCTGGTGGAATTTTTCTTTCACCTAACATATTGTAAAAATCAGTTAGGGTGGGTTTTTACATAAATAAGCTCCTTCTGGAGCATGTGTGTTTGTTTTCTTTTCAAGTAGATAGTGTACATATCAGCCTGTGGTCCTCAACAGGGTGTTTTTTGAGCTCGACTCCACAATCCAAAGGCCAAGCCATTGGAACTACGCGTTCTTGGCGGCTCGCAGGGAGCATGCCATCCCCTGTGGAGCCAAATTTTATCACATATAGTTTTAAAAAGGTCGCAGGACAACCAAGTCTGTGGTCTGCGCATATATCAGCCTTTAGCATAAAGCGCAACATTCAGAGAAGTCCATTTCGGGCTTGAATCACCAACAAGCAGGTTTGATTTCAACGGTGGAGATCCCATAAGCATTTCGGATCAGCAACTCTCAGGTGGTCAGGATTTCAAAGTCACGCAAGGATTAATGACTAGGCAGAGGAGTCGAAGTCCCGAAGTAAATCTGAGCCATTGAAAGTTGAGGACACGCATTGGCAAATCTCTCACTTCAGAAGATTTACTTAGGAGGATTGTGCGAGAAAGCAGAAGCAAAATCATGAAGCCTGAACTCCCAAAGTAAATATTGATCATCCAAATCTCGAGGAAATGTAGAGGCAGATCTCTCATTTTATGAATTCAGCACTTCGGAGGATCGTAAGAGCTGTGCATTGAAAAGTCCCGAAGAGTTGAAGCCCAAACTCCCGAAATAATTGTGGATTGTTGATCTCAAACCAACAAGGACCATTGATCTTGGAAGCATCCCCGAAGTCCTAAAGGTCCCGATGTAAATATCAGTCATCCAAATCAAAAGGCCATGTGTCGCCAGATCTCACACTTTGGGAATTCGACACTTTGGAGGATTGAAAGAGTTATACATTGGAAAGGCCCAAAGCCCGAACTCCCAAAGTAATTGTGAGTCGTTGATCTCCACAGCAGGGAGCAGGGTCCATCCAAGAGTGGTGTGTGGCAGAAAAAGTGGGGCTTTCCCAGATCGCCAATTGTGACCAGATCGACGACCATTTTTCATTGTGAGGACACAATTTGCTCGAGCGTTAAAATTATTGAGCGGTCCTGAAATCAAAGCCATGGTATAGTAAAAGAGCTACGTGGCAGAAGGTGATGAATTACAGGCTCAAAAGAAGTGTGAATCCAAACTGCCTTTGATGGCCCCGAAATCACATGCTTATATAGCACATAATCCAAGAGAAACGTGTGGTGACCCCCCAGGCGTTGAGCCTCGTCCCGATCCCGAGGAGGATTCAGTTATTGGAAAAGGACTAGTAGATGAAACCTCATCTCAGTCCATAAATTGAAGGCATAGAATCCATGGCCGACAGGACTAGACTATCATCTTGCGGTACCACAGAGGGAAGAAAGGCCCATGTTGTTCTAAGTTTGTGCCTAACAAAGGAATACATACACAGTCTGACAGAATAATGCGCAGATGAAATCATTGAACGAGATAGCCAAGTCACACTCCTAGAAGTTGTGGACTGAGCTGATTATAAATAGATCAGTCTTTATTTTGATTAAGGGGAGGGGCTTCTTGATAGGCTAGAGAGCCAATTGAGTTTCAGGAGAAGGGCTCTGTAATTTTTCAGTTTGTATGCCTGAGGGATTGGATTGTAAATATATGTTATTGAAGATTCCTTTGAATCATTTTTATTAGACCGTATTCTTAGTTTACACACTATTTTTGTTTTCCTTCTTGTCTGAATGTAATCTCTCTGATTTATGGATTCCTGAGGTGATGGAGGTTTTGTTGCTATCATTCCCATCTTTCATGGTCCATCATATATTTCATGTTTTCCTTCTTGTCTAAATGTAATCTCTCTTATTTATGGATCCCTGAGGCGATGGAGGTTTTGTTTCTATCATGCCCATCTTTCATGGTTCGTCAGATATTTCCTATGTTTCCTATTGTCTGAATGTACTAGCTTTGTTTCATGGATTCCTGAGGCGGTGGAGTATTTGTTGTTATCTTTCTCATGTTCATCGTTCATCACTGAGACCCTTCGTGTTTCCCTTCTTATTTGGATGTAATTTCTCTGATTAATGGATCCATGAGGCGATGGAAGATTTGTTGTTGTCTTGCCCATATTTCAAGTTTCAATAGACATTTTTTGTTTTCTTCTTGTCTGGATGTAGCATCTCTTTGATCTATGGATTCCCAAGGCAGTAGAGGATATGTTGTCATATTGCCCATATTTCATGGTTCATCACTCAGACATTTTATGTCTTATTCTTATGATCACCACTTAAATCCTTTTGTCTGATAGGCGGTTTAAATGCCTTCCTTATTCATGATACTTATGAATCCATAGCCCAATGGTCCTGAACTGATCTTCATTTACTTTTGTTCTCTTTTCTTCTCTCTACAGTCTCACTAATCCACCTCAAACCATTTAATCCTTTTACTTTATTTTGATGGGTACTGGGCTTATCCTCTTGCAATCAGAGGGTGACTCTCAGTATTAACACATTGTACCTTTACCAGGTCGATGGCTTGATTCCTAATAAATTTGACTTTCCAGTCCATGATGTGCACTAGATCCACCTGAAATTCCTCTCCATGCTCCACTTGGACCACAGTCCAATCAATCACATGGTTAGGATCAAACACATACTTTTTTAGAAAAGACATATGAAATAGATTGTGAATACACATGGATGCATGCAAAGCAAGCATGTATGCAATTGGGCCTATCATATGTAGGATCTCAAACACCCCACAATATCTCGCTGCCAACTTTTGGAAACTTCCCAATTTCAATGAGCTTTTTTTATCCTTTACTTTTAGAAACACAAGCTCGCCCACTTTGAATTCCATGTGCACCCTGCCTTTGTCGGTATAGTTTTTACACATGTCTTGTGTAGTCTTTAAATTATGTTTTATCTTTGTCATCTACTCTTCCATTTCCTTGAGAAGCTCTATCCCAATAATGGCTCTATTTGTTGGGTTATCCTAGCTCATTGGCATGTTGCATTTTTTTCCATAAAAGTACTCATATGGGATCATCTTCAATGATGCTTGATACCCATTTTTATAAGAAAACTCAACCAAATAAAGATAGTCTTCCCACCTAGAAGGCTTGTCCATTGCAAACATTCTCAACATATCTTCAATTATTTGGTTGATCCTTTTTGTCCGCCCCTCTAACTTTGGATGATATGTTGTACTAAAATTCAGATTCGTCCCAAATCCTTTGAACAACCCTTTCCAAAAATTGGACGTAAACTTGGGATCTTTGTTAAACGTTATTTCCTTATGCCCACCATGTAGCCTAGCAATTTATTTCATGTAAATTTGCAATTTGGTTTCCTTATGCATCATCTTGACTGGAATCGTGTTGCCTTGTTGTTCTAGGCATCTTGGTGATGAAATCTATGGTAACAATCTCCCATTTCCATTCAAGAATGGACATTGGCTATACTAATATTGTTGGATGTTTGTGCTCAACCTTTATCTTCTATCATTCCATGCATCTGGCTATACAATCAACCACATATTTCTTCATTCCATGCCAATAATAATGGCCTCTTACAACTACAATTTTCCTCTAGTACCCTGGATGTATAGCGTATGACACATTGTGTATCTCTTTTAGAACCAAATTTCTCAATTCCTAAGAATTAGGAAAATAAAATATGTTCTTGTACAAGAGTATTCTATCCTCTTCTAGCCTATAATATTTAAATTTCAGTTGTAAATTACTCTATTATGAGCCTTGTTCAACTTGCACATAGTGTTGGTCTGATGCTACAACTTCCAAAATTGCACTCTTTAAATATGAACTGTACATACTAATGGTTGTAACATGCATTTCATGCACCCTCCTGTTGAGTGCATCAACCACTTTATTTTATTTTCCCTTGATGTGCATAATGGCAAAGTCATATTCACTAAGAAATTTAATCCATCGAATGTGTCTAGAATTTAGTATTGGCTACCTAAACAAGTACTTTAGAGCACTATGGTATGTCCTCGACGTGAATTTTCTACCCATGAGATAATGCCTCCACATTATTAGGGCATGAACAATATTTTCACACTCCAAGGCATGCGTAGCATAATTTATTTCATGCTCTTTGAGTTTTCTAGATTCATAGAAAATGACATGCCCATTTTGGCTAGACTCCTCCAAGTTCTTCTTTACATGCATCTGTGCACAAAAAAAAATCCTCATTTGGATATGCAATCTTTAAAATAGGCGCATTGGTTAATAATTCCTTCAAGTCTTGGAAATTCTCTTCACACTTGGTAGTCCATTCAAATTTTATTCCTTTATTTTGCAGTGAAGTGATAGGATGTGCAACCTTGGAGAAACCTCCAATGAATCTCCTATAGTAACCTGTTGGACCAATAAATTATCTTACTTATGAAATGTTATTTGGTCTAGGACCTCCTTTGATTGCCTCAATCTTCTTAGGATCCATTGGTATTCCTTCCTTTGAGACAATGTGGCCCAAATAGTGTATTTTCCTCTGGTCAAAAGTTCACTTGATCAAATTAGCATACAATTGGTGCTCTCTCAATACAAGTATCACCATTCTCAAATGCTTCTCATGCTCCTCCTTTGTCTTGGAGTAGATGAGAATATCATCCAAGAAGACAATAACAATTATATATAGTTAATCTATGAAAACTCCATTCATCAAACACATAAAATTATCTAGTGCATTCATCAACCCAAATGGCACCACCACAAATTCATAATGGCCATACCTTGTATAAAAATTTGTCTTGCTAGTATCTTCTTCTCTGGTTCACACACGATGATAACTTGAACTCGGGTCTATCTTGGAAAATATCCTTTCTCCCTTCAGTTGATCAAAAATATCATCAATCCTTGGAAAATAATACTTGTTCTTTACTGTAACCTTATTCAACTGTCTGAAGTCAATACACGACCTCAAAGTTCCATCCTTTTTCTTCACAAAAATCACTGGGGAATATGTACCTCTTCTTCAACAACTCTTCTAGTTTCTTTTGCAATTCCTTCAACTCTGGCATGCTCATTCTATAGGGATTATTGGACACCAAGGTAGCTCCATGCATCAAATCAATAGAGAATTCAATGTCTCTCTTTGGTGTAAATCCTAGTAATTCCCCAAACACATCTTCATACTCTTTCACAATTGAATAGTGTTCTAGATTTGTCACATTGTCCTTGGTTAGCTCTTCCATATGTGTTGCATATATCTGACACCCTTTCCTAAAACATTGTTTTAGCTACAATGTTGGAATATCTATGATGGTTATAGGTCTTGGAATGCCTTGAATTGTCCTTAAATTCCCTTCCTCATCAAGGCATGTGAAAGATTTTTTGTAACAGTCTAGGATAGCATGATCTTTGTCCAAATAATCCATACCAATAAGGCAATCACATGAACCAAATGGTATGATGTTCAAATCTACCTAGGGTTGACTATGTTCATGTTCACCAAGAAATCCATGAAAAACTCATTTCTTCTTCTCTTGGTTCCAGTGGCTAAATGAACCAACCAAGACTTCTCATGCTTACTAACGGGTACCTAAAATGGAATATCTCTAGCACCCATCTATACCTTTTTGTTTATCATTTTTCATCTATCATTCCATTTTTGACACCTTCTTTATCCAATTCACCACTTATCACTAATGTACAAATCCTCTTCCTATATGCAATTATCATGTTACTTTTGCATAATTCGTATAAGGAACTTGTTATTTTCAATTCACTAATATTGTTTCACAGGAAATATAGTAGTTGCAACAGTTCAAGTGGATGAAACACTTCTCAACTGCAATTCCAAGCTGACACAATTCCAGGCGCAAAGTGAGTTATTGCAACTCCAGGTGAAAACCCTCATGCTGCAACTCGGGATGAATTCGTGGTTGTTGCAACTCCAGGTTGAAACCCTTTGGCTTCAACTCAGGATGAATCCACAGTTGCTGCAACTCCAGGAAAATATTTACAACCGAGAGAACAATTTGCGTGCCCATGACTCCAAATAGGATTTGTCAACACAACGATCAATGAGAAGCAACAATAAGAAACTAAAGGAGAAATTAGTCCATCATCAACACATGACCTAAATTGAACCAGAAAGTTGTAACTGGATCCTCACGGTTGTCCATCCGATCATTGTATAATTTTAGAACAATAGTACTAATGTATAAAAAGCTTGTCTCTTCAGAGCTAAAAGAGGAGATTATTCAGACATATGCATTCTTCTATCGTATCTTTTCAATTCAAAAATATAAGTTCCTTCTCTTGATTTCACGTGTGCTTTTATGTCTTAACGATCGTCTGATTATGGTGTGATCAACATGTAGGGCCCCCTCCTTATCCAGGTACTACCTATACAATGGAAGTAGAGGTTAGCATTTTTATATTGTTCAATTTAATTTCCATTTGCTTTTCATTTGTTGTAACCTCATACTCGTAGCATCATTGATATGCAGTAGATGTTTATTTTAATATACTATCATTTATTTTCATAACATAACTTAATCGCTCAACAATTATTATGTTGTTTGGTTTTCTACCAGTGTTAGATTCACAAGATAGTTTTACAATTTCTATGTGATTCAGTTTTCTGATTTGAAGTTGTAATATTACTGTTGATTTAGCTCTTTTGAAAGGAAACAACTCTCTAGTTTGATTACTGCAACTCGCATATTTTTAGCCTCTATCATAAAGGATTTGTGTTACTGTGAATCATGTTTTTTGTCACAGCCACATCCATTGCTACAATTCTGACAGTCCATATTCTTTTAGTGCTACAACTTCGCTTGCAACTGCACTTTCTTTCATTTATTTTCCAAGGGTTATAATCTTCAATAGATTGGAAATTGGCATCGAATATAAATAACACTTAATTGTTGCAAAAAAAAAATATCTTCATCATACATGAGAAAATCACCAATATATTGTAGCATAATTTCCATTTCTGCAACCCCCGGATGGGGTGTTAGTGGAGACCACCTGGCGATTGCAGGAGGATGGCTCACGCTAGCGGGGCACGGAGCCATGTGATGGGCTCGTGCCACCGCTCGCCACCCTCCTGCAACTTTAATAGGTTTCATTGTCGATGGGAAAGGGCATTAATGCCTTCGTTCCAGCCAACACATTTTCTCATGGCTCTGCTTCTGGTTTCATTCCATTGTTTATGTTGGTGGCTTGAGGAGCTTTCCCCTCCGTGCCCATGGCCGACTCAAGTTAATGTTCCTTGGGCCCCGGTGACTCCTTCTCACCCCTGGGCCTGCGGCCGCTGCTACGGACACCCCATGCCTGACCACAAGCCGCGTCTGAGAGGAAGGCCACGGCGGGGATCTCCCTGGAGACCTCGTCGGCCCTCAGCGCCTCCTTCTGCTCCACCTCCCACTTTCTCCCCACTTCACTTCCAGGCGGAGCCGATAGAGCATGTCAACAGCCTAGAAATTATCCCTCGGCCGCTTTGCTTGTCCTCGCGCATCTATCTAACACCACCGATGGCTGCCCCGACCCATGCACCTTTCTCGGCTTTTCCAAGAATCTTAGAAGACAAGAACCCTCCTCCTTCGCGTAAGCAAGGTTACAATGGGCACCCCTCTGCTGATACCATCCACGGCGAGCAGATAAAGGACAATCTGTCCATCCTCTATGGCTTAGTCTTTGAACTTCGCCAGGGGGTGGAGGATTTGCAATTTCGACTTCAGCTTACCAATGATAAGGTAGTGCTCTTCCTCCAGCTCCTCTCCTCCATGCATGAGGTTGTCCTCTCAGATCCGGAAGGAGCGACCTCCAGGCAGGAACCAAGTGCTGACACCGCTGACGTCGGAGAGGCTAAGCTGCGCACGACTTCGAGGCAGGAACCCGGTGCAACCACCAAAGGCGAGGATGTCACGATGCAGTGTGCAGAAGAGACCGGGATGAAACGGGATGGGAGCGAGACTTTGGCTAAGGAGTTGAGTTCTGCCAAGCACCAGATGCAGGACACCGCGAAGAACAACCAGGGAACTGATACCAGTGCGGAAGTCGAGGTGCAATGGGCGGACGAAACAACGTATATCGAGGAGGAACCCTGGCCCGGGGATCTCCAAGGCACCTGGCCAGGTTACTTGTCAAGCGTCTAGGCTCCTACCGCTTTAGAGGTCGTGTCAGTTGTTTTCAGTTTCTGTTGATGTTTATGTAGTCTTGGACTTTACTTTTTATTAGGCACTATTGAACTTATGCTGACTAAGCTACTGATTGGGTTGGTTTCCCCTCTGTTGGGGCAGTCCAATAAGCATAACAGGACTATCACTGTACTTGGGATTTCTTTTTTGCCTCTGGAAGGTCTCTAATATATTATACTTCTTACTTAAAAAAAAAAAAATCCATTTATGCAAGAGTGCTTTCAATTTCCGCAAGTGTGATTTTATTTTTGCAAGAATGTTTCCAATTTCCACAAGTGTGATTTTATTTTTGCAAGAGTGATTTAAATTCCACAAAGAGTGATTTCTATTCCTACAAGTGTGATTTCAATTTCATGCAAGTGTGCTCTTTAATTTCCAACACTTAATACCATATCCTAATGACTAAATTAAATTTTTTTTTATCTTAAAATTGATACAACGCCATATTCCAACAACACTCTTCTTGCATAGATTGTGCATGAAATTTTGCAAGTTCCATACAAACACCAGATTGATAATTAAATGATCAACTCTTCATTTGCTTGCTAAACTAATTATAAAGTAATTGAAAAGTATGTCACTTACATCTCTTCAATTTAAATATTTCGACTATATTGTGATATATATAGTTATGATTAGTTCCAGAATCAATAAAAGTAGCTATGGGTTGATTATCAATCTTACCTTCCACCTCAAATATGTGGGATTGATAGTTTGCTTGTTTATTGTCCAAGGTTTCATAAATACTTGGTAGGATTCTATCCCTTTCTTCCATTGTATCAACTTCCTGTATGTTATGTATAGTCCTCATCCTAACTCCCTTGTGAGGACAACCTTTATACATGTGGTCTCCATCACATCCCCAACACTTTATGGATTTTCATCTTGGCATTTTCCCCAAGGAATCTGTCATATTAAGCTCATATTGTGCTTGCACCCTTGTCGATATGATTGTGAGTTGTTCCCAAATAAAGGTGGCTTGAATCGTTCCTCCTATGATCCATATTCCATTTATTTTTTTCATCCCAAGATATTTGAAAAGATGACCTTCCCTTATTATGCTCATACAAATACTTAGCTTTCCTCATGGCTTCCTCCAAAGTATTGGGCTCATAAAATATCTAAAAAATATCTAAAATTTAACCTTATCATCCTTGATGAAATCCACATACTTCAAAAGCTCCAGGAATTTATTCTTGTATTCCTCCATAGTCATGCTTCCTGATTTAAGATCCAAGAATTCTTTCATTTTCTAGTCATAAATTGTCTTCTCCTCAATATGCTTGACCTACTTTATTTGGTCCTACCACATGGAAGCTTTCCCCTGAAGATGATATATGGAAATCCTTTCTTCCAATTTTGATGAATAGTTGTGCAACTGAAAATATTTTCTCATGCCTAAAAACTAAGCTTTAACATCTTCACCCTTCCTATTATCTCCATCAAATGTTGGTGGCTTAAGCCTCATGAGTTCTCCTTGAAAACTATATAACATAAGCCTTCTCATATGATGTCTAGTAGGAGACCTACATTGGTTGTTCTCTGATCATGAAAATGCAGGTACTCTTCTAGTTGAATGTCTAGGTGAATGACGATGTCTTCGAACACTTGTTTAGTGCCTAGGCCCTCTATAGCCATCTCTTCTACCATGAGATATGTTCTTTGCCGCATGCCCTAGACTCATCGCATGTATCATAGTGGACTCCTTGTTGATTTGTCTTTGCAATTGATTTAAAATTTGTAGCAGATAAGAATTAATTTGGTTGTTCTCCTCTTGAGCTCTTATCATCTTGTCATTATCTTTTATATATATTTACACTTACTTCTTCTATATTTTCACTTTTTTAACTAACTCTATTGACTCTACCTCGATTCTATGTCAATTAGGCTATGTTTATGCATTGCCCAGGATGACATTTAAACCTCTTGTTTCATCTTCATTGTTGTGAGAACCTTGTGCATTATCCATCTCTCTAGTCCTCATTTCTGAGCCAAATCTTTTCTTCATGTACCCTTGATTCTACAAAAGTGTGCATGCAACATTGTTGTTAGAAATTATGCATATTGTAAAAAAAATCATTAATTAATCTACATGTAATTCTTTAGCTCAATTGATGAAGAACACTAATGCACTGATCCAAATTATGAGCCTTCATACATAATCTCCCCCGAATCATATTTCTAATGACTATACACATGCCTCATTCTAAGTTCTAAGCTAAAAGTTACAACTTTATGAATATTTCCATTTCTACTCAATTGTGCCCTTCTCTCACCAGTGTAATTTTAGTTGAGGCTATCTTCTACCATATGTAGAATAAAATATGTCAGGAATGAGGAATTTTTTATATTGGACACAATTAGTATTCTTGATTGTGAGTACACAACAACTTACATATTGATGATCTGATACTCCAACCAACTTCTGCATCAGTCTGGAATTGTCAACTTTTCCCTTTTTACATTTTATCTAGACTTGGAATTCTGAGAGAAAAATGGTATCTATCAAACAGATTAAAACTTGAATAACTTTAGAGGGGTGGCAGGTGTGGGGGGAGTTTTCTTCGACTCTGAAGGAAACAAGGTCTTGGAATTTTCTCGGGGACTAGGAAACACCACTAATAACCATATAGAGGTCCTCGCAGCCTACATGGGACTTTGTATCATTCTAGAGAATAGATCTACAAGACTCATTGTTATTGGTGACTCTGATTTGATTATAAGGGGACTCTTAAAATCTCTCAAGACGACGCACCCCAATATCTACAAAACTCTTCCTCGAATCAAAGATCTGGAAAACAAATTTGACAAAATTTCCTATTATCATGTGCTATGAACTCATAACATTTTTGTTGACTCCCTCGCTAAAGAAGAAAAAGTGTTTGCATCCGGACAACTAAAAATCAATTCCTCTTTTAGCCATGTTCCCATCCCCTATGCATTTTGCACCTTTCAGGCCACCTCTCATGAACATTTTATCGTGCACACTCTCTCTTCCTAGCCACCCTCAACACGTAAACATGTGCCGCCTCCTACCTATACATGTCTTCACTTCTCATGAACGACATCCGTCATCTCACATGTCCATCCTCATGCTTCGTTTGAACACTATGATCTCTCCCTCGCATATTCATATGAACGCTTCAACCTTTCCCTCGCGTCAACTCTGGTACTTGGTGTTGCAAACTCCTTCCTACACCCCTCCTCGCACGATCTATAGATTTTGATGATACACTACCCTAAACTCACCTCTCATCAGCCACCAGCGTGCCTTTCACTTCATTTCCAACATGACTTTGGCTTTCAATATTCACAACCTTCTTCCTTCAACTTTCCCTGTCTCTGTGAAAGGAGAGCGCTTGAATTTCAAAGGTGGTGACTCTGTTGATTGTTGTTGGCTCTTACCTTGGCACATATGGTTCCCAGTTTGTTCCCACCCCATCATAATTATGAGGTGACGTGACAGGGGAAATTTACATTGTTCAGAGTGTTCCATAGGTAGTCTCTAGGATCAAATGCAGACACAACATGAGGAAATTGCCTCTCTTGAGATTCAGATCGAGCAGCAAGAGCAACAGCTACAGGCACAGGAACATATACACAATGTAGAAATGGATACTGTAATGATATTGGTCAACATAAAATCTTCCCTTATCCACTCTATCTGTCGATCTTAACATCAACATCAGCATGGAGTTCAAGAGTTAATCCGACCCTCTTCTTCTGCAGATTCCAGAGCCTCAAATGAGGCACTTCATCCATTCCGGTGTTGAATTGTGCCTCAAGCTCTAGCAGAGGGACAAGCAACACCTCTAGACCCAATTGCAAGCTAGGAAATGAAGGTTCAACGTCATAATCAGGTGGATACAAGCCTACATTTAAATTAGTTAGTAGGGTTAGCAAAGTTTTGTTCCTACTCTGCTCTTTCGTTGCCATATTCCCATGGCATTTTTGTATAATCAGTAATAGATTAGAAAAGAATTTATAGGAAGGGATAGGGATAGAACCATCAAGTTTTTTTGATATATTCTCTTTATATTGTTGTATTTTCGGCCTTTTTTGGAGAATTCCATGCCCTAATTTAAAAACATTTGTTTCTGTTAAAAAGAAAAACTTGAATAACTTTAGCGAGACAAAGTTATCTAGCTTGATGAGGAGATAAAATGTAGATTGGATAAAAAAAAATCAGATTTGTGATCTTGGGTCCCTTTTCTTCTAAAAATCTAAAAAATACCCCAAACATCTCTCGGAATAGTGGATTTTGGCCTATTTTTACATATCCATTCCAAACCATTTGGAGTTTGGCCAATTTATCTACTGGGTTTATTCATGTTTTATTCCATTGTTCACTGTAAAAATTTCATTAACAATAGGGCCTTTGTCAAGGAGTACACCCTTGTTCTTTAAAAACTACTAATTTGCATTTTCTGGCAATCTGGAGCTAAATCAGCTAGTGGACCTCAGTCAAAATTTTATACCCGTAGACACTGTGGACTTAATCTTGAAATTCCAGTCGATCTGGAGCTTTTCTACAGCCAAGATGAGTTTTTGGCTCCGAACATTTTTTTATACTTCTATTTTTTATGTTTCATGGCACATGGTTGTCAATGTGGCATTGGTGTCCACCTGTCATCCCATAACACAACCATGTCTCGATCCTCATCAATGAGCTAAAGAATTATTCCATCAATGAACCAAATATTTATTCTATTGGGAACCTCTAAATTTTTCCCATCGATGAACTTCAAAAATTAGCTCTTCGAAGGACTTCACAATTCGCCTCTCGATGAACTTAAAAAAAAATCCTTCGACAAACTTCGAATTTTGTGTTTTGGCGAACCAAAAATTTTGGTTTTTGGCAAACAATTTTTTTTTTCCTATTGACGAACTCTAAAATTCTTCCTCCATTGGTGAACTACAAATTTTTTCCATTAGCGAACTAAAAAAAAAATCCATCAACAATCCACAAAATTCTTCCTCCATCGGTGGACTTCAAAATTTGTCTCATCGATAGACTTCAAAAATTGTTCTCATTGTTGAACTACAAAATGCACTTCAATGAACTACAAAATGTTCTCGTCATTGAACTTCAAAATCTTTCTTCAACGAACTATAAAATTTGTTCTCATTAGCGAACTACAAAATATACTCTGGTGAACTACAAAAATGTTCTCATTGTCGAACTACAAAATGTTCTTCATTTCCAACTTCAAAATTTCTCCCATCACTGAACTTTGAAACTCTTCTCATCGTCGAACTTCAAAATTCTTCTTTGACAAACTCAACTTTTATTCACATTACTGAACTGAAAAATTTGTGACATTAGTGAACTCATTTAACTTACAAATATTTTTCCAAATCCAGGATGAATTTGGACTATTGATTCTAAGATTAAATGTGATATGGACCGTTGATGGGTTTACATAATTTTCAAAGGGAATTTTACACAGGGTCACCATGAAATTTATGAACTTAGCTTCTCATGGCTTATTTCGACCCTACACCCATCAAATTGACACTGGTATCCATCAATTCAACATCCCTAACTGAAATTTAACTCAGAATTTCACCTAGAAATTGGGGATTTTGTCCAATTTCATCTTTTCCCCCCAAATTCAACACCATTTAAAACTCCACAAATGAATCTATCGAATTCACATTGTTCCACTTCCCATATAGGTCTAGTGTTGAGACATTCATTATGATACCAAATTGTAACATACCCAGATCCCATGTTGAGCACGTCACTAAACCAAATCGAAACAACATAACTCTCATACCATTTTAAAATGCATGCGTACACACAACATGATAAAAATTATTCATGCAACCATTGATAATTCTCAATTAGTGAATGCAAACTATTTATGCACACAATGACATTTAAACATACATAAACATAGAATAAAATGTAGCAATTAGATAACAATTATACATAGTGACCATAACACTTATCTTTATTAAGATTTACACAACCTACTATAAACGATGAATGTTCCACCCAACCATAGACTTTGTTGCTCCATTTCTCTTAGTAGCAAGAGACCCCTGAGCTAGGGCTATGTTTCCACAAGAAGAACAGAATCCTATGGATGGATAATTTCCACTCTAATAATCCAATACCCACTGTTTTTACAACGAAATGACTCCTACAACAATTCCAACCACCCAACTCTCTTCCCCATTAGGCTGCACAACCCAAGGGATGAGATTTCCTTCTCTGCACTATAGTCCCTTAGACAATTCCCATCCCTCCAAGGCTCCAACACAAACTAACTAGGAATATTTCAGTTGGGAGCTCCAGGAAATCCAGTTGCAATGAGAGTGCTCACAACAACATTTACAAATCCTCCTTTAGGTAATCTCTCAGTAGAAATTCAAGTATAGGCATGGTAGCCTCATTCTTAGCATAATTACCAACTTTATAAAGCTATCTTCAACACCTACTATGCTCACCTCCTCTTTCCTTCCACTCACTCTATTAGTATTCTCTTCCGCCAGCTGTAAAAAAATTCTCCCCCTCTCTGCTCGAATTGATTTTCCTTTTCTCTCATGCATTCTTGATTCCCACATTTCCCAAGAATGATTTTACTCAGCCCATGATTTCATAACTAGGTGTGTTGAATCTCTCACTCAACCTCTTACATGCATTCAGTGATAAAATTCCCATCATGAGTGTACTTATCCCATGCTCTCATAACTAAGTGAGACGACTTTCTCACCAACCATATTACATGCATTCAATGATTGGCTTTAATAATTCAAAGGGGATAGTTAAACAACTAATTTAAGAAAAATGCATGAATTTTAGGCATATGGAGTTCCCCTCATATCCCCACTTTAGCCCCCTATCTTGTGGAATCATAGCCCCCCATGACTCTGTCCAAGTTCGTTTGTGGCCGACAGTGTATTTCATTTTATTATTTTTCAATGTACAATGTTTACATATTACATTGCTTGGCCCTTAGTCATCATCATATATACAATTATACATTTATAAACTTAGGATCAAAACTGAGGTGTTACAATTTAGAGGACAATAACTTTGGAAGAAGGCCATGTTTGAAAAAATGAATGCCTTGGATAAAAATGAGATCGAGATCTACTTGAGTTTCCAACTGGTAGAAAACCTATTGGTAGCAAATGAGTGTTTAAGAAGAAGTTGATTGGAGAAGGTAAGTTAGAGAAGTGCAAAGATCGTCTAGTAGCAAAGGGATATTTCCGGGTGGAGGGAATGGATTTGGGTGAAATTTTTCTCCTATTGTTAAATTAACTTCTATTGTATTTATTTTATCTACCACTATTGATTTTGATCTTGAAGTAGAGTACATGTATGTGAATAAAATATTCCTACATGAGGATCGTGAAGAAGAAATATACATGAAACAACTAGAAGATTTTGTAGTGAAGGGAAAGGAGTTGGTTTGCAAGTTGAAGAAATCCATGTATGGATTAAAAAAATCTCCAAGAATGTGGTATCAAAAGTTTGATACTTATATACTGGGACTTGGTTTCTCGAGAAAGAAAGAAAATCACTATGTGCATTCCAAGCAGGGTGGCAATCATTTTATTCATGAGGTCTTGTATGTTGATGTTTGGAAACAACAAGGAAATATCAAGGATGTAAAAGATCAATTGTCTTTTGAATTTGGTATGAAAGATCTTGGTGTTGCAAATTTTATTTTGGGTAAGGAAATTAAAAGAGATCAAGCAAATAGGANGGTCTTGTATGTTGATGTTTGGAAACAACAAGGAAATATCAAGGATGTAAAAGATCAATTGTCTTTTGAATTTGGTATGAAAGATCTTGGTGTTGCAAATTTTATTTTGGGTAAGGAAATTAAAAGAGATCAAGCAAATAGGAAACTCTAGTTGAATAATAGGAAATATGTTGAGACAATTTTGTACAGCTCTAATATGTCGGAATGTAAACCAATTAAGGTTCTTATTCATGTAGGTGTAAAGTCAGTTGTAGATTGATGTCCCAAGACATAAGAAGAGGTAGAGTACATTTTTAGTATTCCATGTGCAAGTGTTGTTGGAAGTTTGATGTATGTTATGGCCTGTACTAGACTAAACATTGCTCATGTAATGAGAATTTTGTGCAAGTATATGTCAAAACCAAGGAATGCACATTGGACAGTTGTAAAGAGGGTCTTCAAATATCTGTGTGGCACTTCAGATTATGCATTATGCTACCAAGGAAGACCTATACCACACACATGCACATGTATGCATGTATGGGGATTTGTTGATGCAAACTAGGTTGGAGATCTTCATTGTAGAAGATCTACAAGTGTTTTTTTTTAACTTATTTTATGGAGCAATTAGTTAGATGAGCAAGAGGTAGGACATTGTTGCACTATCAACTACATAAGCTAAGTACATGGTAGCCACTCCTGGAAGTACAGAAGTTGTATGGTCACAAAGATTGTGCTTAGGTATTGTTTTTGTTCATAAAGCAATGAGAATAGGTTGTGATAGCTCAAGCGCAATATTTCTAGCAAAGAACTCTTCTCATCATTCCAAGATAAATCATATTGATGTGTAGTACCATTTTATTAGAGACATGGTTGAACACAATAAAATGTTGTTGGAGAAGGTTGATAACTTGAAGAATATTGCAGACTCATTGATAAAGTTTTCCAATACTAAGATTTTCTTTTGGTGTAGAGAATCAATGGGTATAGCTACACTTAGCAACTAATTATATGAATGCATTGTGCTCGCCCCCATTTATTGTAGAGAATACAACAAGTGGGAGAATGTTGGGATGCGTTGTACACATTGTATGTAGATTTAGTCTCATCCCAATGCAAAGCTGGTTTGGGGGGGTGATCATACCCTCGATTGGGGTGGCGTGAGGGGCTAGTTGGCCCCTAAAAGAAAATTTTGGGTCCATTGTTTGGTTCATTTTGTATTTTTATGTCCCATTGTAAACTAATTCCAATTAAGAAATTAAGGTTGTAATCTAATTCAGGTTAATGGATTAGGATTTTCGATAATGTGAAATACTTAAATATTATATTGTGAATGGTAAACATAATACAATAAACTAAAAAATGATGTTGGATAGATTGTTTTTCTTGATCAAAAATTTTCAATGTAAATATTGAATATATTGTGTAAATGTGCCATTATTATTTTTATGTTTTACATTATTTTAATATTGCTTTTCTTTTTTTTTTAAATTATATTCAACTAAAATCATCTAAATCTTTTACTTAATTGCATCCCTTTAAAATTTATGTGTTATAAATAAAACACACTAGTAAATATAAAACTATAATCAATAATTAACTTAACAACATATCTACTACACCAATGAATCATTACAAAAGAGTTTTTTTTTTTTTTCCCCTTCTTAAAGTTTCTAAAATCTTCTTGCCATGTTATGTCCTTGTTTCTGAAATTATCGAATCTATATACTAATCATTGATTTATGAGAGCTTGTGGTATCTACTTCATATATTTGTCTTTTTTATGGTAATGAATGGCCCACCATTCATTCTTCCATATTTTTCACAACTTCAATTATTACTTTACTTATTTTTATTGTTATTTTCTTTCAGTTGATTTTATTTAGACAAAGCGAAATTTGAAAATCGTTTTATTTAAAATTATTAAAATAAAAATTAACTACATTAAAAATCAACAACTAGTGTATGAGTGAGATATAGTCTAACTTTTGAGGATTATAATTTGTTTTGTCCTACATTGACCCGTTTCCCTTGTGTTGAGTTGAAAGTGAAAGGTGTCATTGATGATGCCTTCCTCACCATAGCTTTGTAGAATATTGTAAGATTGGTTATACTTTAACCTATCATATTTTTTATTATTGCTTGGTATAAGTTTGTACAAAAACACTTAGGTTCCAGCGTGAATGTCAATTTTCCACTAAAAATCTTATATTATATTGCAACCAAGAATAAAGTACGACTTGTAAGGCGCTTTTTTTAATAAAAAACAACTCTAAAATTCCAAAAGGTTAACTTAAATATATGCCACCTCCATGAATAGGAGTCATATATGCTTAATGGCATTTCCATGTAATCGTCTTGTCACTTAATTATGTTAGTTGCATGAATGGAGAAATATGTGCCTAAAATAGATATTGTTTCCATGTATTCATCCTTACTCTGAAATTGTCCCCTGACTTTTCAGTGAAATTAGATGATTTATCATCATTATTATGTTAATAAGCATAAAGAGATTATAAAGAAGGCAATGGAGTGTATTAGTTAAAAGTTAGGTTTGTAATTATTATAAAGTGAAGTAGTTTTTTTATTAATAATATTAGTTTTCATTAACTTTTTTATACGCATTTTTATTATCTAATTGAATTGGACTCAACGTGGCATAGCATATTCGTAATGGTAAAAGTAAAAGTCAATTGGTAATATTTAATAAAAAATTCGTCAAATATGTATTATGTTCACACTTGTAGTAGTGGTAAAAGTAAAAGTTAATTGGTAGTATTTAATTAAGCACTAATTAAACATGTAATAATATTATTATTGATCCCTTAGATGGGGTGTTGGGGAAGCAATTGATATTGGGGATAGAGTTTGGTGAATGCGTGGATGACATTTAAGTGGGGATGTAGATGGCAAGCCACTTCATGTCAGACCTCATGCATGAGAACGTCGATAATATTTTCGGGCTTGTTAATATCTTATTTAATGTCAAGGACGAGACGTACCAACACCTCCATCATTGGTTCCTCCGGGTCAATTAACATTCGCATACTGATGAAGGCAAAGAAAGCCAACATATGTTTGATCCCCCGGACAAACGGAGTAAGGCGGAGGTTTGAGACAAGGCATCAGACATTGGGTTCGAGGGAGATTACCACACTAGGAGGGCTCTCTACAAGATTATACCTCACCCCTCCATGATACACCTCAGCTTGAACTTCTGGGGAAGCACCTCGACATGGATATTGATGTGGCTACATGCGTGGGAGTGGAGCTCCAATGAAGCTGCCCAACAACAACATTGGAGGAGGGACCTCTAATTGTGCAGCGCAATGCCTAGGAAACAACGACCAACTTTAAGGTGGCAACCCCGCCACGGTTTTGTGCCCACCTGGAGGATGTGGAAGACGAAATTCACATGGAGCAAAGCCTAATGCCAGACCAGGAGGTGGATGAAGTTATCACTAGCTGGGTTTCAGACGTGGGAAACACACGAGGGTGCGAAACAAAGTATTAGAAGATCGTAGAATTGTAGTGGCACCTCAAAACATTGTCAGGATAAATGTTGCAAACCAGAGAGGACGCTCATAATACAATTCGGCTACAATTGGATGGCTTCCACCTATTGCTAAGAGAAGTATTAGCTCGTCTTCCGCCCTCAAGCACAATGACGATAGCCTTGGCTCTGAAAATCACTCTGCAATCAGCTCTTGAGCCACTCTGGGACTCAACCGCAAATCCCCTAGATCACTGAACAATATGTACCCCTTTTTTTGGCTTTTGTATGATGACACAAAGTAGTAGATGTACACCAAAGCTTCCAACATGCTCCAACTTTCTCTTTTTACTTCTTTTATAGCTAGACAATGCCTTCTAAAGAACCTCTCTCGGACTATATGGATTGAAGGCTTATTCCTTTACTGTTGGTTTGGTTTCCTGAGTGACAGGCCAACAACAAAGCATTTTTGTATAATTTTTCTAAAGATAGATTAATATAAGTTGTTATGTGTGCTTACAACAACAACAACAATAATAATAATACTGTAAGCATGTTTGAATTAATATAGGCTACCATGATGTTAGTTATAATTTTGTGGGATTTTATTAATTTTACATGCATGCATTAGTGTCATAGTAGAATAGAGTAAGCTAATCTTGTGATCAATAAAACATGAATCAAACATGCAATAATAATATTAGTGATGCGGTAAGCACATTTGAGTTAACATGATGTTCGTTATGATTTTGTGGGATTTGATTAATTTGAAATGCATGCATTAGTGTCATAATAGGATAGAGTAAGCTAATCATGTAACTAATAAAGAACGAGTTAACAAGTTAACATTGATATGGTAAGCATATTTAGATACATTTGCATAATGTTATTTATGATTTTGTGAGACTTTATTAATTTCACATGCATACATTTTTTTTTTTGTAAATAAAAAAGTTGTATTGCCTGATTAATCTTTTGTCACTATACAAAATTTATTTGTTTCACAGGCTTGCCACATGTTCCGCCAAACTAGTGGAAACCGAAACAGGTGGCATCCTTTTATACTTATGGCCAAAAGTAGCAACCGCCACTTGCTCTGCCATACAGTTGGAAACCAGAGCAAGTGGAAGCTAATGGTGTTGATAGTTCTGTCTAGACATGCATTCAAAAACTGATAATTCAAACTAAACATAAATCCTAAGCAGGGAGACAAGAAAAAAACCTCATTTCCATGCAAATGAGGCACAGAGAGTTGAGAAACTTTAAACATTAGGAGGGCTATTTGAGCAGTGGAACCTACCATCCAGAGAGCCGCCATGAGGAGTGTTGTCACTAGGAGTGAGTGCAAAGGGTTGTGTGCAGGTCGTGCATCTTTGTTTGACTGGCACGTTCAAGAAGACATCGAACAACATGTATATTCTACTGCTAATAAGGGTGTGTTGAGGGAGTTGGTCCGTCATATAGCTCCTCATCTCGAAGATGATCTCCAAGTGCTTCAGAGTGAAGAGACTGGGTGGAATATGGTTGCATTTTGTGTCTGGGTTGAGAAATGGGGGCCTAGCTAGGCGATCCTTTGGGGGTATTTCCTCCTGGACGATGCAAGTGGCTCCCTCCATGGTTGTCTATGTATCCATTGCCGCAATGCTGGTACTGGGTCTATCCTGGGAATCCGAGATTGTGTAGAGGAGGAAGTTTGGTGGAATCTGAATTGGTTCCTCCGGGATTTTCTCCTCCACGTAGGCCATAGGAGGCGTCGTTGGCTTCTTGATTTGTTGTGTACGAGTTATTGAGGAATCCTTCTCCAATTCACGCAGGCGTCTCTGCCTTGCAACATAACAATACTAGGAGGATCCCCTCCTGGGTTTCCCTCTCTTGCGCGACATGAAAGAGCCTAGAGGCCAGAGAAATTTGAGAGGCCTAGAGTCGGATCGTTGAGCAGAGTGGAGCCTCGACAGAGCAAAGAAAGAGAATGATGAATGTCGTGGCCAATCTGATGTAATATCCAAGGGGATGATAAGACTGTGTAGCCTCCTCATGTACCTGTTGTCATCCCCCTGCCATGACTTAGTGAGGGAACCATTAAACCTGTGTGGGGAGCTATCCCTCCATCCTCTCTATGCGTTTATGGTTGTCCTCCATCCGAGAATGAGGCTTGGGGTGGCGGTCGGCCATATTTATGGCTTGGGTTGCATGGGGGCTGCATGGCCTCCATTGTGCTACGTGTCACCCCATCCAGGGGGGATACTCTCTTCGGGCCATATCAATATATTTGATCGTTAGCCTGGGGGGTGGAGAGATTCGAGCATCCAATTGGATCTGCTCTTCTTTTGAGTCTACTCCCTCATTGGCTAGGAAATCTGCATTTTTGTTGGCATCTCTTTTCACATGTGAGGGGATGAGTGTGAGATGGGGCTGAAGGAGGGACCTGAAGTCTTCCAACAAACCTAGTAATCTCCATCTTGGTGAAATTTCCGAGGGGTGTGAGTCATGGATGATTTTAGAGATGAGCTAGATAATCACCTAGGAGTCCCCTTCCACTATGAGCTGAAATATGTTGTGACTAATTGCCAGATTAATCCCCTTGAGAAGGCTCCAGAGTTCTACAACATTGTTTGTGTTGAATCCCAGATAACCTGCTGTGATATGTAAAATTCTCCCCTCATCATCTCGTAGTACCACTCCAAAACCCGTTGGCCCTAGATTACCCTTTAAGGCACCATCGAAATTTAATTTGGCAAAGCCAGGAGGGGGAGGGGAACAAGAATTTGGACTGCGGGAAATTTTGACTGCGCGAATGATGTTTTGTTGGGGACCCCCGAAGAGGTTTAACTACCAGGCCTGGAGGATGTGACTTTCTGAGGGATTGCATTTCAAGTCTTCTTGAGTCTATTGCTCAGCTCTGATTGTTTCCCGAACCAGTTTGATGATCTTTTCCCAAGTAGAGTGTGGAGGGGAGGAGGTGGAGTGGAAAATTGTTTTGTTTCTTTCTTTACATACTTGCCAGACTAAGAATCCAGGTAGTAGTTGTCAGATGCGATCTAGGATTGGGTTTTGATAGGTGATGGAATCCCAATTTCCAATGGTGTTTACAATGTTGGCTCAGTTCCTGKTAAAGCAGCGCATTAATTGCGCTAGCATWTCCCAAATGGATTCACTATGGTCACATTGATTTAAGATATGCTCCATTGTCTGTTCATGTTGCCGACAGAGGAGGCATATTGAAGGGCCCACAAATACTCGTTTTCTTAGGTTGTCCCAGTGAGAATGCGGTTCTGAGAAATTACCAAGAGAAAAAGTGAGACTTTCAGACAGAAATTTGGATTCCAGATTTTGCCCCATATGTGCTCTTTTGGTTGCATTTAGTAGTTTTCCTGGAGATGATAAGCCTCCTTGACTGAGAAGTTACCTGTTGGAAAGTGGCCCCATCTGTGGATGTTTAGACCATCCCTGATACATATTTTCCGCTAATTAGCACAGTCCCTCGAGGCATGTGTGTTATTTCCTTCATGTATGCTTAGTTCATGGGGTTGAGTTTTCCATATGTGTCATGGGTGTTGTTACGCGTTTTCCTTCTAAAGATCTTTTACATGTAGAGTGTCCCTTGAATGCATTTTTTGATGAAGGGGGCAGAGTTCTTCTATGGAAGATAAAGGTGGTTGTTGTTGCCAAGAGTATTTCCAAAATAGGGAGTGCTCTCCATTTCGTATCTCCCAAAGTGCATGTTTTTGTATGAGAGGTCTATTGCTCCAAGTTGTGTTCCAGATGTTGGAACCTTGAATCGGATCATTGAGTCTAATAAGAAGGTCCTCCCCGATATTGGGCGCCTATTTGTGTTTCTAGAGTCTTGCCCATAATTTTGTGGAATGCTTGAGCCAGCGCCACCAGAGTTTTACCCCCATTATACGATTGATTTTTCCTATATCCATAAGACCCAGCCCATCCAACAATTTAGGTCGGCAAATTTTGTCCCAACCTACTAGTTCCCACTTCTTATCCGGATGATGATCGTGCCATAGGAAATTTCGTTGGAGGTTTCTAATGTCTCTGATGATTGACTGAGGTGACACCAAGGCGGTGAAGAGGTAAGTCGGCAGGGCTTGAAGAACGGATTTTAGAAGAACCGGTCATGAATCAAGGTTTAGTGATCAGAAGGTCTAGCTACTTAGTCGATTAGAGATGGATAGCACAAGGCTATCCCAAGAGATGTTGCGTGTGGTTTCCCCCGTGAGGGGGAAATCGAGATAATTGGATGGAAGGGAGCTCTTGGGGATACCCAGTAGTCTGGAGATATGGTTTTGGATTTCCATTAGGGTGTTGAAGAAGTAGAGATGTGACTTGTCAAAGTTTAGGGAGGTTCTCGATGCTTCTGCGAAGTCGGTGAGGATGATTTTGAGCTTGTTATCCTCATGGGAGGTGGGGGTGTTCAACAACAGTGTATCATCTACAAGTTGACTATGGGAGGGAGTTGGTTGAAGGTTGTGGAGAGGTATACCCATGAGGGAGCCATCTTCTATTGAAGCTTTGATGTAGCGCCCAAGGCCCTCATCCATTATGACAAAGAGGAAGGAGGAGAGGGGATCCCCTCGTTGAATGCCCCAAGTGGGAGAAAACGGATGGGAAGGCACTCCATTAAGAAGAATGGAGAAGAAGGTTGAAGATGTGAGTTGCATGATCCAAGCTACCCAAGTGTCATCAAAGCCAAAGGCTTTGAGGAGGGAGTGCATATATTGCCAGCTTATTCTATCAAAAGCTTTAGAAAGGTCAAGTTTGATGAGAATACATGGGGCTCGAGTTAACTTGAGTGAGTGAATGAACCTATGTGCCAGGATGACATTGTCCATGATTTGGCGTCCCTCCACATAGCCTTCTTTCTCTTTGGATATGATGAAGGGAAAGATCAGTTTGAGTTGTAGAGCAATAACCTTCGTGATGATTTTGTAGATCACATTGTAGAGTGTTATTGGTCGGAATTGTTTGGGATGGGTTACCCTTTCTTCCTTTAGGATTAAAGTGAGGAAGGTGGAATTGAAGGCTGAAAGAACTTTCCCAGAAGTTCTAGATTCCTCAACTACTTGCCAGACTTCTTCCTGGATCAACGTCCAACAATAGTGAAAGAAATTTGTTGTAAAGCCATCCAGCCCCAGGGCTTTACCTAGTGGCATCTCTTTAATTGTTTGATACACTTCCTCTTGTGTGATTAGCCGCATCGGTGATTGATTTTGTTCTTTTGTGACCAGGGAGGGGATATTTATGGTAATCTTGTGAATATCAGGCATCTGATCCTTTATAGGTTCCGTGAGAAGATCTTTGTAGTAGTTTATCAATTCCTCTTCTATGCTTGCATGATCCAGGATGGGGTTTCCCTGGTTGTCCTCAATTGAGTGATTCAATTGATGTATCTCCTATGCACCATGGATATGTGGAAGAACTTGGTGTTCTTTTCCCCATCCTTAAGCCATTGTAGTTTGGATTTTTGCCTCCAAAGTATCCCCTCTTGCTTATGTCGCTCCTCTAGTTATGCATGTAATTTATCTTCCTCCTTTATCAAGGTTGTCATTCTTTCCCCCGCAATAAATTCCTACTGCAGTTCCTCCAGTCGTTGCACAATTTCCTTCTTCTTTTGTAGTATATTACCAAACACATTTTTATTCCAGCTCTTTAGCTGCACTTTGAAGTTTTTTAATCTTTGTTGGAATTTATACATACATGTGTTGTGGTCTATTTATGCCTCCCTCCACTAAGTTTTGGAGAGGTTTTGAAATTCCGGGTGGGTAAGCCAAAACTTCTCAAATATGAAGGGCTTAAGTTTGGGCGTGGCGCCTGTGTCTAACCAGAGAGAAATTGGCTAGTGATCTGAGTCGTATTTTGGGAGGATTTTGGCTTCAAGGACTAGATCATCCAACAATAATGATTTAGAGATGAGGAATCGATCTAGTCTACTTGTGACATGTTGGTGCCCCGATCTATGGTTGGACCAAGTGAAGATACAATTTCGAGTTTCTATGTCTATCAAATTGAGTTGATCTATTAGAGTTCTGAACTTACCACTATCCCGATCCAGCCGCTTAGTGCCTCTGGTCTTTTCCTCCAATGTAAGAAGATGTTGAAGTCGCCCCCTATCTTCCAGTGCGTTGATCCCAACAGTGATATGATTGTATCTATTCTTCGCAGGAACAATTATTTATCTTGAACACTTTGTGGTTCATAAGCATTTGTAATCATCCCCTCTTTGTTAAAGCCTATGGGCCTGAAGTGGGTAGTGAGTGTGCCCACTATGGAGAAAGGTCGATCTATGATAACTGTAGCAGGGTTCCATAAGATTTCTAGGCCCCATGCAGCCCCATTTGAATCTGTATGAATGGAGCTGCAGGTCCTCCAAAAATGTTGGAATATGTCCTCTGCATCAACCCCGACACATTTTGTTTCATGTAAGAGAAGAATGTTTGGATTCTCTACACGAATGTTGTCTTGAAGGGTCCTTTGTTTGTACCTTCCATTAAGCCCTCTTATATTCCAAGTGATGATCTTCATCATGATGAGTTGGGGGGTGGAATGAGGTACCCTTCCATGAGTCTATGGATTTTCCCTGAGTTGAGCATGTAGTTTCCTACTTCTTTGATGAGTTGATGAGTTGATTTGCGGCCCCGACGCTTACTTTCATGGGAGGTACATGTCATCTCGAAAGTTGGGTATGAGGATATTCCTAGTCATGAGGTGGCTCCTGCGGTAGAGTCGATGAAAACTTTATGCACTTTTTTGAGTTATTCTACTGGGGTGGTTTGCATCTCCTTTCTGTTAAACGATTCCTCTAGTTTATCCAGTTCTATATCTACTAGATCATGTTCGTTTAGTTTCATTAGGGTGTCCCCCCCATCCTCTGGCTTGTCCTCATTCTGATGGGCTACTAGGCTTGTTTCTTGGTTTTGTTCTTTGGTTGATTTTGACTATTGCTTGTCTTTTCCCTTCTCCTTATCTTGGTTGCCATTCTTGTGGGGATTTTCTACATCTTCTTCCTTTGGGAGCCAATTGAGGATGTCAAAGGAATTTCTGGTGGGGATTTTCTGAGTGCTTTCTTGTTGGCCCTTAACCAATTTTTGAGAGAACATTGGTTGTGTTGGACCACTTTTGGGACTTCGACAGGTTGGTCGAAGATGGATCACCGAGGCAGATCGGAGATCGTAGGATCTCACTTGTTTTGCGGGCTTACGGACCAAAGAAAGGGTTTACTAGGGTTTATGTAATGGGTTATGGGATGTCGGCCCATGGGTTTACCCATGTTTAGGCATTTTTGTAAATGTATAAATAAGAATTAGCTAAGCGATGTAAGAAGTAGTGTTATCTATGTGCACAATATGTTTGGCTTAGTGCAAGAGATTGGAAGTTGCTTTGTGCAATCTGGTTGTGTAAAGTAAGGCTTTGTGCTATTAAGGAGTTGGCTCTGTGCCTTGACCTGATTTTGGGGAAGGTGGATCTAGTGTGTTGTGCGCAAATCACCTGTCTGTTGCCGAGTTGGGCTTTGTGCACAAGAGCAGATGAATGTAAGAAGATCGAAGACTAATAAAGAAGAAGAATAAGTTGGTGGACGTAGCCCCACATTGGGGTGAACCACGTATATCTTGTGTCTTGATGTGCTTTGTGTGATGTTTTTTATGTGTTTATCTGCTTAGTGTTGTTGTTATAATGAATGATGAATGGATCTAATGTTGTATCATATTGCTTAATAATGTTAAAGATGAATGAATGTTAGATCTGAGTCAATGTTATGTGCTAAGTGATTTTAAGTGTTGATTTTGATTGTTACTATGTTGCTATGTACTTAGGGTTTGATATGTGATGTGAATGAGACTCATGAACTAATGCATATTGTTGGATAAGTGCTATGTTAAGTGTTATAATCACAGATCTGTGTCCCAGCTTGGTTGTAGACACCTGAGTCCTGCAACCCCCTCTGCCTCTACTTGTGTGAGACTTCATCTGCTTCGCAGGTGTTGCCGAAAATGTCGGTAGTTAGGGTTTTGTTGGTGCGTTGTTGAAGCATTGAACCCTGGGTCTGCCCCTATGCCAAAAAAATGTTCTGTTGTTAGGACTTGAAACTGTGATTGCTGGTAACTGAAGAAAAGAGAAAGCTTTGTGTGTAGATCTATTGTTGTAGTGTGCAGTATTCTAATCAACTTTTGAAGCTCTGTGCTAAGAAAGGAACCTGGTCTGAAGAAAAGAGGTAAGATATTAAATCTTTGTGCTCTGGTAAAGGTAAGATAAGTGGAAATTTTTTCTTCGAAAGTATGAATCTAGGTCTGTTTCATAGATCTTGTCCTAGTCTGAAAACTAGGGCATAGTTAGAAGAAAGAGTTGATCTAAATAAATTTGATAGAAATAGAGAAAAATATGTTATCCCTGTGCATAGAAAGAATTTTTGGACTAATAAGTGGATGCGGGAACCTAGAAAGAATTTTTGTAGATTGCAGGTCCAGCACTGTGATCCCAGTGCGCAATACAGGAAGGATTGGGGCTCGTTTAAAAGAAAGAGGATTGACACTGTGTTACAATTGCAGAAGGTCAGGACATCTTGCTAAAGAATGCCCTGGAATAGGTCCTATTTGTCTTTGTTGTAAATCTATTGGTCATGAGGCTAAGGATTGCCCAAGAATGATTGCTAAAGTTGAAAATATGAACATGAGATAAGAAAACTATAAAGAAGGTCAAGAGACTAAGGATATGTTAAAGAATCATAAAGAGAAAGAATCAGAGAAAGCTCAAACTATGTTAAAAGAAGCAATGGATGACCACAAGGATGTCAGTGTGTCAGAGATATTGAAAGAAAAACAACGCATAGTCACAAGAATAGAAGACTTCGACATAGATTGTGTATTGGATGAAGAAACACATGTGAACATTATGCTAGAAAGCGCTTGGGAAATCTTGGGAAAGCCTACTATGATACCTTCATTGGGAAGGATAGGCTTGTTTAAAGGAAAGATGATAACCCTATGTGGAAGAGTTACTAAGATACCTGTGATTGCTCATGAAACGTCAACATAAGAGGACTTTGAAGTTATTAGGATTGTTGAGAACATCACCCCTTTCCCACTTTTATTAGGAGAGACTTGGACTAAGAAAGATCAGATCAGAAGAAAAGCAGAGGAGGAAGCCACATAATGGAAAAAGCAAGAATTAAGGGACCTCATAACCAAAAGAATAGAGCAACTAATAGAAGAACAAGAGGATAAGTCAAAGCAACATAGGGAAAGATAACTAACTGTCGAAGTTGAAAGAACACAAGAAGACTTGAATAAGCTGCCCATGAAAGAAAGAAGAGTACCTACCCTGGAGTTAATAAGAAACGAGGTATTACCTTCRAACCCTTTGAAAGAACATCGACAGTGTGAAGTTACCATGCTAAGAGAAGACAAGAATAAAAATGGAAAGAAGAATCAAGAGACTCGGATCACATGAAAKAAGGCAAGGAAGCTCAGTAAGAAGAAATCCAAGTTAGAAAAACTACRTGAAGTTCCAAAAAAGACTTCGCAAGAGGCCGATCCGCAGAACTTGAACCTCGCTGGWATAGCAGAACCACGCAGAATGGGACTTCGCCACGGCGAAGCTATATGACCGTTGGAGGCACCCCGACCGTTAGACTAACGCTCTGGAATGACTAGAAACACAACTATTGCTGGAAAGATCATTGTTGGACCGTTGAGACCRTGCCATAACAGACTAATTCATATTGATTGAGGAATTACTACCCGTTGGAGGAACTCATTACGACGCTTTCTTATTTAACCCGTCGGACGCTTCATCGGGACCACTTTTTGCAACCCCTGATATCCAAGATAATAGAGAATCCATTGTATCGTGTTGTGATTTCTAGACCTCGCCATCCATTTGATTACCTCGCTTGCCTGTTCGCCTACATGATTTAATTTGTTACAAGTGCAAATTTCGAGAGAACTGAACACGTTAGAGAATTTTGTGGAGGAGATTCGTGTAGACCTCATGGCTGAGAGATTCATGTTTGTAGGAATACAAGCGTCGTCGACTGTCAGATTGCAAGCATCCCCATCGACTGGACGACGTTTTGGCCGCACTGCTAGGAAGCGAAGCAAGCACCACAACGATATGGCTAATGTGAAGCAAATCCCATCGGTCTTGCAGGAATACATACCGCCTTTAGCTGGTGCGGTGAATTGTGATAGTATTTCGCGTGACTTTGAGTACACATTGATCACCGCGTACATCTCGAAGGGGATACGCGTAGTTGGACCCCGGTTAGGACATATCCCAGCTTTAAAGAACAATGACTTTAACCTCAGAGACAGGAAGAACTACGCAATGCTTGTGCCGCATAGGTATTTGATGAGAACAATTGGGAAGAAGTCGTACATACTCTCCCAGCCTTGGATTAAGGAGCTCGCGCAATCAATGATCTTGAACATGATGAATATCCCTCACTTTAGCCGACATCAGGAGGTTAACGCTTGCGTTAAAATCCTCTTGTCGTGTTACCATGGAGGGTATATGTGGCTTTACAGGTGTGTGACTGTGGATCCGACGTTGATCCACCTCATCACAGGACTGAGCATGCAAGGACCGAACCCTCGAAAGTTCTACCCAGGGAGGACTTCGGATCACTCCCTGGCACAACGAATAAAGGAAGAATATGGAGATGTAGAAAAGGGGAAGCGAGGCTACAAGGTAGCCTCCATCCAGGATGGCTCAGTGCGCCTAGCTTTCCAACTTATAGCTAGCAAGCTCATCAGAAAGAACCGTCCGACACAGGTCACAGGATTCGTAGTAGACCTCGCAGGGAAGTGCGTAGAAGGAATGCAAATGAACTGGGCGAGTTACCTCGTCAACGAGCTTGAGAAGGACTGTCGCGAAGCACAGGATCAGGGCTACGAGTTCCATTTCAGTTGGTTACTAGTTTTAATCGCATTTGTCACTTGGCAGATGCCGGAAGGAGTGACATTTCCATAAGTTGAGCCATCAGAGTCATTGGTCGCAAGGTTCTCTACCTTGTGGTATACAAACGACATGTCGAAGCAGTGGCAGTCGAACGATGTCTTCCATGCTTATTACTAGCAACTGAAGCGCGCCATTGAGGCATTTCCACGAATGACCCCGAATTCACTGCACCAGTACATTCCGCTAGCGAAGTTCCACGCAGATTGACACTTTATCTACATCACTGTGCACATGGATGAAAGTAAGGAGGAACTGCAATCCTATTATAAGCTGATCGACGAAGATATGGAGGAGATCACCAAAGAATGGCTAATTGAGTTCCTTGTACCGGTGGAAGATGTAGAACTCTCCGACCCCGACATCATCGAAAGTCCCTTGGTCACCCGAGTCGAACATTATGGACAGACTAGCGCGAAGAAAAAGAAGAAAAAGGAGGAAGTGCAGAAAATATAAATTGATGAGGAGGACAGTGCCTCAGAGGAAAGTAGTCCTGACTCACCCACAGGAGGAGGAGGATTTGAAGTAAACCAAGAAGAGGGAGGGGAAGAAGGAGAAAATCAAGACAAAGGGGAAGTTACACCGTCGAAGGATCCCCCTACCGAGGCTAAAACATCGAAGAAAAGGAAGGTTTCCCCGCAGAAACCCTCAGCAAGAAAGAAGACCTGAGCCCATAAGCCTCAATCGAAGAATGTGCTCACAGTGGACGATGTCGATCTCATCATCGAAGTCGTGGAGGAYGCTTCAGAGCATATATTGTAGAGACATGGAWCGAAGCAGGAGACRTTGTATGAAAGAATAGAAAAGGAGCTCAAAGACATAAAACAAGTCATCCATTTGATCCGCGCAGTACCTACTGTGCCTTCTTCGTCGAAAATTGCAGAATTGGGGGACGAGCCCACCCAATTAAGAAGGTTAGCAGATGCCYTGACTTCGTCGAGTCCAAGAAGAAAAGGAGCAAGCTATAGAAGCCTTGAAGTAAGAAAAGGAGGAGGTCTTAGAGAAACTTCGCGTTGTGCAGAAGGAGAAACATGAAATTAGGGYGATGTTCGAGGAGGACAAAGAAAATATCCAGAAATAAAAAGACCAGCTTCTTGCAAAGAAGACTGTGGTTAAATAAGAAGTGACTAAAGCACTTCGCTCTATGTCGGGCTTGGCACAGGGGGAAGAAGGGTTGGTCGAGATTAAAGTAGGAAAGCTTGATGAGGCCATTCAGCAACTTCAAGCAAGAGTAACAGAGTTAGAACTGCAAGCAGTGTTGAGCACTCCACAAGAAGTGCACGATCAAAGGGAAGAAATCACCAAGAGCGTAGTTGGAAGGATCAGGGCACTCACCTCAGAATGTAATAAATTGAGTGATCATAGTGTGCAAACCTACGAACACCTCACAAAAGATCCGGAGCTGAGGAAACTGGAAGCACAGCTCCAGGAGATGCAACAACATGCATCCACCATCTAGGCGCACATGAAGCTACTCACTTCAGTCAAGAGGATGAAAAGATCACCGGAAAAATGCCTAGAAGGGCCTGTTACAGAGAAATTGATTCAGGAGTTCATCGAGAAGGAAGCTCTGGCGAAGAAAAAAGTCGAGGCAGCTCGAGATAAGCTCGAGGCCTTTGAAGCAGCGTTGCCCAGATCTTAGTGACTCGAGATGAGTCACAGGTGAGTGTTGTGGGCCTTTTGGCCCTTGACCAAGTTTTGAGAAAACATTGGTCGCGTTGGACCACTTTTGGGACTTCGATGGGATGGTTGAAGATGGAGCACCCAAGCAGAGCGGAGATCGCGAGATCTTGCTTGTTTTGTGGGCTTGTGGACCGAGAAAAGGGTTTACTAGGGTTTATGTAATGGTTTATGGGATGTCAGCCCATGGGTTTACCATGCTTAGGCCTTTTTGTAAATGTATAAATAACAAGTAGTTAAGCGATGTAAGAAGTAGTGTTAGCTACGTGCACAGTATGTTTGGCTTAATGCAAGAGATTGGAAGTTGCTTTGTGCAACCTGGTTGTGTAAAGTAAGGCTTTGTGCAATCTGGCTGTGTAAATTAAGGCTTTGTGCTATTAAGGAGTTGGCTCTGTGTCTTGACCTGATTTTGGGGAAGGTGGATCTAGTGTGTTGTGCACAGATCACCTGTCCACTGCGGAGTTGGGCTCTATGGCTTTGTGCACAGGAGTATATGAATGTAAGAAGATCGAAGACTAATAAAAAAGAAGAAGAAGTTGGTGGGCGTAGCCCCACACTGGGGTGAACCACATATATCATGTGTCTTGATGTGCTTTGTGCGATGTTGTTTATGTGTTTCTTTGCTTAGTGTTGTTGTTATAATGAATGATGAATGGATCTAATGTTGTAGATTAGTGCTTAACAATGTAAAGATGAATGAATGATATATCTGAGTCAATGTTATGTGATAAGTGATTTTAAGCGTTGATCTTGATTGTTACTGCGTTGCTATGTACTTAAGGTTTGATATGTGATGTGAATGAGACTAATGAACTAATGTATATTGTTGGCTAAGTGCTCTGTTAAGTGTTATAATCACATATCTGTGACCCAGCTTGGTTTTAGACACTTGAGTCCTACAACCCCACCTACCTCTACCTCGGGCGAGACTTCATTTGCTTCGCAGGTGTTGCCGAAAGGGTCGGTAGTTAGGGTTTTGTTGGTGCGTTGTTGAAGCCTTGAACCCTAGGTCTACCCCTACACCAAAATTTATTAATTTTTTTTTCTCAGGGGGTTTTTTTTCCTACATGTAACCATGGTGTAGCCATCCTTTTGCTTTCCCTCCCCTACTTTTGAGTTTTGAGCATTCAAGGGATAGTCACAGAAGAGGTGACCTTGCTCATGAAATTTTCTGCAGCAGAAGGGGATGTGCTCATAGTCCATGGTTGGATTCTAGTCTTCATGTTGGTATTCTAGGGTTATTGATCCTGGTAGGGCCTTCGATATATCCATGTATACACATATTCAGGCATAGGAAGTGTATTTCCTCTGCTTTGTTGCCTCTGAGGATTTTACATATCTTCCCACTATATTCCCTATTCCAATGAGGATTTCCTCCAACCAAAATTCCTGAGGTAGGGAATATAGTCTGATCCAGACTGGTGTCATGGTGAAGTCCTCTTTCTCTAGGCTAATACAATCTGTCTGGAACCTGAGGAATAGCCCTGTAGAGTTGTAGAAATATGGCCCATTGTCAAAGATCTTGTCCTTGTCCTCTAAACTATAGAGGATGATCGTGAAAAAACCCTTGGCACTGAGTTGAACTTCATAGTCTCCCTTGGGGTTCCACCAATCTTTGATCCATTGCATGAGGTCCCTTTTTGATCGCCATAGGCCCAGAAACTTTCCTATGAGAGCATGCTCTCTCATGAACTGGGTATGTTCCCCAACCCTGGTCGAGTTGATGGTGTACCTAGGTGTTTTGTCTGATTGGGGAACACATTTTCCTAGTTCCCATCCACGAGATGCCTTTGAATGAGACGTGCTCAGTTCCACTTCCATTTCTTTGTTGAATCTATGTTCCTTGGCTAGGAGTTGTTCTCGCAAGTGGAACGGCGGTTGAAAAGTTGGTTGCTTGGCTCTCATTCCTTCCCGATCATTCGCGACGACATTCTTGTATGAGGGGGGTTGCACCCCCCCTCCTAGGTTCATCTCCAGAGATTAGTAGCTCTAGCTTGGTGAGGCGTTGCGGTCTTGGGTGCGGTGTCTCCGTCTACAGGAGGAGGTCTTCACATGTAGGGCTAGGGTTTTCCATGACCCAAGCACTGTTAGTCTACCGGGCATTTCAAAAATCGAGAGTGTGTCCACATGCATACATTAGTACCATAGTGTCATCTTATTAATTTCACATGCATAAATTAGTGCAGCTAATTAATTTCACATGCATACATTAGTTCCATAGTGCCATATTATTGATTTCACATGCATAATGTACCATATTATTAATTTCACATGCATATATTGGTGCCATAGTAGGATGGACTAAGCTAATATTCTAATAAACATACCCTCTTACTAGTCACAAATTTGAATCTAGTAAAAATTTCAAGAAATTTTAGGCATGAGCAGAGTTCTCCCATGTTGTAGGATCCATGTATGGTGGACCAATGCCCTTAGGGATTTTGCCCATTTTTGGATCAATCCAAATCCTCAAAAATTCTATTAGAGTTCCAAATCGATGGGAATTTTGACTTTCTATATCGTCATATTTTGACAACTAAATGGAAGCTTGCTACAAAGTTAGATGGCTCATAATAAGAATTGGCCTCTCGATGGGTGTAGAATCCAAGTTGCTCGACATAACTATAATATGTGGGACTAATGGAAAAGTGTGGTGAGATGTCAAACCCTTCTATTTTTCTTTCTTATACTTTTTGGGTTTTCTCTCTTATACCCATCCTATGTGTTGTGTGTATGCACGTGCTACTACTCTCGTTCTCGTAGCAAAATCTCACATGGTATTAGAGAAAAGTCAATGTTGATCTCCTTGCAGAGATGCACTAAACTCTATAGAGTGGTTTCTACAAGTGTAATTTGTTGTAGATTAGAGGGGAAAAGATATTTTTCAATAAATTGTTGTTATGCTTGAATGATTATGTGTAGAAGCATGTCATAAGAAACTAAGGCATTAGTTTTACGCTTAGAAAATCTTTTAAATAATTTTTTTTAGAGATAAGGCATTTGATTGAAAGATTTGTGGAGGATCATTGAAGACAAATAGGTGATTGATAATCCTCTTGATTTATATACAAATAAATCCAATTTGAGAAATATCCAGATCAAATTTTGATTAAAGGAAAAGGAAAGATAAGACTTTCTATTGTGGTAGATTGAGACATACTATGTAGGACAATAGAAAAGATACATTAGTCTACTTAAATAGGGTGGAACCAATGGCAATGATGAAGCACTTTTTGTTAATGGTAACATTGTGAATACTAAAGTCATTAAATTGTTCTAAAAACTATAAAAGGTGTTGGAGCTACTAAAGCATGGAGGGAAAAAAAGGTTTTCAAAGGAATAAGGGTTACTGGACATGCCTCCAAATTGAAGTAACTATTTAGGTGAATCAACAAGTATGGGTGAACTAATGATTATACATCCAAAATTGGAAGATAAGATGGTTGCACTTAAAAACCGATGGAGGAAGAGGTTACTTAGAGTTCTAATATATCAAGAGAGGTGTAAGTAGTGTAAGTATCTTCATTTCCAAGAATAAAATCAATGGAAAGAGGCATGCCAAAAAAATTTAAATGTTTTTTTATGGGTCAAGGTGATAGTTTTATAACACGTATTTATGTTGTATGAATACATAAAGTTTTATGTAATTTAACTACAGAATGTATTTTACACTGATAGAAGCATAAAGAGATTATAGAAGGTAAGGCGTGTTGATGTTACGGCAACTGTGGGAGGTATTAACCTCCATGCGTAACCTTTGACTAGAATGGAATATTCTAGAAGCAAGGGAAACCCTAAATAGATGTGTGAAAACCCTAGAAGACAAGTCAACCTAGAATAATAAATAATATTAGAATAATATCTTCCAGAAAAACAAGTCGACTCCACAGGAAAAAGATAAACAAAAAATATAATTACCAGAAATTCAGGTCGGCATAGCTAGAAAAATCACTGGATAGATTAATATAAATAGAGGATGTTTTATCTCATTTGTAAGCCTAGTCAAAGCACAAGTCTTGTGGAGAGTTGCAGTTTCATCTGCAAGGAGGAATAAGGGTATATGGTCATCTCTTGGTCTTGGTATCTCTATAGACCTATCAAGTGATATTCTTGGTGATTCTCTTGGTGATACTCTTGGTGATACTCTTGGTGATGTACTAACAAAGTATGGCACAAGTTTTAGAGAGTAGTGCAGTTGTAGTTACTACAGTTGTGTATGGTACTTGTTATGTGGGTATGGAGACTCTCTTATGCACTACCCTTGGAGAAGGAGCACTCTACTTGTCTTGAGTTGTTGTTGCAGTTAGCAACTAGGGTTTATCTGTTGGTTATAGTGTTGCTTTCAGAATCATTCTATCTAGCAAAGGTTATGGTGCTCGGGGGTGGCTGCGTGCCTATGGTTGGGTAAAAATAGTGATATTGTCTATGGTAAAACAAACACATCAATTATTTTAACAGGTTATGAGCCCGCACCACCTTCAGGATAGTCTAAACACTGGAAGGTAGCATGGCAGTTCGTTTTTAAGCTCATTGTGGCACCAGTTGCAGCTACAGCTAGGGTTTCTGATTGTGCCACTACAACAAACCCTAATCCAACTCTTTGGGAACCTTAAGTGAAGTGTTGGACCTAATTTCTGGATATTCTAGTGCGCCTTATCCTAGCACACCTGTTGGTACTCTCAACAAGAAAAAACGTCAAGTTTGAGTTTTTGGTCAAAGTTAAAGTCAAAGGTTGACTTTTGGTCAAAATTTATTTTGTAGTCAAATTTGAAATTTCAGAGTTTATAGCTTGTTCTAATCATTAAACCTTTTTTATTTAGATTCTAACCTCTTCTTGACAAGATGGTGTCTAGTTTTGGATTAGAAGACAATCTTAACGATGTTGCAAATTTCAAAGGTATGCACTTGTATATGCTTTTCATGGTATATCATCAAGAAAAAGCATGAGTGTATTTTGCAGGGAATGTACAAGAGACCTTGTCCAAGCAATGATATTGGATTCAATACATACAGAGGAACAAATAGTTGAGGCTCTAGGTTTCAGGTTTGATTGATCAAATTGTTAAGATTTGCACATATCAAGTTTGATAGTTGCTATAGTTTTTGACAACAATCTTTGAAAGGTTATATTACTACTAGGTATACTTGGTTGCATGTAAGTACTATTGATATAGATGTTTGTTACAGCTTTTTTCAAAATGAACTAACATCTCCTCTAGGAGATATTTCTTGTTCCCAGGAAGGTTACCTTGGTCACAGGTGATATCTCTGAGAAGGAGCTAGAGTGAAAGTTGCAAACATTGAGTAGATGAATT
>SNQJ01S0000183.1:121082-177661 GCA_010110895.2 Picea sitchensis
TCAGAGCACAAGTCTTGTGGAGAGCTACAGTTGCAGCTGCAAGGAGGAACAAGGGCATATGGTCATCTCTTGGTCTTGGTCTCTCTCTATCACTATCAAGTGATATTCTTGGTGATTCTCTTGGTGATATTCTTGGTGATGTATTAGCTAAGTATGGCATAAGTTTCAGAGAGCAGTGCAACGACAACTGCTACAGTTGTGTATGGTACTTGTTCTGTGGATATGGAGATTTTCTTGTGGGCTACCCTTGGAGAATGAGCGCTTTGTTTATCTTGAGTTGTTGTTGCAATTAGCAACTAGGGTTTATTTGTTGGTTATAGTGTTGCTTCCAAAATCATTCTATGAGTGAGACTAAATATCCTTTGTAAATAAATTTATTCTTGAAAAAATAATTTTACTATGACTAATATTAATTTTAATTATTTCAATAAAAAAAAAACATTTTTTAATAATTATATTTTATTTTTAATAAAATTTTATTATATAATATTTAAAAATCTTTTTATTTTATATTTTAAATTTTGATAATCTAATTAACAATATTATTATCAAACTTCTTATATAAGTTTTACTCATGTCTCAATTTGAAACTCAATTGAACTTATAAAGGTCCGCTTTCCCATGAAGACAACTAGGATGATCATGACAACAATAAATTGCTTTAATGCAATATCTTTGTGGTTGGGGTGGCAAAATTATTTTATGATAATGGAGTTAGTTATTCGCATGAAGATAACTAGGTAGATTGTTTATGGTCAAAGCTACACCATATATTCATTTATAATATAAATGATTTATATTATAAAATATAGTTAAGATTATGTTAATAGTATGATATTTATATTATATAGAAAATATATAGAAATTTTTGTTAATTCTAAAATGTTAATAATATGATATTTATATTATATAGAAAATATATAGAAATTTTTGTTAATTCTAAAATATTATTAGTTTTGTTATAACAAAAATTAATATTTTTGTTATTATATGTTATTATTGTTGGTTATGTGAGAAAGAAAGCTAAGTTGATAAGATAACATTAAATTGTTTTGATGTAATATTTTCATGGTTGTTGTTTGGCCAAATTATTTAATATATGTTATTATTGTTGGTTATGTGAGAAAGAAAGTTAAGATGATAAGATAACATTAAATTGTTTTGATGTAATATTTTCATGGTTGTTGTTTACGTAGCCAAATTATTTAATAAAAGAGAAATTAGTTATGAACTCTTTGTTAAATATAATGTATTTGGTTGAAGTTGACTATTTACCTTGTCCAAGTTGTTTGAGAGTATTTAATGCTTAATAAAAAGTTGGTAAACTTATTAGTTTAGATAAATATTTAATCACTTTTAGATTAAAAAATATCAGATGAAAACTATATTAAAATTGTAAAAAAAGTTTCTATTTTTATTATATTAAATGTTTGATATTATTTTTTTCAATTTAAGATCAAAGTTGTTCATAAAATATTAGTTTTATTATTATTATTAATCTAAAGTTCTTAAAATATTATAATAACATCTCTTCTCACTCTAATATTAATATTATCAATTATAATAATTATTATAAATTATATATATATATATATATTTTTAAATATGATTGTAATTTATATAAATTGTTATCAACTATTATTATAACACATTTGAACTATGTCATTACTTTACTAATTATTACAATCCATTTGAACTATGACACCACATATATTTTACTACAGTTGGATTTCATTTGATAGTGATAATTGCTTTTTTCTTGCCTGTAATCGTGGTGTAGCCATCCTTTTGCTTTCCCTCCCCTGTTTTTGAGTTTTGAGCATTTAAGGGACAGTCACGGAAGAGGTGACCATGCTCATGACATTTTCTGCAGCGGAAGGGGATGTGCTCATAGTCCATGGTTTGATTCCAGTCTTCATCTTGGTATTCTAGGGTCACTGATCTTGGTAGGGCCTTCGATATATCCATGTATACACATATTCGGGCATAGGAAGTGTATTTCCTCTGCTTTGTTGCCTCTGAGGATTTTACATATCTTTCCACTATATTCCCTATTCCCATGAGGATTTCCTCCAACCAAAATTCCCAAGGTAGGGAATATAGTCTGATCTAGACTGGTGCCATGGTGAAGTCCTTTTTCTCTAGGCTAATACGATCCATCCAGAACATGAGGAATAACCTTGCAGAGTTGTAGAAATATGGCCCATTGTCAAAGATATTTTCCTTGTCTTCTAAACTATAGAGGATGATTGTGAAAAATCCCTTGAAACTGAGTTGAATTTCGAAGTCTCCCTTGGGTTTCCACCAGTCTTTGATCCATCACATGAGGTCCTTTTCCGATGGCCATAGGCCCATAAACTTGCTTATGAGAGCATGCTTTCTCATGAACTGGGTATGTTCCCCAACCCTGGTCGAATTGATGGTGTACTTGGGTGGTTTGTCCGATTGGGGAATACATTTTCCTGGTTCCCATCCACAAGATGCCTTTGGATGAGACGTGCTCGGTTCCACTTCCATTTCTTTGTTGAAGCTCTATTCCTTGGCTAATAGTTGTTCTCGTAGGTGGGGTGACGGTTCAAAAGTTGGTCGCTTCGCTCTCATTCGTTTCCAGTCGTTCGCGACCACATTCCTGTATGAGGGGGGTTGCCCCTCCCCCTCCTAGGTTCATCTCCAGAGATCAGTAGCTCTGGCTTGGTGTGGCGCTACGGTCTTGGGTGTGGCAGCTCCGTCTACAGGAGGAGGTCTTCATATGCATGGCTAGGGTTTTTCACGACCCAAGCACTGTTAGTCTACATAGCATTTCGAAAATCGAGAGCATGTCCACATGCATACATTAGTGCCATAGTGCCATCTTATTAATTTCACATGCATAGATTAGTGCAGCTTATTAATTTCACATGCATACATTAGTGTCATAGTGCCATCTTATTAATTTCAAATGCATAATGTGTCATCTTATTAATTTCACATGCATAGATTAGTGCCATAGTAAGATGGAGTAAGCTAATATTCTAATAAACATACCCTCTTACTGGTCACAAATTTGAATCTAGTAAAAATTTCAAGAAATTTTAGGCATGAGTAGAGTTCTCCCATGTTGTAAGATCCATGTATGGTGGACCAATGCCCTTAGGGATTTTGCCCATTTTTGGATCAATCCAAATCCTAAAAAATTCTATTAGAGTTCCAAATCAATGGGAACTTTGACTTTCTATATCGTCATATTTTGACAACTAAAGGGACGCTTGCTACAAAGTTAGATGGCTCATAGTAATAATTGGTCTCTTGATGAGTATAGAATCCAAGTTGCTTGACATAACTATAATATGTGGGAGTAATGGAAAAGTGTGGTGATGTCAAACCCTTCTATTTTTATTTCTTATACTTTTTGGGTTTTCTCTCTTATACCCATCCTATGTGTTGTGTGTGTGCATGTGCTACTACTCTTGTAGAAAAATCTCACATGGTATTAGAGCAAAGTCAACGTTGATCTCCTTGCAAAGATGCGCTAAACTCTATAGAGTGGTTTCTACAAGTGTAATTTGTTGTATATTAGAGGGGGCAAATCATTTTTCAANCAACTAAAGGGACGCTTGCTACAAAGTTAGATGGCTCATAGTAATAATTGGTCTCTTGATGAGTATAGAATCCAAGTTGCTCGACATAACTATAATATGTGGGAGTAATGGAAAAGTGTGGTGATGTCAAACCCTTCTATTTTTATTTCTTATACTTTTTGGGTTTTCTCTCTTATACCCATCCTATGTGTTGTGTGTGTGCACGTGCTACTACTCTTGTAGAAAAATCTCACATGGTATTAGAGCAAAGTCAACGTTGATCTCCTTGCAAAGATGCGCTAAACTCTATAGAGTGGTTTCTACAAGTGTAATTTGTTGTATATTAGAGGGGGCAAATCATTTTTCAAAAAATTGTTGTTATGCTTGAATGATTATGTGAGTGTAATTTGTTGTATATTAGAGGGGGCAAATCATTTTTCAAAAAAATGTTGTTATGCTTGAATGATTATGTGTAGAAGCATGTTATAAGAAACTAAGGGCTTGGAAAAACTTTTAAATGAAATTAAATGAAAACTTTTAGAGATAAGGCATTTGATTGAAAGATTTGTGGAGGATCATTGAAGACAAATAGGTGATTGATAATCCTCTTGATTTATAAACAAATAAATCCAATTGGAGAAATATCCGGATCAAATTTTGATTTAAAAAAAATGAAAGATAATATTTTCTATTGTGGTAGATTGAGACATACTATGTAGGACAATAGAAAAGATCCATTAGTCTACTTAAAGAGGGTGGAACCAATGGCAACGATGAAGCACTTTTTGTTAATGGTAACATTGTGAATACTAAAGTCATTAAATTGTTCTAAAAACTATAAAAGGTGTTGGAGCTACTAAAGCATGGAGGAAAAAAAAGAGTTTCCAAAGGAATAAGGGTTCATTGACATGCCTCCAAATTGAAGTAACTATTTAGGTGAATCAACAAGTATATGGGTGAACTAGTGATTCTACATCAAAAATTGGAAGATAAGATGATTGCACTTAAAAACCGATGGAGGAAGAGGTTACTTAGAGTTCTAATATATCAAGAGAGGTGTAAGTAGTGTAAGGGAATAAAATCAATGGAAAGAGGCATGCCAAAAAAAATTTAAATGTTTTGTTATGGGTCAAGGTGATAGTTTTATAACATGTATTTATGTTTTATGAATACATAAAGTTTTATGTAATTTAACTATACAATTTATTTTACATTGATAGAAGCATAAAGAGATTATAGAAGGTAAGGAGTGTTGATGTTACGGTAGCTACGGGAGGTATTAACCTCCACGTGTAACCTTTGACTAGAATGGAATATTCGAGAAGCAAGGGAAACCCTAAATATATGTGTGAAAACCCTAGAAGACAAGTCAACCTAGCATAATAAATAATATTAGAATAATATCTTCCAGAAAGACAAGTCGACTCCACAAGAAAAAGATAAACAAAAAATATAATTACCAGAAAGTCAGGTCGACTCCATAGGAAAAAGATAAACAAAAAATATAATTACCAGAAAGTCAAGTCGACCCAGCTAGAAAAGTCATTGGACAGATTAATATAAATAGAGGGTGTTTTATCTCATTTGTACACCCAGTCAGAGCGCAAGTCTTGTGGAGAGCTACAGTTGCAGCTATAAGGAGGAATAAGGGTGTATGATCATCTCTTGGTCTTGGTCTCTCTATAGATTTATCAAGTGATATTCTTGGTGATTCTCTTGGTGATATTCTTGGTGATACTATTGGTGATATACTAGCAAATTATGGCACAAGTTTTAGAGAGTAGTGCAATTGCAGCTGCTACAATTGTGTATGGTACTTGTTTTGTGGGTATGGAGACTCTCTTGTGCTCTACCCTTSGAGAAGGAGCACTCTACTTGTCTTGAGTTGTTGCTGCAGTTAGCAACTAGGGTTTATCTGTTGGTTATAGTGTTGCTTCCAAAATCATTCTATCTAGCAAAGGTTTTGGTGCTCAAGGGTGGTTGCGTGCCTATGGTTGGGTGACAATAGTGATATTGCCTATGGCAAAACAAACACATCAATTATTTTAATAGGTTATGGGCCCAAACCACCTTCGAGATAGTCTAACCACTGAAAGGTAGCGTGGAAGTTCTTTGTTAAGCTCTTTGTGGCACCAATTGCAGCTGCAACTAGGGTTTCTGATTGTGCAACTGCAACAAACCCTAATCCAACTCTTTCGGCACCTTAACTGAAGCTTTGGACCTAATTTATGGATATTCTAGTGTGCCTTATCCTAACACACCTGTTGGTACTCTCAGCAAGCAAAATCGTCAAGTTTGAATTTTTGGTCAAAGTCAAAGTCAAAGGTTGACTTTTGGTCAAAATTGATTTTGTGGTCAAAGTTGAAATTTCAGAGTTTATAGCTTGCTCTAATCATTAAACCTTTTTTAATTCAGCTTCTAACCTCTTCTTGACAAGATGGTGTCTAGTTTCGTATTATAAGACAAGTTGAACGATGCTGCAAATTTCAAAGGTATGCACTTGTATATGTTTCTCATGTTATATCATCAAGCAAAAGCATGAGTGTGTTTTGCAGGGAATGTACAAGAGACCTTGTCCAAGCAATGATCTTGGATTCAATACATAAATAGGAACAAACAGTTGAGGCTCCAGGTTCCATGTTTGATTGATCAAATTGTTAAGATTTGCACATATCAAGTTTGATAGTTGCTATAGTTGCTGACAACAATCTTTGAAAGGTTATATTACTACTAGGTATACTTGGTTGCATGTAAGTACTATTGATATAGATGCTTGTTACATTTTTTTTCAAAATGAACTAGCATCTCCTCTAGGAGATATTTCTTGTTCCCAGGAAGGTCACCTTGGTCACAGGTGATAGCTCTGAGAAGGAGCTAGAGTGAAAGTTGCAAATATGGAGCAGATGAATTCATCAAGTTGTGAGACATGTGATCTCACCAAGTACCAATTGTAAAGGAAGTGTGGTAAGAAAAAGAAGTTTTGGACATCGTTCACCCATATGTGTGTGGACCAATGTCAACCTCCTCAATAAGCGGGAGAGTACACCTCATATGACTTTAAGACATTCTACATAAAGGTCAGGATTAGGAGGGAGCTCGCTACTCCCTACAATCCTCGACAGAATGGTGTAGCAAAAATAATGTAAGGAAGCTATGATTGAAGAATATCAATCATGAAAAATGATGTATGGGGAATTGTGCCTAGACCTGAAGGAAAGTCAGTAGTAACTTCAAATTGGGTTTACAAGATAAAGCATGCAGTAGATGGAAGTATTTATAAATACAAGGCGAGATTCATGGGTAGAGGGTTCTCCCAGCAGGATGGAGAAGACTGTGATAAGACATTTTCTCCAGTTTCTAGATGTATCTCTTGCAACATCCATGGGTTGGAGTTTACATCAGATGGATGTAAAGACCGCTTTGCTCAATGGAGTAATTGAGTATACATAGAGAAACCTCAAGGTTTTGGGGTACACCCGAGAGAAACCCATGTATGAAGAAGGCCTTGTGTGGAATCAAGCAAGCTCTAAGAGCTTGGTTCATAGACTCTCATTATTTAGTGTAAGAGGGAGTTAGCCTTTGAATTCAATATGAAGGATCGTGGTCTCATGCATTATTATTTGGGACTAGAAGTATAGAAAAAGCGTGGTGAAATATCCCTATGGCAACAAAAGTATGTTGTAAAGATTCTTCAGAAGTTTGGGATGATGGATTGCAAATCCATGGCAACTCCCATGGTGATAGATATGAGGAATTTGAGAGACGTTGATTCTAATCTCGTAGACTTGTCCCTGTACCGACAATTGATTGGCTCTTTGATGCATTTGGTGAATACTCGGTCGAACATTTTCTTTCTTGTGAACATGTTGAGCCAGTTCCAGGTGGAACCTAGACATGAGCATTGGATAGCTGCAAAGCATATCTTGAGATATATTCGTGGGATGATAACCTATGGTTTGAGMTTTGCCTCAAACAGTGAAGTACAACTGCATGGATTTACTGATTCATATTGGGCAGGGAGTGYAGATGACAGAAAGAGTACTTCTGGTATGTGTTTCAGTTTGGGATCTACTATGATATCATGGGCTAGTAGGAAACATAAGTCTGTCGCACTCGGTAGCATAGTATATTGCAGCTTGTGATGCTTGTACGGAAGCAATGTGGCTACGTAAGATGGTTTTTGGACTATTTGATCAGGTGCTAGATTCGACTATGATATATTGTGATAATCAGAGCCGTGTGAAGCTCTCAGAGAACCTGATGTTCCATGACATGTCAAAGCACATTGAGATCAAGGACTATTTTCTCCATGATAAAGTCCATAGGGGAGAAGTGGTTCTACAATATATCTCCATTGATGAGTAGATTGCAGATATTTTGACGAAGCCTTTGTCCAAGATAAAGTTTGCATACTTGAGGGAGAAGTTGGGGCTCGTGGAGATTGCTCCCTTGGTTGAAAGGGAGGAGATGAATTCCTCGGTTGGGAGGGAGCACTGATATGTGGCATCATGGATTTTCAGTGAGCTGCAGATCTCTATCATGCTAGTACAACTTAGAGATGGTCATACAACTTAGAGATGATGCTTGCATCATGCTAGATATGATCATGCTAGTACAACTTAGATATGATACAGATGGTTGGAGTTGTTGATACAATGGCCTGAGGAGAATCGTGCAAGTACAACTTAGAGGTGGACATACAACTTAGATATGATGTATTGACATCATGCTAGTACATCTTAGAGACGATGCTAGTGAGTCGCATCATGCTAGATATGGCCATGCGAGTACAACTTAGATGTGACATACAACTTAGATATGATGTATTGATATCATGCTAGATATGTCATGCTAATACATCTTAGAGATGACCATACAACTTAGAGATGATGCAGGGGGATCGTGTCATGCTAGATATGATCATGCGAGTACAACTTAGATATGGTGCATTGGAATCATGCTAGATATGTTCTGATAGTACAACTTAGAGATGATCATACAACTTAGAGGTGACACAATGAGGCACTCATCTACATCATGCGAGTACAACTTAGAGGTGACACAGTGAGGCACTGATCTACATCATGCGAGTATAACTTAGAGGTGGAAGACAACCTATATATGATGTATTAACATCATGCTAGATATGTCATGCTAGTATGACTTAGATATGATGTAGATGATACTCCATATCATGCCAATACAACTTAGATATGATGCATTCACATCATGCTAGTACGGCTTCGAGGTGATGCAGCTGATGACATTGTTGATGCAGGATGATATCAGATGATATGATTTGATTGTTGTGGAGATTGTATGTCTCTAGACAGTTGTTGTATGCTATTGTGATGGATGTGTTCCATTGGCAGTGACTGTGTGTCACTACTTAGTCGCTGTGTGCTACTAGGAGTGGTTGTGTACCACTGGGTAGTAGTTGTGTACTACTATGGATAGACACGATTGTGTTCTATTGGATGGCATTGTAGCAGTTGTATGCTACTATCTGATTGCCATGGAAATTGCCCTAGATGGATAGTCAGTGTGATGGTGGACAAACATTCTCCAGGCAAAGAATGGTCCAGACATAACAGATTGTTGGTGGACAGACATTCTCCATGTGGAGAATGGTCAAGGTTGATAGATTGTTGACGTATCATGGATTGGTATTTTCCCAAGGCACAAATTGTGGCCCGATTAGGAAAATGGTTTAGAACCAATATTCTCCTCATGCATAGTTATTGGCCCGATTAGGTTGAATAGTCCACCCCTTAAGGACATGACGTTATGATTAGGGTGGTTGATACGAGACCGATATTTTCTAAGGCATATGGGTAGAGATTGATCTTTATGGTACACATGACCCGATTATAAAATAATCCGAGACTGACATTCCTATAGGAATGGTGTCTGTAGCCCATTATGTGGCTTTCAACATCTGGGAGGACTAACATTCTTCTAGGACATAGGTCCAGATTAGAAGAATGGTCCTTGTATCACTCTGTTGAGTGAGTGACTTATTCAACATCATCCCCAATTACTCAGATGGAGTATGGCCTCGAGAGATGATGCAATTGATGCTATCAGATGATACTGATAGAGGTGATGTTGCTTGAGAGTTGATCTACGTGATCATGAGATAGCATGTGTGGCTATGATGATGCTACTGATAGAATGGTCTGTGTGTGCTCAAGACCATTACTGTTAATACCTCCCTAGATAGGAGGGAGTGTTGATTTTACGATAGTTGCGGGAGGTATTAACCTCCACGTGTAACCTTTGATTAGAATGGAATATTCCGGAAGCAAGGGAAACAAAAAATAGATGCGTGGAAACCCTAGAAGACAAGTCAACCTAGTAGAATAAATAATATTAGAATATTATCTTCCAGAAAGACAAGTCGGCTCCACAAGAAAAAGATAAACAAAAAATATAATTACTAGAAAGTCAGGTCGACCCAGCGAGAAAAGTCATTAGACATATTAATATAAATAGAGGATGTTTTAGCTCATTTGTACACCCAGTCAGAGTGTAAGTCTTGCAGTCAGAGCGCAAGTCTTGTGGAGAGCTGTAGTTGCAGCTGTAAGGAGGAATACAGGTGTATGGTCATCTCTTGGTCTTGGTCTCTCTCTAGCGTTATCAAGTGATATTCTTGGTGATTCTCTTGGTGATATTGTTGGTGACACTCTTGGTGATATTCTTGGTGATGTACTAGCTAAGTATGACAAAAATTTGAGAGAGTAGTGCAATTGCAGTTGTTGCAGTTGTGTATGGTACTTGTTCTGTGGATATGGAGACTCTCTTGTGGGCCACCCTTGGAGAAGGAGCGCTCTACTTGTCTTGAGTTGTTTCTGCAGTTAACAACTAGAGTTTATTTGCTGGTTGTAATGTTGCTTCCGAAATCATTCTATGTAGCAAATGTTATGATGCTCGGGGGTGGCTACGTACCTATAATTGGGTTATTATATAATATTTAAAAATCTTTTTATTTTATATTTAAATTTCGATAATCTAATTAACAATGTTATTATCAAACTTCTTATATAAGTTTTACTCATGTCTCAATTTGAAACTCAATTGAACTTATAAAGGTTCGCTTTCCCATGAAGACAACTAGGATGATCATGACAACAATAAATTGCTTTAATGCAATATCTTTGTGGTTGGGGTGGCAAAATTATTTTATGATAATGGAGTTAGTTATTCGCATGAAGATAACTAGGTAGCTTGTTTATGATCAAAACTATACAATATATTCATTTATAATATAAATGAAGTATATTATAAAATATAGTTAAGATTATGTTAATAGTATGATATTTATATTATATAAATATATATATATATATATATATATAAATTTTTGTAAATTTTAAAATATTATTAGTTTTGTTATAACAAAAATTAATATTTTCAAATTATGTTATTATGGTTGGTTATGTTACAAAGATAGCTAAGTTGATAAGTTGATGTAATATTTTTATGGTTGTTGTGGTCAAATTGTGGATAAGTTGATGTAATATTTTTATGGTTGTTGTGGCCAAATTATTTAATAAAGAAGAAATTAGATATTTTTTTATGTAATATTTTTATGGTTGTTGTGGCCAAATTATTTAATAAAGGAGAAATTAGTTAGAGCTCTTGTTAAATACAATGTATTGGATTGAAGTTGACTACTTACCTTGTCCAAGCTAACCATGTTTGAGAGTATTTAATGTTTAATAAAAAGTGGGTAAACTCATTATTTTATATGCATATTTAATGAGTTTAGTTAAAAACAATTAAATGAGGATTATATTAAAATTGTAAAAAGAGTTTGTATTTTTATTACCATTAAATTGATGGATGAGATTCTCTTGTTTGACTAAGTCTACGAAGGTATACATACCCTACCCCCCTCTGGATTTGAACCTACCCCCTCTGGATTTGCTCTTAAGAGAAAACACATGTTCTTAACCATTATGCCCACTCAACTGTACAACCCATTTGAACTATGACATCACATATATCTTAATACAATTGGATTTCATTAGATAGTGATAATTACTTTTTGGATTTTATATTTGATATCATACCACACTTAACATTACAATACATTTTATTGCCTAACATTAATGTGCAATTAAATACATTTTATTATGTAACATTAATGTGCAATTAAATACTTGTTTATATAGTGTTGTGTTAAAACAATACATTTTATTGTGTAACATTAATGTACAATTAAATACATTTTATTGTGTAACATTAATGTGCAATTAAATACTCTTCTATATAGTGTTGTGTTAAACCAGTCCTTTTTTCTCTTAGTAATAACAATAATGTATTTTTAAAACAATTTTTTGATATGTTTTCTTACTTTATTTTTTTTAATTTAAATATATTAATAATGTAAATTTTGTAATCTAATATAAATTTTAAATTTTAAATAAAATTCTTAAATTTATTAAAAACTATCAAAATTTTATATAAAATTCCTAAATTTATTAAAAAACTATCAAAAGTTAATTCTATTGGTTAAAAAATTAACTTGTTCCCAAATAAAAATATCCGTTACTTTCCAACAAGGTTAGTTATACTCTAATTTATAATCTTAACCTACAATGGATTTATTTATGTGGAGGTTAACCGAAAGCACGCTTTTATTGTTTTCTAGGGAAGTAAAGTTTCCAATAAATTATGCCACTATTTAGAAGTTTGATGGCCATCTTTGTTATAATAATGAAAGTGTTGCTTCTCGAGTTGGTTTGTGGAATATGATGTTTCACACCTAAAATATCTCTACAATATTATTTTTTCTCTTGTGGAAAACTTGGGAAGTGGGCATTTATCATTAAGATAATTTCTCAAAAAATGTGTGTACAGCACAGTGTGGTCGTTAATAATTGATATAATTAGTTTGGGAGCGTTTGATCATATTTAGTTGCGAGGTCACCATCAATAAATAGGGTTTATATTTTACATATACTGTGAATATATATATAAATCTTAAAAACAACAGCTGTGAATATATGTAAATGTTAAAAAACAACAACTGTGATTACATAAAGTCTTTGAAGGTAATCAATCCCAAAACCATGAGCAAACTTCAAATTTGATGGCATTTTGAAAGTTTTGCAAGTGGCATAAGAGATCCTTATAAAAAAATATAAATTTAAATGAATTTCACTTCTTCTTCCCCATACAGATCACAGGCCGTACTTGTAACGAATTGTATGATTACACGTGGTCTGCAAGGACTCGTAGATCGTAAGCATCGCAGAAAATGATCAGATTTCGTGATTCATTCGGTACAGAAAGCGAGCTCAGCTCAAATTTTGAATTGAAATTTGAAAACAAGCCAGTGGTACAGTGGTAAGTCAAGCAGCATCGTACGGTGAGACAGTATATGGAGTACTGTACATTCTTTTACATGTAGATACAACGACAAGGATTTAAATTCTGAGAATCTCAAGTAATCAAAAATATTATGGTCCAAATTGCAATACATTCTCTGCCTGCACGCGTTTGTTTTTTCTTATTTATTTTAAAAAAATGGCGCTCGAACAGATTAGTTTATAGATTTTAATTCAAATACATCTGATACGGTTAGCCAAGCAAGAATGTGAACGAGCAGCAAGAATATGTGGGATTTGTGCATTCTTTCGGGCCCACATGAGCTGACTCTTTTATTGCACAGTCGGTACCGCGTTGCAACAACTTTAACTCTAGTCATGCCAGTGGGTGGTGTTGGTGAAAAATGTGAACAATGATCTTATTCAAATACCTACTATCACAAATTCACACTCATGGGATGAATAATTGTATTACTGATTGCATCCGCCTGCATAAAGTTTAAAAGGTTAAAGTTTAAACCGACCGCAGCACGCATCTTGTGGCTATAAAGCTCTGGGTTCCTTGTTGGAGTGTACCATTACCATTATTCATTGCTTCCTTCCTTTGTAGGAAACCATGGATTTTCAATATGGGTGCTTCGTACATGCAGTGCTCTTGGCCTTTGCGTGTTGTGCTGTGACTTGTGGTGCTCAGAACACAACCTCCGGACGGAGTCTGCTTCAGAGTGGCCTTGCTCAGACGCCTCCCTTGGGGTGAGATATGATATATATCCGATACGAGATTTTACTCTGTGAGTTTATCAATTGCTTTGGATTTCAGTTCATAAATGGTGTTGAATAAATTTTTATGTGGGCAGATGGAACAGCTGGAATCACTTCGGCTGCCATATCAATGAGGATGTTATACAAGCAACGGGTATTGCAGTGTTTTCTTTTCTTAAATCGGTTTTCAACTACTGTCTGTTTTTGGGAGAACTATAGTTTCTCTATGACCAACGTCTAATGAAATGTTGTATATATTTACAGTCGATGCATTGGTATCAACTGGGATCTCTAAACTGGGGTATCAGTATGTAAATATAGGTAAGACAACAATAACCAAGTTAACTCTCGTTTCAAAGTCAGTCATAATTTTGGGGAATTACATCGCTGAACTCTGGATCTGGATTGTCTGGTTTTGTTTTTTGTGCATACAGATGATTGTTGGGCAGAGCTGAATCATGATAGCAATGTACACCTACCTTTCCTTTGCTTTCCTTTCCATTACAATATGCTTGCAAGTGGCACTTTTTAAAATGGATTTATCGATCTGTTTCCCTTTGCTTTTCCTTCTTATTACTATTTGTTTGCAACTAGCAGTTTTTAAAATAGATTTATTGATCTGTTTCTCTGATTAATTTCTTGTGCTGTTGTGTCTACAGGGGAGATTGGTTGCAAGTGCTTCAAGGTTTCCATCTGGCATCAAGGCTCTTGCTGATTATGTGCACAGCAAGGGTCTCAAACTGGGCATATATTCAGATGCTAGGTATATCTCCTTTATCTTTTAGTTCTGCTGCTTTTCTACAAGATGCTTTCTATGATAACCGTGTGGCAAACATGCCCTTTCACAATCTAGAAGTATTGCAAAAATCATCGAAGTCTAGTTTACATTTCATGAATGCTTACTTACACAAACGGGCCTTTCCGAGGATTTGAACCTTGGTGGATTTTAAAACATCCACTTTACAAGGGAGCCAAGACTCGTGAATACATTATATCCCGTTTTCCATTTTTTTTTTCTCACGAGCTTCTCCTGTTTATCAGGTACTATACTTGTCAAAAGCAGCCAGGTTCCTTGGGACATGAGCAAGTAGATGCCGATACATTTGCTTACTGGGTAATAATCTTTCCTTTTTGTTTTTATAGGTAAAAATATTATTGTTTTTATCTTTTAAATTCTTTGGGGATGGACTATGGTAGATTGATTAAGTAAAGTAATAGATACTGTTTTGTTCTTCTACAGGGTGTGGATTATCTCAAATATGATAACTGTTACAATGATGGCTCTAAGCCTGAAAACCGGTAAATATTTTTTCCCAAGAGTGGAATCCTTCTTATTTTGCTTTTCCATTCAGCTGGATTTCATTCACAATTGTCTGTCAGTCTCAGACTGTGGTTTTGGAATGAGCACAGGTACCCAAAGATGCGTGATGCACTTTTGAGTACTCGATGGCCAATATTCTATTCCTTGTGTGAATGGTAGGTGGCCTTCCTTTCTCAAAGAGTCTTAGCTATATGATGGGTTTGGAGATGATGGTGTTAAAATGCTTTTGATTCAGGGGATTGGATGTTCCGGCCACTTGGGCTCGACAAATTGGAAGTAGTTGGAGAACAACAGACGACATTGAGGACAAGTGGGAAAGGTTGTTAGCTATAAGCTTCTAAGTAACCTGGACAGTTGGTTGGAAATTTCCATAACCTCTAAATCTAGCTGAACTTTGGTTTTGTTTTCTATGTGTTTTACAGCATGATATCCCGTGTAGATCAAAACAATGAATTTGCACAGTATGCTGGTCCAGGTGGATGGAATGGTAAAATTTTCTATAACCCTATCATTCCAGTCAAATACAGTTGCAACTTTCTCAAGTAGACATTTAGTTCCTTGCTTGTTTCCAACTCTTCATCATTGCTGTCCTCTTCTTTCTTTGGAGCAGATCCAGATATGTTGGAAGTGGGAAATGGAAACATGACTCCTGAGGAATATGGTTCACATTTCAGCATCTGGGCTCTGATGAAGGTGACTGGACAGCTATTCCCATGTTTACTTATAGGGTCGTGAGTAATGATCTAAGATAAAACACTCTTTCATGCATGCAAGAATAAGCATAATGACTCAGATCTATTTCTTTGAATTCATGGCTTTAGGCACCACTATTGATTGGATGCGATGTAACATCTATGGACAAGAAGACTTATGGAATCTTGAGCAACTCTGAGGTTATTGCAGTCAATCAAGGTGAGCCTCTTCCTCAAATTCTTTTGTTGAATATTTGAAAATGTGTTCTTTCTTGGAAATCTTCTGTGTTTTTGTTTTCCGGATCCTTTGGAATTGCAAGGGAAAAGTAGGCAAGCTAGGGGACCTTGAGGTATACATGTCTGTAACCTTTTTTTTTGCAACTCATTACAGTGAAGTCTCTGTTGCTTTGCATTAAGGCTTGAAAACAGTGGTACACAAATCCCTGTCTTCTCCCAACTGCTAGGAGATGGACCCTCTTCACATTCCCAACACTGGAATGTACGACTCAACACATTTCTTTTTTGGTCTCTTTGTTCATGATTTTGGGTTGGAAAAGCTGAAGGATCAAATGTAATTGGCACCTACGCGGCCATTGTGTTCTGGGAGGTCCATGCTGCCCACGTAGGAAGGCCCATTATCCTGTTTCTTTGTATCTGTATAAAAGATGGGGACTATTTAGATGGAAATATAATCAAATGCTAGACCTTGAACGTTAGGCAGGAGAAGTAGGAGTTATGTCTGCTAAGTTTCATGGCCAAACTCAAAGTTCAGAAGTAGGAGTTATGTCTGCTAAGTTTCATGGCCAAACTCAAAGTTCAAACTGTAGTTAGATTAATTACAATAAACATAAAAGCAAGATAGACAAAAGCACTTAACATGGGTAATAGCTGCTAGAGTGAACTGAGCTGGAGATAGCTACATCATCTCTTTAGTTATTTCCTCCCAGCCCTTTCTTACCAAATCTGCAAATGAATTATTTTAAGATAGTTTAATTATTGCTAAATTTTAGAAAATGATAAAAATCTTAAAGCAGCCCATATTATATTTGCGTATTTTTATTGAAACAGTTTGCGTTTTGGTGAATTTTAAGGATTGGCAATTTAAAATTTGCCAGATTTGGTAAATTTAATGGCAGACTGGACCTTGCCATATTCATCCACAAATCATTATATGCCACGGTCCGGATTATACCAGGGCTCATCAATTTGCATAATCTTCTGCACAGAAGTGACAAGCAAATGTTTTGCAAGATTGAAGCAGGGAAAACTTAATAGTGAATTTTATCATACTTATTTTCATTGATATTTTTTCCAAATTATATTGTTCCTGATTTTAAACTGGAAAGTGAACTAAGTGGAAGAGAGGAAAGACAGATTTCATATTTTAGCTTAAGAGAATCTTGACATAATGCACTGTGTAGCAGCATGTAAATCATGGGAAGTTTATTTTGGCGGAGCAAAGTGGAGGAAACTCTGGTTTATTCTAACTGTAAGAAATTTGTGCAGGTTTGGGCTGGTCCCCTATCTAACAACCGTGTAGCTGTGGTTCTATTGAATAGAAGCAACTCAAGAACTATAATCACTGCCAAATGGGAAGATATTGGATTGAATCCCTCAGCTGTTGTCAGGGTTAGGAACTTATGGAGGGTAATCACAAAACAGAGTTTTCTTTGAGCAATTTAAAGTCTCATCTTTCTTTATTTTGTCTTGGCTGATGACATTTTCTTTTTATTCAATATAACAGCACAGAGAATTGGAAGCAAATCACCAAGGCAGCCTCACAGCATCAGTGAAGCCTCATGGATGCAAGATGTATGTTTTGACAAGTGTCTCTCACTAGTGACCATCCAAATTAAAGATTGCAAAAGTTCTAGATGCCTTTTTTACCTATATGTATCGAATTGGGTAGTTTACATTCTGAGAATTGGTGGGTGACGATGCTACTCAAAGAAGAGTTGGATCACACTCTTCATATTCTTAAAGTAGAATATGAATATGAAAGTGTAAAACTTTACAAGTCTGTATTTTTCTCTTTTTTCTCCATCTTGTTGAAAGAGAGCAAGTTGCAGTACAGTCAAAGTTTTTAAGTTAGTGATATTGTTATGGCCATTAAAAAATGGGCAGAGTTTGCTGCCTGACGAGCATAAAAAAGATTTTGTTATATTGCTGAATTGCAATGTCAAAATATTTATTTTCATTCCTTTGTTAGTTTTTACTGGATGTTTTATTAAATTCCCGAGCCAAGTTTAAACATTTCAATTAATAAGGAGAAGAAAACAAATATTTGAGGCTATTCTTATATTAGTATAAGAAACTTATATGCAGGCACCAGGAAGCAATTATCATAATAATTAGTCTTCATAGGTCTTCAAACATTATATAATATTAAATCTTGTATTTTAAATATATATTTATATCATATCTTTTTAAAAATATTTTGTAATAGTAACCTAACGATTACTTTAAAAATAAATATTTAAAATTATTCTTATATTAATAATTTTTTTATGCATACATCAAACTATATTAATTTGGAAAAGCAATTAATATAATAATTAATTATGCAGAGCGATCTGGGTTAAACAAGGGGATGAACATACAAAATTTTTCCACCGCTTTGCCAATCATACGAAAAATATAAATACAGTATGGGAGTTACAAAATGAAGGTTATAGTGTCCGAGGATTTAAAAATCTGGTGGAGTTAGGGGTTCAGCATTTCTCAAAAAATTTCAAAGAACTAGAGACCGTGAACATAGTTGAAATTATGAAGGTATGCTCCTACTTTCCTTGTCTGGTTGTGGATGAAGACAATGAGTTGTTATATGAGGTGGTGAGTTTAGTTGAACTAGGGGGGTCTTGTCCTCCTTTCAAAAGGGGAAAAGCCTAGGGCTTGATGGTGGATGGCGGAATTTTTTCTTGGCTTTTTTGATCTGATGGGCAAGGATCTTCCAAGGGTGGTTGAAGAGGTTAGAGAGACAAGAAGGGTCCTTCCAAATTTTAATTCCACCTTCGTTGCATTGATTTCGAAGGTTGATAGGCCAGCCAACTATGGGGACTTTAGATTGATATCTCCATGTAATTGTGTGTACAAGATCTTTGTGAAGGTTATAGCAGTTCAGCTGAAGAAATTGCTGTTTAAATTCATCTCTCTAGAGCAGTTTGGCTTTTTGGAAGGACGATAGATCCACGATGCAATCGGTGCAGCACAAGAGGGGCTACATAATGTTAAGATGATGAAACAAAGTGTAATGATTGCAAAACTTGACCTTTCACAGGTGTATGATAGAGTGAGTTGGCTCTACATTAGAGTGTTGCTAATACAAATTGGCTTCTCTTTGAGTATGGTTAATTGGATAATGGGTTGTGTAACGTTGGTGTCCTTTGTTGTTTTGGTAAACGGTGTTACTTCACCTTTTTTCAATCTTTTGAGAAGGCTATGTCAAGGATGCCCTCTCTCTTTATATCTGTTTTTATTGGTTGCAGAAGGGCTGAGTCGAAGTATTAAGGTAGCAAGGAGGGTGAGAAGATTGAAGGGGATAAAGGTGGGGCAAAACTTTACTTTGATCCACGTCTTATTTGTAGATGACGTGTTTTTTTTTTACAAATGGCATTGTGGCATAAGGGAGAACTTTATAGGATATTTTGAAGCTTTATTGCAAGACTATGGACATGCAGATTAATGTAGAAAAATTGACACTTGGCTTTTTTGGGGTTGAAGAGGGTGGAACATGGTTGTCATCTTTAGTTTTTAGAGCATAAACTTTATTGATGGTTTTAAGTACCTTGGATATATTTTGAAACCCAATTCATATGGAAAACATGATTGGGGGTGGTTGCTTGGTCGCATTGAGAAAATGATACATAATTGGTGCAATCGATGGTTGTCCTGAGGTGTAAGGTTGACACTATTTAAGGTGGTATTAGAAACAATATCACTATATTGACAATTTTTGGCACATATTCCAAAAGAAGTCTTCGAAATTTTTTGGAAAATTAGTATAAACTTCATGTGGAGTGGTAAGGAAGGAAGTGATGGTGTTCATTGGACTAGTTGGAAGTTGATTGCGAAACCAAAGGAAGAAGGGGGTAGGGGTCTTAAAAACATACATGCTTTTGGTACTTTGTTGGTTGGGAAGTCTTTGTGGAATTTGATTACCAACAAAAGTTTTTTGAACAAGTTGACCATGGAAAAATATTTAGCTCCACACTTGATTTTCACTTGGATATGGAAGGAGGAGAAGGCTTGGGAAAACGGTTCTTTGCATTGGAAGGCTTTGGTTTCCTCGTTTCACCTAATAAGCATATTGCTAGCCTAGAAAGTAGGCGATGGAATGAAGGTAAGGGCGAGAGTTAATGGGGTTATGAGTTGTGGGAATCAAATTCCACTCTCTCAAGAGCTCGTCCAACACTTGCAGGAACATAACATAAAATTCTCGAGTTAATGCGATGATCTAGAAAGTACGGTGGTCTCAAGGATGGAATTGATCTTGGTCTTTGGGTTTACAAGGCGTTTGGGCGAGGGAATGGGACATGTTAACATTGGAACTAAAAAGAGCACATGTTCCAATAAGGGAGGATCCAGATAACTTAGTTTAGTTGAGAAATAAGTTTGGAGTATCATACATTGCTAAGCTTGGATACCAAGTTTTGATGTCAGACGTTTGGGGCCCATTGGTTTCATGGTGGTTATGTATATGGAAGGTTAAGGTAGCCAAAAAGAGTAAGATCTTCATGTGGTTGGCTCTGTAGAATAAGGTGTATACATGGGAAGCTTGACAAAAGAGAAATGTTCAAGGTCTCAAGATGTGTGTCCTTTGTTGTGTTGCAGAGGAAACAATTGAACACCTTTTTGTTCATTGCAGTTTCAAAAACAGGTTTGGAAAGATTTAGGTAATTGGTTGAAGCTACAAGATTTAAGGGTTGACAATACTAATCTTGTTTGCATGCTTGGTTTACTTGGCTTGATCACAAGGTATATTGAGCCATTCCCTTTTTGGGTCTTTGGGGACTACAATTAGCTCATAATAGTTGTTTGTTTGAGGCAATTTAGTCCCCAACATATAAGTTTTTCTCATAGGTGGTAGTAGCTTACAATCTTTACAAAGAGGAATCCACACATAATATGTCAAGGCAAATTGGGGAGCTAATGATCGATAAAAGTTATAGTTGGGTTTTCTTTTTATGGTGCTTGTCAAGGGCCAAACCATTATTGTGATTTGAGAGGAATCATATATTTCTTGGATTCTCGCTATATAAATTTTAAAACAAATGTTGGTCGGGGCACCAACAATTTAATTGAATTGTTGGCATTGTGAACACTTCTCAAAAAATATTTTGACAGTAGGATAAAAGAGCTTCAGGTTTATGGTGTCTCTTCACTGGTGGTCAAGTGGATGCAAGGGAAACAACAAATACATAATGTAGGTTTGGTAGTAGTGGCCACACATATGAGGCAGATAGCCTTTGTCTTCTCCAAGTTTATGATCTACCATATCTATTGAGAGTTAAATCAAATGGCATATGCCCTTTCAAAAGAGGGACTTTCTATAAGTGATGGAGAAATCCTCTTTGTGGATATCAATGAGGGTGTGGTAGTTGAAACTTGACTACAAATTCTACAATAAGTGTTTTTTCTTTAGATCTTAATTCCTTTTTTGTTAATGTTTGTCATAATCACAAAAGGGGGTGTTATTTAACAATATGAATGTTTAATGTCTATCTAAGTGGATTGGAACTTTTTGTCCAGCTCAGTATTGTAACCTAATTTCCCATTAGGTTCAAGAGAGGAACAACAATAAAAAAGTTAGTGAACACGTGGTAAGTTTATGGGTCATTTTGTCTTTTTGTATTAGTGCTAAGCACATGAAAAATGTATTTTTATACATCTCATGATAAAAATACTTTTTTTTTTCATGGAAATTACACACACACACATCATTATTTTAAAATAATGTGTAATAGTTAAAAAAATAGAATATCTTAAATTAAAACAATTTCATAATAATAAATATTTCAAAACACACACACACACACACACACAATAATCTAATTTTAAGGTCACGACCAAGCCAGATACCAAATTGGTGTATGAGACCCCCTTGTTTGTAGGACAAGTGACCCCCTCCACACAACGATTTGACTGCTAAAGTCTACAGAGGTGTACATACCCTACCTCCCTATGGATTTGAATTTGTGACCTCTGAGGAGAAAACACATGTTCTTAACCATTAGGCCCACTCAAGTTGCACTGAATCGATTTTTTTGTTATAATCAAAAGGCTACAACCAAGGCTAGTAGTAGGTTACCACGTGTTGATTCAAAGTTCTTCAATAGAAATAAACAATTGTTGAGGTTACAAAACTAAGCTTACAACTTATTAGGAAATGTATGTCCCAAGTTGACCTATAAGTGGCTTGCTTCACAAAAACACCTAACAACCTTATAACTCAGAAATAAATAAAAATAAACAATAAACATGGACACTATTAGCTTCTTTTTTATCGTCATTAGAATGTGGGGAGCTTTGCTTCTCGGTTTCCATAGGGTCCTTCATCTAGTGAATTGTATCCTCTTCTTTAAGCTCAGTCTGGATCTAATTCTTTGTAGTCTTATTGTTTGAAGCCATAGACATATTTTCCTTTAGAATATTAAGAGCTAGGTTATGGAGGATCCTACACTCTATCTCAAGGATGTCAATCCTTTTCTTTTGCTGGACTAACAATTTCATGAAGTTTGCTTGTTGCGAGACACAAAGATGTTTTTTTTCATTGACTCTGGAAGTCACATGGAGCAAGGTGCTCTTGTTGGAGTGAATAAGCTTCTCACGTCTTCACAATTTTTTGTGGAATACCTGCACATACTTGTTCTTCATTCTATCCAAACATGCACAATGAAGTTGATGTGGATAAACTAAACTAGCACTAGCAATTTTGTCTAAGGAAACATGGGGGTTGATACCAAAGCTTATGAAATCCCAATGATCAAAACCCAAATCATCAACAAAGAAACTGATGTGCAAGGGAAATGGAACCTCAACTCGAAAAACCAAAGAAGGCAAGAGACAATCCCTAGAAACATAGTCCAAGCACCTTATTTCATTGACATTGGATGCCTTGTTTTCACTATGGTTCTAGACTTTAACCAACCCCCAATTTATATAGACAGATCCTTGTGGGATTGAACCAATAAAGAGAGCATCGAGCAATATGCATAAATAGAGGCAAACAAAGCATCCCAAATTGAAATTTCTGAATGAAAGTGGCCAGGGATTCCGTGACACTTGGTCTTTGGACCCAACCACTATTAGAATAAAAACATTCCACACTAGACAAAAAGATCGAACTATAATGCCAAACTTCAACTAGCATCGAAATTGCAATAAAACTCTTTTGAGGATTTAAGCCAAGAGAAAGGTAGCGAACAAAGTATCGAACAAGAAGCAAAACTAACGACCAATGATGTACCTTTTGAAAAGCAAATGCCATGTTTTCCTTGGCGCACAGTCCCTCGAATCGACCTTGCTTTAGTTATAAATGATCCAAAACAAAACATAGAGGTTGACAAACTTCCTAAAGCCAAGAAGACTGTTCACCATATGGCCAGGCACACCAACATGCCCATTGAATTTGTGTCCATTTCTTAGCTTCGACCAAGCCATTATCCCAGAGGCTTGTATCGATCACCAACCAAGCATTCAATAACCACGATCATCGAAACAATTTGCATGTTGCAAAGGTTATAACTTGTCCTCAACTTGCCCATCTTGATGCCACTACAATGAGGTGTGAAGATTTGACTCATGTGAGAATTAATGAGGGTGATTCACCAATTTGCTAATGAACCTTAGGAGATAGGAATGGTTGCATGCTCCCCATTTTTATCAAGGTGCCAATGCTTAACTCCATGGCTAACTTAGCCCACCTATTAGCTTCTTTGTTAACGTGCCTTTGAATGTGATAACATGCGACCTTAGAGAATGATATGACTTCCTGCTTTATTCGAGCAAATACATTATTTAGTTTGCTTCCCTCTAGAAAGGATTTGCCTAGCATTGTCTTAATGAAAATCATCAAATATTTGAAAACAAATAGAACTCGAACAATTGATTATTTGGCTAGGATAAATCCAAACAAAAAAACATATGCCTCTACAAAATTATTTAAAACTTAGCCAAGACCCCAAACAAATGAAAAAACGGTTATTCCTTTGGGATCATGAAGACCCCTACTCATTACCTTGATTATACAGCCTGAGTGGGCCTAATGGTTAAGAACATGTGTTTCCTCATCTAGAGGGGGGTAGGGTATGTATACCTCCGTAGACTTTGCCAGTCAAATCGCTAGACGAAGAGGGGTTCCTTGTCCCACAAACAAGACCTTAAAAATAGATTATCATTATTATTCTAATAATCATGAACATATACCATGCAACTTCCTCATAAAAATATTTATTCTCTTTATTTTATAATAAAATAAATATAACTAAAAAATAATAAAATTTATATACATCATTTTATCTTATAACAAGGTAAAAATATCTCAAGACTAATAAAATTTATATATAACATCCTCGTAAGAATATTTGTCATCTTTATTTTATACTTTTATCCTCTTTATCTTTATTTTATACATTTATCTTCTTTATTTTATAGCAAAGTAAATATACCTGGAAAATAATTAAACTTATATACATCTTTATCGAAATATTTATCCTCTTTATTTTATACATTCGTTCTCCTTTTTTTATATTAAGTTAAACATGTTTCACATATAATAAAATTTATAACCAACATTCTTGTAAGATTTTTGCCATGTTTATTTCACCCAATGAGGATATGGTGGATTAATGATACATAGTATTTAGACTAGTTAAATTGTTTATTTCACCATATGAGGATATGGTGGATTAATGATACATAGTATTTAGACTAGTTAAATTGATTTGCATGGTTAAAGGTTTTTAATTTTGGATTTTCTTTTGACTTTTTAAGTGTAATTATAACAATATTTATTTTATTTAATAATAATTTAAATTATTACATTTTTATTAATCTTTTATCATTAGTAAGTATTTTTGTTTTTATTTTTAAAATATTTTATCATTAATTTATAATTAATTGTTAATAATTAATTTACTACTAATAATTTAAATTGTTACATTTTTAAATTGTTACATTTTTATTAATCTTTTATCACTAATATTTTTATTTTTATTTTTAAAATATTTTATCATCAATTTATAATTAATTGTTAATAATTAATTTACAATTACTTTGTTAATTTATTTAACATATTTAATAGCAATTTATAATTAATTGTTAATAATTAATTTACAATTAATTTATTAATTTATTTAACATATTTAATAATAATCTAAATTACTATTAGATATCTTAACAATAATTTATTTGTCAACAATTTTTATTTAAAAAAATCTCAATTTATAATTTATAATTGAGTTAGCAAACTTTGACAAAGATTTCTTCATTGAACTTATTAACATCCACTAACTTAGAGATAGGGCCAACAACTATTTGTTGAATCTTGCATTCACCTAATCGTGCACTTATTTAACCATACTTTATTATACTATTATCTCTTTGATGAAATGATATTGATTATTCTATTAGTTTTAGCCTAAACAAAATTTTCCTTGCATCACTTTAATTTTACTTGGAAAATGTACCATCATGGGTTTCCTTGCATCACTTCAATTTCATTTTGACAATGTATTTTCATAGGTCTTTGTATTTGCAACTTTATATTGCAATACAATGTCAAATACAACTTTATATTGCAATATAGTGTCGAAACCAAGTTGTCTCTTGTATGTTTTTGTTGTTATTATGTATGCAACTTTTGTACTCGATACACATAGTATGTTCCCTTTGTCGTTTTAATTGACAATGCCGTTTTAATTGACAATGCCATGTAGTATTATTCCGGTCTTAGACCATTTGGATGTTTTGGATCAAATTGTAAATAAATGGATATAATGACAAGAGTCAAGTTATATTTTTATGTGTAAATGATGTAAATATGTTAATATAAATTTCTAGTGCAAATTCAAGGCCTAAGTTTGATTAGTAAATGTTTAGGAATATATTTTTGATAATTGCGCTTTCTATATACCATGGCGTATACTTGTCATGGTATTCTCAAGATATGTAAATATTGTTTCGAAATTTAATATATAAGATTCAAGGTTGGTTGCAGAAAAACACGAAAGCGGTTATGCGTCCACTAGAGGACAAGAGGAAAGGGGCTCCAAAGGTTTCAACAATAATCTCAAATTTCCTAAGTTTCCCAAGTCTCTTAACCTTCATCTTTTCACCATGTGCCTTATTAAAAACCTCAACCACCAATCATTGAATGCATGTGGTGGTTGGTGGGGAAGCCCACCTTCAATAGTTATGAGAGCATTGGGGTTGAGTAGAATTTTTGAGAAGTGTAAGAGACTCCATTCTTAGGGTATCATTTGAGGCTATGCATTCCATGTTATGCTATTCCATTCGATTTGATTCGTCCCTCAAGTGATTCTCTCATGGTTTTATGGTTTTTTCATGCTATGTTGAAGATTGTATTGGACTTGTAAGTGACTAAGGGGGGCCAAGGAAGAGAAGGCCTCAAGCTTGTGAAGAGTAAGTTGAAGAAGAGAATCTTGTGAGTTTGGGAAGCCATACCCATTTTACCTATAAATTGTTTCCCATTGTGTGCTCAAGAGCCAATATATGAATTTGTTGAGTTGATCTTGAAGGTACACAATAGGCTGGGCTCCTTTTGCACATACTAGAGAGCACTGGAGGGAGGAAGATTCTTGAGGGAATGTGGAGTAGAGAAGGGAAATGTATTACTTGTATTGTGTTGGACAATGAATGGAGTTCCATGGCTAGGCTAGTTAGAGTGTTGCTTTGAGAGTTCTAGGGTCAATAACTTGGTTGAGTCTGAGACCGATTGGGTTGGGTGAGTGACCAAAGCGACTTTGGGGGTAGAATTCATAGATGATTTCCTATGGTTGAGTAGAAAATTACTTGTTAGTAGTCACAGTTCCTTTGTAATAGTATTTCCAAAGATAAGTGTTGTGTCTCTGTTATGAATTCCTGTTTATGATTTTGATTATTAAGTTGGTATTTTCTTTTGTATGGATTGGGTAATGGAATTCATGGATGTATGATGTTTGGATTGAGTTGCCTTCTACATTGAGTTTTATGTATACGCGACGATTGCATTGATAGGCCGTGTGCCTTTATAATTCAAACTTCCTTAGTGTAATTGTGTTAAATTTATGCTATGCCCTTTGGCATTATGTAATGCATAGGAGGTGGATGGTGTGGGCCAGATCCAATTCAAATTTCCTATGTATATTAGCATTTACCCTACATAATTAGTGTTGAGTTGAGGATCTTTAAGTGCATTTGAAGTGGTCGATTGGCTCTTGTGGAAGATCAAAGTATTCCTTCGATTGGGAAGAAACCCCATTGTTTATGTTCAAAGTATTAACTTCAAATGGCGATTGATATGGTCCTTTGGTTGTTTACTTCAAAGGGGCCCATTTGAGTTAGGTCGGTTGGTTGTTTTTTAATTCAAAGCATTAAATATTTGAATGTGCTAAAGAGCCCCTTTGATATACCTCAAAATATTATCTTTGAAGTGTCTCGATCAATTTTTTCTTGGGAATAGGGTCAATGCCTTGTTGGGCCAATATTTTAAAATTGTTCGATGACATATTTGCTATAGCAAGATTTGCCCCACCCTATGCAAACTTGCATAAAGGGCCTTTTTCCATTTCCCTATGCAAACTTGAAGTCCCTTTTTGCAAAACCCAGAGCCAAAAACATGATTTTTCCACATATACGCGCCCTACCTATATTACAGCATGCGTATACGCAAGTTGCACCACTACAACCCGCATACATCAATATTTGTGCCCAAAATTAAAAAATGGTGTTTGGTTTCCATGTCACGTCACGAGATCCATGATCCTTGACCTTCCGTATACTGGAAACATTCTGACTCGACCCTTCAGTTCCACTTGAAGGCTACAAATGGGCCAAATCCGAGCTATGGAAAGAGAGGAGAATAATTCAACTTTGAGAGCAAAGTTACTCTAGAGAACTTATTCACTTCATATTGAGTCTGCATCCCTTTGTCCTTTAAGTATGAACACATTGTTCAACCTCCAAGCTCTTCCATGCATGATTGAGAACCTCATTGTCTCTCTTATATGAGCTTGACTTTGGTGGAGGTCCAACTGGAAGGGACTTAGTTTCTCGGTTACGAACCGTGCCGACATAAAAGTTTGTAATTCATTCACTTCTGCTGATTACATTTTAATAGAAATACTCTTTCTCATCCAATTAATATCTTGCGAATATTTGAATTGTTATTCCATGGGCGTATTTGTTATGAATGTTGATGGATTATGCTATTGAATGTGCTAACATTATATATTATCACCATATGCTTTCTTTTATTGGTTGTTGAGGACTAGTTGCAGGTGTATTGCTTTGGGTTAAGTGCTCAACGGTGGAGTTCATCGAACGTCCGGACGAGGTAGGTGTTTTATCTTGTCTTGCTAGCATATTCAGTTATATAGCATACTTGATATTAGAGTTGATTTCTGAAGTCATTTCCGTCTGTTGTGGTTTACCCCTAGCCATAGAGAGATTTTCCTCATAACAATATTTCAAAGAGTCTCGATGGTTTGTCAGGCCAATCTTTTGAAAGCGTCTGATGTCATCTTTCGAAAAGGGTCGATGGTCAACTAGACCAATCTTTTGAAAGTTTCTAATGACATCGTTCAAAAGGGCCCAATGGCTTAGTTTTTTTGTTGGAATTCAAAGTAAGAATGAGGCCTTTGGCCTTTGCTTATTGTTTTTCAAAGTTGGGAATAAATTCAAAAAACACTCGATGGCCTATCAAGGGCACTTGGAATATTTTTCTTTTGAATTGGCTCGATGGTCTATTGAGGGTGTTTGAACGTTATTCTTTCGAATCGACTTGATGGTCTATCAACGATGTTCAAAAGATTATTCTTTTGAATCAACCTAATGTCCTATCAGAGGTGCTCAAAAGGTGTATTTTCAAATCGGCTTGATGTCTTGTCGAGGGTTATCGAATGTTTTTCTTTCGAAGTGGCCCAATGACTTATTGGGGTATTTGAAATATGTTCTTTTGAAGAGGCTTGATGGTTTATCAAGTGGGTCTTTCAAAATTGGTTGATGGCCATCTTTCGAAAGAGCTTGATGAATTTTCCATTGAGGGGATTCTTTGAAAGAGGTTGGGAGGGGAAGACATTTTGGATATGGTTGATGGATTTTGTTGGTGCATTGGACACATTTTTAAGAAGGGCCCGATCAATTATTTGAATGCAATGACTATGTATTTCATTTGGATGATCCAAGGTAAGATCCTTCGACAATTAACTCGATACAATATCATTTGAATTGATTCAACAAGAGTTAAAAAAGGGGATTAATTCAAATGGAAAAGGAATCGAGTAACCTCAAAGGGACAAACTTATTGGAAAACATGAAAAAAGGTACCCCTCTTCCTCAATAAGGATATTGAGGGGGATGGGCATGTTATAGAGTGGCATTGGAGCTCATGTTACGACATTGGGTACATTATAGGCAAGAAATGTAAATGACATGGTATGTTAGGGGTTGGCTACAACAATGAACTTTTATGGGCTAGGAAATTGAATCTCATGTTGTAGTTATGGGCAAGAAAGACCTAAGTAGTCAAAAGAAATTTACAGTTGGTTCACAATTATTGATGGAAAGCCTCCATGAGGTTTGGTGTTAATTCATTGGGTAGATGATGGAGGTAAATATGAATTTATAAGGTTCATAGATATACTCCTGGGAATGGGAAGACTTCTGACAAAGTTGCATAATTTTTTAGGGCTTAATGAAAAATAGGGTAGGACATGGAAAAGTTGTAGGTTATGATAAAATGATCTTGCATGACTAATGTTTCTACTACAAAAGTGGGTATAAATAAAACTAATATAGAGAGTTGTACTCTTAAGTGAAAAGGTAAAATTCATGAACTTTTGGGAGTTTTGTTTCCTAGATTTGAACTCAGAGTTTGGAAAGAGAAAAACCGTTCGAAAGTTGTTCTAGAGGAGAATCAAACAAGAACCATATCTTTCCTAGTGTGACTTTGAATATTTGGAAGTGAATATAGAGCATTAGACTCATGTTTTCAAATGTTCTTTGGTTAACTATGAGGTAATTTCAGAGAAAAGTTTTTGGGCTTTGGATGATAAAGGGATAATTGTTTATGTGCATGAACACCAAGTGTTCGAACTTGGAGTAAGAGTTGAGTGATAGAACCAAAAGTATGAAATATGCATAAATAAGAATAAGGGGGATTACATATTGTGCATAATGTAACCTTAATGAAAGGAATATATCTTATTTAATAAGCAAGGATACTCCATTGAGAGTATCATAGTTATTCTTGACAATGAGAAATCTAGTTTTCATCAATGAAAATGATGACTTCTAAATGTGACTTGAGGATTAAGGTCAAGATCAAGATAAATATTAAGGATGCTAGTGCCTTAGTGAGAATTCACATAGAGCGTTGATCAAAGATCAATGTATACAATATATAATTTTAGAAACACATAGAAAGAGCCAAGGTTATGGGTTCGTTGTTATGAAAAGTGCATCTAGTGCATTGATTACCATAGACAAAGTGTATATAGGATTTGCAAAGAAAGGAGAGAGTTTTGAATGCTCTTGATGTTGAGGAGAAATACTATAGAAGGAAGGAATGTAGAAAGGATGCATGCAAGGAATTAACTACAATTAGATATTTCAATACAAGTTGCAGGGAAGAGTTGTGATGCTCTTGGCTGTTATGGTTTTCACCAAATACAATAATAAAATGGCTAGTAGAGGTATGAGAAATACTATCCTATAGAGGGTGACATCTTATACATAAACGAAGGATACAAGTCCTTAATTCCTTGAGATAGGGAGGGACAACTAAGAAATGAAGGTTATAGAACATGATGGGTAGCATGATTTCCTAAGAAAGGGCCATGGAGACCTTGGATGGTAGATGAAATTTGATAAGAGACAAAGAGGGCATGTATATCATGTGTGAGATGGATGAACCACATTATTGGATGTTAAGGCCCTTAAGGCCCTATGTTAATTCCCTAACACTCATTTATTATTATCTTATTAGTTATGCTTAGGTCGACATAGTGGTAGGTTACATCATGCTCACTTTATCTCCTATTTATAATAAAGAAGAATATTTGTATACACATATGATATTGTCTTGTGCATTGCATATATTGTAAAAGGAGGTTTCCTCCTTGAAGTGGATTATTCATTGGCTATTTTTTGGAGTTTGGTTCATATCATTTGGTATCAGAGCATACAATCCTAGGGTTTCCCTCTTTCAATCGAGACATCTTGGAATTTTCTCTATAGCGTTTTTTTTTTTTTTTTTTGGGTTTCTTCAATCGAGAATATCTGGAATTCCTTCTATAGCTGCTTTTTGGGATGATTTAGATAGAAAAAATTTGAGGCTACTTAGGAGGAATATCAAAGTATGTCTAGTAAAAATTTCAGGCACTGGTTCATTATACTTTTGTTCCACATCTTGTGGAAGTTAGGGTTTGGACTAGTCCTAAAATCAATTTCAAACGAATCATATTTCAATTTTCTCTGTAACGTTTTTTTGGGAAAGGTTTTAGATTGTGAAATTTTCACAATCCTGAGAAAACATATATAACTACTTCGTGTAAAAATTTCAGGTACTAGTTCATTATACTTTTTGAGATATAATATGTGGAAGTTAGGATTTGTGACTAGTCCTGAAATCAGTCGCAAACAAGTCATCTTGGAATTTTCGCTATAATTTTTTTTATGCAAGGTTTCAGACTGTGAAATTTTCATAACTATGAGGAAACATAGTGAATTACTTGTGGTAAAATTTTAGGTTTTGGATCACTTTATGAGATAAAGGCAGTGGAAACTAACGCTATTTGACTAGTCCTAAAACTAGTCTCGAACAAGTGTTCTTGGTAGAAGTGTCATATCTAAAGTTTGGAAATTCCAAATTGAGTGCCACCAATTTTAGTGGAAAGAAGAAAGACAAGATAATTTTAGGTAAAAAATTCAAAATCATATCTGAAATTTTGGACAAGTGGCATGTTCCATACAAGTTATCTATTGGGAAAGGGATGATAATCAATTAGTTTTGGGAAAGTTATCATAACCTTCACTTGGCACATCAAATTTTTTTAGACCTGTAGGATTGAAGAGAGGAAACATCAGAGTACTACCGAACACAATTTTGGACTCAGAAGGGATAAAATTGTAGAGTTACATCAGGACAAAGGATGACTAGCAAGATAACCTCCCAAGTAAGGTTTTAAAGGTACGTAACTTACAATTGGAATAACTTTTGATTGGAAGATCTATTTCTGGTGATTTAAAAATAGTAATAAAGAGAAAAAAAGAGAAGTATTATTATTTTCTCCAATGGAAAGGGGTTATTCAAGAACTAATACTCCTAGAAAACCTCCATAAATCTCACACATGATGTCGAAAGAAAATGAAGACTTCGAAAATAGACTATCCCAATTGAAGAATCAAGTTGAGGAAATGAATGGTAGTATGTTGAAACTTACAAATTTATCCCATTCCCAAGAGACATTTAAAAGGGAAATGGATGATAAAATGTAAATATTGATGAATCATAAGACAAAACAAATGGAAAATAAGATGGATGAAATTAAGTATCAAATGGAAAAGAAGATGGATGGAAATAAAGATCAAATGGAAAAGAAGTTGGATAAATTTAAGATGGAGGAATTGCAAGATTCCATTTTACATACCTTAGGTGGGAGACTTCCTAAAAGTGACACTATGAATGAAGAGACTCATGAAAATAAAAGTAATATTAATGATTAACAACTTGCCAGTAATAAACAATTTTTAGATGTATTTAACTAGACTAATAGTGGAGTTAATTATGGATGGGGTCTTAAAGGTGTCAACTTTTCCAAGGTTGAATTAAAGAAGTTTTATGGAACATAAGTATTTTCATGGGTGAACCAAATAGATAAATACTTTGAACTACATAATATCATGGATGATAATCAAAGGATTTCCATATCAATGTTAGGTACCATATCTATTATAATAGCAAAAAACATTAATACTACAAAAAATATAACAAAACAACAAAATGTAGAGAACCACAACACCAAAATAATATCTTTATTGATAGGAAGCAATGTTCACTTGCCTCTTAGAGGGGGAAACCTTCAACAGAACAACACTCTATTACACTAATTCTCAAGAAAAATCTTTCTCATTCCTCCTACTCTTATTTATACTAATTCTATCTTCTAAAGAACATTCTATAGGAAAATCTTTCTAGAATCTAAAACTTCTATTAGGTATTCTTACATTGACTTGTTCATATTTATTAAATATGCCTTATTAACTAATGCCAGCCTTTATTACATGGAAAGTATATTATTCTACTTACGTGAGGGGTTAGGGAGGTTAGGTCCCTAACATTCCCTCCCCCTTGAAGAACAATCTTGTCCTCAAGGCTTGAGATGAGGAAATTGTTGCAAAATGGTGGCCGACTCCCAGGTGGCATCTTCTAGAGTTGCATCTTTCCATTGAACTAACACTTCCTTGATGGTGCACTGATGTAGATGATGCTCTCGCTAGTCCAAGATTGCTTGTGGCTACAACCAAATGGAATCTTGTTCATCCAACTCAAGGAGACTGGTTTGCATTTGGAATTTAGTTCCAATCGCTTTCTTTAAGCATGAGACATGAAAACCAATATGGAGCTTAGAATGGTTGGGCAGAGATAACTGGTAGGCTATGGGCCCCACTTGATTGAGAATTGTATAAGGACCATAAAATTTGGGATAAAGTTTATGACAATGTTAAACTTTGAGTGAAGTTTTCTTATAAGGTTGCAAATGAAGAAACACCTGGTCCCCTTCAACAAATTGACGTTCAGAATGACCCCGATCTTCCAGTTGCTTCATGCGATTTTGATCCATGAACAAATTTTCTTTGAGGGTATGGAGAATGGCCTCGTAGGCTATAAGATTTTTTTCAACCTCCTAAAACTTTGAGCCACCTGGCATGTATGAGAGAACCGATGGTGTATTTTGTCCATAGATTGCTTCATAAGGCGTCGCGCGAGTATCTGTATGGTAATATATATTGTCCCACCATTCAACTAGGGGTAACCATTGAGTCCATTGATTTTGTCTCTTAGATGAAAAACACCACAAATATGTTTCCATTTGTTGACAACTTCAGTTTGGACATAATTCTGGGGATGATAGGTGATGTCGAGATACAATTGGGTTCCCTGGATCCTAAACAATTATTTCCAAAAATTGTTGATTAAAGTTGGATCTCGGTCATAGACAATAGAATGAAGCATGCCATGAAGTTTGAAGATATTATCCATGAAAATTTGAGCCACTGTGGATGTGGTGAATGGGTGTGGAAGAGCATATTTAGAAATACAATCAACTACCACCATGATTTCTGAATTAATTCCCAATTTAGGTAAGCCCACAATGAAATCCATAGAAATATACCTCCAAATAGCAGGGAGAATCAAAAGCAATTGCATTGTGCCTGGATATTTGACTATTTCTCCCTTATTGCATTGACAAACATCACATTTAACCACAAAGGTGTAGATGTCATGTTTCATTCCATCCCAGAAAAAAGAATGTTTGACCCATTCATAGGTTTTGGAAAACTGTGAATACCCAGCTGTGGGTGAAGCATGAAGCTCATAAATAACTGTTGATTTAAGTTGTGACTGTTTTCTTAAATACAAATGACCTTTGTAGTGAATCTCTTCATTGTTCCAAGAGTACCTTGGAGAAGTTGGGGAATAGTGTTGCAATTGTTGGATTAGGTGAGAAATTTTGGCGTCTTGTAGCCATTCCTGGTGAACAACTTGGAGCGAATATGGTACAATGAAGGAGAGGGAAAATAAGGACCCTTCTTCTTCATACTTCATGGAAAGAGCATCAACAACCACATTTTATTTCCCCTTCTTGTAAATGATCTCATAATCATATCTAAAGAGCCTAGTCACCCAATTTTGTTGCTCCGGGGACAAAATTCTCTGTTCCAAAAAATACTTGAGGCTTTAGTGATCAATTTTAATTTGGAAGCATTTCCCCAATAGATAAGGACACCATAGATCCACGACATGTAGAATAACCAACATTTCCTTTTCATAGATGGACTATCCTAAATGTCTCTTCGAAATGTTTTTGTTAGTGAAGGTCAAAGGCCTACCATCCTGCATGAGGATTCCCCAACTACTTTCCCTAATGCATCACATTCTAGGAAAAAAATCTTTGTGAAGTTGGGAAGTGCAAGGACAAGAGTCGTGCACATAGCCTCTTTCAAGGTGTGAAAGGATTGATTCGCTATTGGAGTCCAAATTAAACATTATTTTAAGGAGGAAGCGGTGGGTGTGAAAGGATTGATTCGCTATTGGAGTCCAAGTGAAAGCATTATTTTTAAGGAGAGCAGTGAGAGGTGTTGCAATTTTTCCATAATTATGAACAAACTTGTAATAATATCCCATTAAACCCAGAAAACCCCGCAAACTCTTAAGAGTTTTAGGGCAAGGTGAATCCTGCATAGCTTAAATTTCTTAGCATCCACCCGAACACCATCCTTGCCGAAAATATGACCCAGGTTGTAACACACCCGACCCCTTATAAGTCTTTGTAAGGAATGGGGCGTCAAAATTTTGTTCTCCTTAAGTAATCATATCCTCCATTCGAGGTCTCTATCACATTGTGCTCGTCCAGATATTTCTAGCCATGGTCTCCATGCTCAAAAATGAGCTCAGAGTTGACAGATATACCTCTCCCAAGTTCCTCAGGTGTTCATTGGTCAGGTCTACGAGGCTTCCATGTGGATCTGACTCAATATACTTCATCCCGAGTTCTCCGATATCCCAGAGCTTCCAGTGTTCCCAAATCTATGGCGGAGGTCCATCCACCAACCAATCCAACGACTGGGCTTGATCCTTGGCTAACTCACAAGCTAACGGGGAATTCAGTGTTCAACCTTTAGATTTGAATTCCAAGCCTAGCCCCTTCCCTCTATCTACAATTGCATAAGACCGCGGGCTATGACCAGATGCTAGGAGAACATGCGCCTAATTCAGTGCTTCGAAGCTTCAGGCTCTGAGCGTTTTCACTTCACCACTTGCCAATTCTCCCGAAATCCGAACTGGCAAAGTTCCAAAATGACGTGAGAGGGATCGATGGTCCCTTCTCCCTTTCCAAATCAATGACCCACAAAAAAATCGTGCTTCGATGCTTCGACGAATTCCCAAGTACTCACAATCGCAAACCTCCAAAGTGCATCTAGTCCAGAGTGTTAGATCTCCTAACACATGTCCTCCACTATCAACGGTCACGATTGACTTCGACGCTTCGACCTTCGAGAGTTCTCCATCCACACGACCCCACTTTATTCGAAGTGGTTATCCTCCGAAATGAAGGATCTGCTGACACCTGTCCTCTACTGATGGATGACTCCGATATGCTTCGACTCCCGGCTCTCTGGGAGTTTTGGGACGCAAGCTCCTCTTTTCTCCTGGAGTCGGTCAACACTGGGTTGACCATAGCCTAGATCTAACGGTCCAAAAGTATCCATGTAACCCTAGAGATATATGGATCGTAACTTCCTTTAGAGGGTCCCTTGGGTCCCCTTGTTAGGCCATTCCTAGAGGGACATCTGTCATCCCAAAACACTCTGATTAGAATACGTGGCACCTGCCTCAGGTCACTGACGTCCCCTTACCTTTCCACGAGGTCGCCATACCTGTAAACACCGTCACTTGACACGTGGACCCCCACATGCTCTCGACATGATACATGTGTCCCCACGATCGAACAATCAAGAAGGGTCCCGAAGAATCCATAGATCCATGATCCACATTACTTCGCGACTCCGACCTTTGGGGGTTTTGACGTTACAACACTCCTGTCCTACCGAAACGGTCAATGCTGGGATGACTACATAGTAGATCCAATGGTCAGGATAGTTCCCATGAATCCTCATATCTATGACCCAAATTAACTTTGAGACTTCGAGACTTCGGGGGATTCACCTCCTGTACAACGAATATGCCCAATTCATCGAACATGCAAAGTCCGAAGGGATCAAAGGATTAACATTCATGTTCCTTCTCCAAATCCGACAATCGTGAAGAGATTCAACTCCTCCTGATCTAATCTCATCCATTCGTATTCCAAACAAAAGGATCTTCACTTTTGATACTTGAATCTCGCTATCCTTCCCGAGCTTCGTCAACTCTAAAATACTTAGGCACTTTGCGCTATTTCTCATGAACTTAACACTTAGAGGAATTCTTCCACACACCCCTTGCACTCATTCGTCAACTCTATAACTTAAGAGGCTCTCGGTCTCTACCCACTTCGTAGAGACTTAGTGCATACATGCACTACCTCTCCTGATCTTAACAGACTCCTTCCTCCAGGAGACTCAGAATGAATGGGAGTGTTGACATGCACATGTGACCTATGCCCAAGGTCGATGAACTCATAGTTTGTTTATTTTAACTAGAGCCACTACAAGGCTTGAGAATTTATGTGTACGAGCCAGATAATTCATTACTTTCTTAAATACACAATCAGGCAAAATTAAAGGGATACAGTCTAATCATTAAGCAAATATGCACATCCCTGAAACATTCATATGATATCTAACTTTAATTTACAATTACAATTCAATTACACAGGATATTATAATACTTATCTATTACAGGTTGTAGCCAACTAAATGACTATGGGTGTTCACCTTTCCACCCAACCATAGGCTCATAGGAATTCATTCTTAGCGCTCTGGCCACCCCCATGCCAAGCCATGATATCACTAGGGAATTTATGCCAATTCTCACAGATCCTTGCTCTTTCACATATTCTACGAGGTTTTTCAAATGCTTCCTCAACATCAAGCTCACGGTCTTCTGCTAAGGTCCCTTTCTTTGCATACTCTCAGATATTTTTCCCTCTGTCATGGCCTCGACAAGGTTTATTAGATGCTCTCCCAAAGTCAAGCTCGCGACCTTTTGCCTTTTCTCAGCTAGAGATTTTTTCACGTTCTCCACTCTTCTCCTCATATCCTCTTGCGTGCCTTGCATGCACATTCCATCTATCCAGTTCATTCTATCAGAAAGAAACCCCAGGTCCATTATGGGTCCGCATGGCCCTATGGTACTTCAAGCTAACCTTCTGCAGCTAGTGGGGTGGTTGAGGGTTCAACCACCTCTCCTTTTCTTATTAACTGTTCTCTTATCGTTCTCACATTCTTTCCTCTAGTGATATCATGGCTAATACTTTTAAGGCTTCACCCCCACAGTAAATTATTGGTAATTAAATAGTGATACATTTACAATGTTCCTATGCCACATAATGGTAATCCTAATTAATGATTAATTACAAGTTGGGGAAAACAGGGGTGTTACAATACCCTCCCCCCTTAAAAGGAACACCGTCCTCGGTGTTCTTTCTCAGTAACACCTGTCATGCCTTTCTCATTCAGCCACTTCATAAGTCTTGACCTTATTTCTCGGTCAGGTCCTTTTTCAGAATCTTAATCTTCATCACTTACCTTCAATAATTTTTGGACAACAAACACATTAATCATAGTCTCATGCAAAAACATTTTACTGTTGCATAAAATTTCTAGGAAAATTTCATAATCTAACACAATACTTATCTGTGTAGTTTGTGGATTTGTATCCACATGGTTGTATTTTTATCCAGGCTCACTGTTTTTCCTTGACATATCTATTGTGTGCATGATCCCAATCAATAGTTTACAAGAACTATCAGAGTCTCCTCTTCCTTGCGGTCACTCACCCTCCAAGCCCAGGTTCAGGCATCCCCTTCTCTTTTATACAGTTCCTCGGGTGATCCATCTTGCCTTGCCAAGGTTTTCTCACATAGTAATAATCCTAGAGACTTTATCGAGCCTTACAGTCGACGCGTCCCTCAGAATTTCTATGCCGAGGCATCCCTCCGACTTGTGTTACCTCAACACAACATATTCCAGGCGTTCATGGCTTACCACGGGGTTCTCATGGCTCAACATTGGCCTCCTTCATGCTTTTCAGCTGGACAGTCTTCATCCATCCTTTCTAGACAAATATTTTCTTCTGACCCATATCATAGGCATACAAAATTCATGAGACATCATCACAATTCTAAATTTCATAATTTTATTGCAATCTGTCACCCACAAATTTTCCTATTTCTTCGTGTATTTTCAGATCTGTTTCACACAGAACTAGATTCACAAGCATGGGACTTTCCTCCCCATAACAGTCTAGCTCAACAAGAAATCAGTCTTCCTTATGGGCTTACAACATTTCCATATCCAAGACTCTTTCTTCTTTCAAGTCAACTTTCCTCAGCCAAATAAATTGTTAATTTCCCATGCACATATATTTTCACTGCACCTTTATAATGTTATCACAAACAATTCTTAAATTTTGCATGCTAACAATCAAATCACTTTTATCTATTCGGTGATACAAAGAAAAATGAACTTTCATTCCATACCATGCATCATTTCAATATATCAACTTTTCAAAATGAAAAATCAAACATCAATTGACTTTAATGAATGTGCCAACATTCATGGCCACACTCATACCCAATGCACCCTTGCATCGATTTCAGGTTATCATTTTTTTTTCCAGGTTAGGCACTCCTGCCAAGGTGTGTTTAAATTAAACCAACTTATTACCATATGGATTCTTTGTCCATATTTACTATTTTAGAAAAACCATATTTTTTTCTCTGAATCGATCACAACCCTAAAATCGTCATTCATGAAACTCCAGGTTTCACATGAATGACTTTAAGTGTTCCTATGACATCCATATAATGTATGTAAAATTTTCGGAAGGTCCCCCTTTCATGCAAACATGCATTTCCTCGAGCAATTCCATGGAATGTTCTAGCTATGAGAACCTTTATTCCCTTATACCCAGTCCTCGCGACCACAGTATAACACATAGTTTAAACTCTATCTTCCTTGACTGGCCTGGAGGAACTCCGTTTTCTCTCCATGTGACCGAGAGCTGTGACATCAACTCTATTCTTTTTAGGTGCTACCCTTTCAGTCCCTGTGTCTGGGTGCTATGATCCTAGCTAAACCCCTTTTCTGCAATTCGATGGTGAAGATCCATCTTCCCCCAGATCCAATGGCTACAATGGATTGCATAACCTCAACTAGCTCGCAGTTTAATTCTCCTTTTGATCTCTGCAATTGATACGGGCCGTTCGATATATGACTGGATCCCAAACTCAAAACAACTCTATATTGAATTTAATTTATGGGTACAGGTCTTGATGTTAACCCGTGTGCATATGCAATCTCCGCAATGATTGTGGGCTGTCGATCTTAGCCCTCGATCGATTTTAACCACATGATTTCTAGATAATAATAATGCCAACACATAAGTGTTTGACCAACAATTTAGGTTGATACATAGCTTCGATGTGTGCTGAATTCAACCACAGAACCCAATCACAGTACGAGTTTTATGCGACATTAACGCATGGGTTCCTTGCAGGTTCGACCACTGATCGTTCACAGATTGATGGTTCACAACGATTGCGGAATCCCAATATGCTCGCTCTTTATTAGAGAGTTCAATATCCACAATCTCAAAAGTGCTCGCCCGACTCTTTTAATCGTGGTCGTTGATTCTCCACCTCGACAAGATCAACGATGTTGGTTGATTGCGGGCCGTGAACTAGTACGTCCATAAATTTTGCCTTCGCGCTCCACAATGATCGACAATTGTCGATCTAATCGAACGACTGGTGTTTGATCCATTAACTCCAGTGGATATTGAAGTCAATTTGACGATTGCGATCAATCTTCCCTCCGATGAATGACTCACATTCATCTCCTCTGTTAGGTTCTTGATTAACCTGATTTGATCAAGATTTTATTCCTAAATCATACTCTACTTGGGTGTCTGTGGCATGAAACTTCCTTTCAAAAAAATTTCGTGCGTAACGTTAAGACAATAAAACATTTTTAGACATGTCCTAGCACATATTTATGCACTTCATCACATTATCCTTAATGTTTTCATGAGTGCAACACAAACGAATATCGATTGTTTCTATAGAAATACGAGCATCATCACTATGGTTCCAAAACATTTACTTTCATCTGCCTACCAACTCTCTCATCCCAGAGAAAACATAATACTCAACAAGAAAAAAATTGAGGGCTCTCCCCTTCTTCCAATTCTTTCTACACCGCTTGGGACATTTCTTCCTAGCTTAGTTATCTCTAAAGGCCTCAGTGCATTTTCTTAACATGGATTCAACGAAGCCTATTCAATCAAACATACTCATTTATTCATTCATTAGTCTTCTATTTATTACACGATGCTTTCAAAATGTAATCCAGGATTCTTTTATATGTATATATAAGCTTGTAGCTCACTGCTTAATTCTCAACAGTTATTAAGGTTGCGACTTTCTACTCCTGACAGAGTTTTCACACAGTTCTTCCACATGGAACTCATTCAGCATGGCACTTCCTTATTGGATGTCCATCACTATCTATGATGGCCTCAGCCTTGAGTTAGCTTTAGCTATTTACCAAATATTCCAGAAGGAATATAAACATGCATCTTTGTCATGCACCCAAATTATGTATCCATACATATTCTGGTTTTGTTAACTTACATCCATGATGTACTTAACCATATGCATAATCAAAATCCTGTGTGTAGCTTCCATGGGTATATTTCACAACCTACATACATCTCTACCTTGAAATTAGTCAACTCATGATTGTTCAAAATCATTCTCATGTGATCCTCAAGGCATAATCATTTTCCTCTTACCCTGAAAACAAACCATCCTTGCTCATTTTCTCTTTCATTTATTTATACTGGCCTTTCCTGGGGAAATGGAGTACATTCCCCTTAAGATATCATTCAAAACAAAGATTTCATGACTCTTCAAAATGGATTCAACAATGAATTCATGGTATTCATTCAATCTTGGTAAGTGTAATGCTTGTCTCTCATTTCACTCATTTAGGCAGTCACCTCGCGCCTTTAGTATACCTATACTCTTACATCATACATGTGCATCACTTTCACATTTAATATCATTCATAACTAACTGGTATTACTATGAGGCTTCATATCAAGAAGTTTCACAATGCATTAAATCCATGCACTCAATCATAAACACACACAGTCCAAACGCTCATCATGCAAGCCCATTGCTTGTACCTTTTTTTCGTGTCATTCACACACATGGAAACATCAGAATTCTATATCCTTCTCCCAAGGATATTCAAATCATTCTTATGGTAAGTCTCATAGGAGAACTCAACATTGAGCTTCCCTCTCAGTTGAGAGCTTGTAGTCATATTATTCTCGTAAGTATGTATACACATATTTGTGTATATGTAGGTGCATCTCTTGCACCTCTTTATTTACCTTGATAATTTAGTTTTATCATTAGTGTTCTTTAGTTAAATATTATGGTCACTTACATGACTAATATCACAGTCATAACTCATACTGATGTTTCCCTCTCTTCATTATAATAACCAACAAAGGTTACTTTTCTCTCTTCYGTATGATAACGACTAGCAAGAAAACACTCTTGCCTTAATTTCCATAGATCATTACCCAACTTATAAATATAATACGGGCAATTAAAAGCATTCCCAAGGTAACATGGCAGCCAATATAGCTTCCAACTATATCTATATGTCTACCATCCACCACTGGATGTCAATCTGACCCATTGGGCTTCTATAAGTGCCCCAACACTTCCTTTACCACATTCAGGATCAACATTTAATCAACCATTTTACCTTAATTATAATAAATTTTTAATGTCTAATAACATTTGGACTATTCCCTTAAAGTCCAAATGCAATTTCGAGTTGTGTTAGTTACTAAGTATTCTAGTTCAGAAATCTAGAGTATATTTAGGTCATAATTAGTCTTAACCATTACACCTAGAATTCTTCCTTCTGTTTAGCAACAATTAGGGACGGAGGCCACTCTCCTCCTCCCACAAGAATTATGGCATATTAGTTTCCTATCCACCAAGAAAGGGAGGCTGCTATGATTTCTCACTCAATCACTCTATATTTCTACAGTTCTGTTTATCATCTTGATTAGAAAAATCTTGCCCAACAATTCCTGTACCCAAAAAAAAAATTTGTTTCTCAGTTCCCTTCGAAACCCGAGAGCTGCGCATGCTCTCCTTTTTTCAGGGAATGGTCACCAGACTTATTCCTTTGATTGTGAGGGGTTATACACTTATACTAGGTTTAACCCTTCATTAAAGTAGTAATTATTATTGCTACAGATCCTTTCCATCCGTTCACATCCAAGTCTTGCTATTAGTGTCCGTTAGCATAATCCCACTCTTGTAGAATCGGCTATCATTTCTCAAAGAAATGCTAGGATTCCTTTGTCACAGACTTAGCATGATTCAATATGGTTGGTTAAAATCCCAACTATATTTTAAATCTGCATCCTTCTACTCAAGGAAATTATGTAGATGATTTATGTTTGGCAGTAATATTCTCCGCAGGCTCATCTTAGCCTTGGTAACCAATTCTTATGACTGTACAACAACATGTACAATTGCACGGTGAGGTCAACTTCTTTATTTGGGAACATTAGCAACATACAATGCCAATTTCCAAAACATCTATCAACAGTAAAGGATCTCATTCCTCTCTTCAGTAGAGGTTTTCTAAACCTCCTAAGAATGCGGTAAGATAGGGTGTTACCCCTTGAATTTCTCAAGAAATATTTTCATATGACTCGTGCATGAGCCCAAGCAAGCTAAGTGTTGTTTTCGTGCTCTAATACACCCGACCCTTTATAATAATTTTTAAGGAATGGGGTGTCAAATTTTTTTTCTCCTTAAGTAATCAGATCCTCCATTCGAGGTATCTATCACATTCTGCAAGTCCAGATCTTTCCAACCATGGTCTCCATGCTCAAAACTGAGTTCAGAATTGGCATATATACCTCTCCCAAGTTCCTCGGGTGTTCATTGGTCGAGAACAAGGGGCTTCCATGTGGATCTGACTCAATATGGTTCAACCCGAGATCTCTGATATCCTGGAGCTTCCAGCATTCCCAAATCTATGGTGGAGGTCCATCCACCAACCAATCGACTGGGCTTGATCCTTGGCTAACTCATAGGTTAGCAGAGAATTCAACGTTCAACCTTCATATTTGAATTCCAGGCATAGCCCCTTCCATCCGTTTACAATCGCATACGACCGCGGGATATGACCAGATGCCAAGACAACCTGTGCCTAATTCAGTGCTTTAGAGCTTCAGGTTTCGAGCGTTTTCACTTCACCACTCGCTAATTCTCCCAAACTCCAAACTAGTCAAGTTCTAAAATGATGTGAGAGGGATCAATGGTCCCTTCTCCCTTTCCAGATCAACGACCCACAAAAACTTCAGGCTTCGACGAATTCTCAAGCACTCACAACCGAAAACCTTCGAAGTGCAATTCTTTCGGAGTGTTATATCTTCTGAAACACGTCCTCCACTATCAATAATCACGATTGACTTCGATGCTTCAAAATTCAAGAGTTATCCATCCACGTGAACCCACTTTCTCCGAAGTGGTTATCCTCCGAAACGAAGGATCTGCTGACACCTTTCCTCTGCTGACGGATGAATCCGATCTGCTTCAACTCCCGGATCTTCGGGAGTTTTGCGACACAAGCTCCTCTTTTATCTTGGAGTTGGTCAATGTCGGGCTGACCATAGCCTAGATCTGAAGGTCTGAGGGTATCCATGTAACCCTTGAGATCTATGACTCATAACTTCCTTTCGAGGGTCCCTTGGGTCCCGTTGTTAGGCCATTCCTAGAGGGACATCTGTCATCCCAAAACACTCCGATTAGAATATGTGGCACCTGCCTCAGGTCACCGACATCCCCTTACCTTGCTAAGAGGTCGCCATACCTGGAAACAACATCACTCGACATGTGGACTCCCACGTGCTCTCGACATGATACACGAGTCCCCACGATTTAATGGTCAATAAGGGTCCCAAAAAATCCATAGATCCACGGTCCACATTACTTCACAACTCCGGGCTTCGGGGGTTTTGACGTTACAACACCCTTGTCCTCCTAAAATGGTCAATGCCAGGATGACTACATCGTAGATCCGACAGTTGGGATAGTTCTCGGGAATCCTCAGATCTATGACCCAAATTAACTTTGAGACTTCGAGACTTCATGGGATTCACCTGCGAAGTCCAAAGGGCTCAAAGTATTAACATACACGTTCCTTCTCCAAATTCGACGATCGTGAAGAGATTCAACTCCTCCTGATCTAATCTCATCCATTCATCTTCCAAAAAAAATGAGCTTCCCTTTCGAGACTTGAATCTCGCTATCCTTCCTGATCTTTTTCAGTTCTAAAATACTTAGGAACTTTACGCTATTTCTCCTGAACTTAACACTTAGAGGAATTATTCCGCACACCCCTTGTGCTCATTCGTCAACTCTAGAACTTAAGAGGCTCTCGGTCTCTACCCGCCCCACAGAGACTCGGTGCATACATGCACTACCTCTCCTGATCTTAACAAAATCCTTCTTCCATGAGACTCAGAATGACTGGCAGTGTCGACATGCACACGTGAACTATGCCCAAGGTTGACGAAATCATAGTTAATTTATTTTAACTTGAACTACCGCAGGGCTCGAGCATTTATGTGTATGAGCCAGATAATTCCTTACTTTCTTAAATACACAATCAGGTAGAATTAAAGGGATACAGTCTAATCATTAAGAAAATATGCACATCCATGAAACATTCATAGGATATCTAACTTTAATTTACAATTACAATTCAATTACACAGGATATGAGAATACTTATCTATTACAAGTTGCAACCAACTAACTGACTATGGGTGTTCTCCTTTCCACCCAACCATAGGCTCATAGGCATTCATTCTTAGTGCTTTGGCCACTCCCGTGCCAAACCATGATATCACTAGAAAATTTATCCCAATTCTCACAGATCCTTACTCTTTCACATCTTCTATGAGGTTTATCAGATGCTTCCTCAACATCAATATCACAGTCTTCTGCTCAGGTCCCTTTCTCTGCATACTCTCAGATATTTATCCCTCTGTCATGACCTCGAAAATGTTTATCAGACGCTCTCCCAACATCAAGATCGTGACCTTCTGCCTGTTCTCAGATGGAGAGTTTTTTTCATTCTCCACTCTTCTCCTCATATCCTCTTGTGTGCCTTGCATGCACATTCCATCTATCCGTTTCCTTTTGTCAGAAAGAAACCCCAGGTTCGTTCTGGGTCTACAGGACCCTGTGGTACTTCAGGCTGACCTTCTGCAGCTAGACCATGCTTCCATTCATGGGGGTGGTTGAAGGTTCAACCACCTGTCCTTTTCTTATTAATTGTTCTCTTATCATTCTCACATTCTTTCCTCTAGTGATATCATGGCTATTACTTTCAAGGTTTCACCCCCACAGTCAATTATTGGCAATAAAAAAATGATACATTTACAATGTTCCTATGCCACAACATGGTAATCCTAATTAATGATTAATTACAAGTCGGGGGAAACAAGGGTGTTACACAGGTACTCCAATTCTGAGGCTCCGAAGACACATTTGGATTGTTTGAGGAAAATTTGGTGTTGAGAGAGTAGATGGAGAACTTGATCCACATGGGTGAGATGGGATGGATAAGTTTTACTATCGATGAGAATATCATCAAAGAAAACTAGGAAAAAATGACGGAGAAAAGGATAGAATACATGATTCATGATACTTTGGAAAGTGGAGGGAGCATTACACAGGCCAAAGGGAATTAACAAGAACTCATAGTGAACCTCGTGAGTTGGAAATGTAGTCTTGGGAATGTATTCCTCTTTCATATGTATCTCGTGGTAGCCAGAATGGAGATCAAGTTTGTAAAGTATTGAGCACCACTCAATTCATCGATTAGATAATCAATGACATGAATGGGAAATTTATCTTTGATGGTGAGTTTTTTAAGGGTTTGAAAGTATGAACACATGCAGCAAGTGACTTATTTATTGAGTACCATGGACACATGATAAGAATAGGGGCTGGTACTAGGACAGATAACAATTGCGACAAGCAATTCGCTAACAATTTTCTCAATTTCATTCTTCTGGGAAAAGGGATGAAGATAAGGGAGAACATTGGGAGGAAGACTACACGGGATGAGAGGAATGGAATGATCATGAACACCACAGGAAGGGGGAAGTATATGGGGAGTGGAAAAAAAAAATTGTGTTTGGAGAGGATAGATTGGAGGTCAGGATTGTTACACATTATTTTCATCACCCTTATGACCATTAACGATGTAAACCTATCCTTTGTCTTTAAAAGGATCAGTGGCCTGAATTCCTGAATGAAGAAGGGAGAAGAACTTTTCCTGAGAGAAGAAGTTGTATTTTCCTTTGTAAAAACCTTATTAAGGAAGGTCATCACAGGCTACACTATATATAGGGTGTGACAATACTTGATCATCTCCCCCTACTTTAAACCTGTCTCGCGACATCGTCACACTCTGCTCAATTATAGGGATGCGACGATTTTTGTACGTGGGAAAAACGAGCATCTTCTCGATGCTTCTAGAAGGAGAAGCTTCTATGGTGAGGTGGCCTCTGATTGGTTTGGATCTTACTTTCTTTTCTGATTTAGTGGGATCATCCTAACCTCCTCACCTTATCCTCTTCATCTTATAAAAGGAGAGGAGCTCTCATGGATAAAGTTAGCTTGATTGGGTTGGAAAGTTCTTGAGCTTGTAGATTGGAGATTTGGCTTGAGATTGTTAGCTTGGTTAGAGTGGATTTGATATTTTCTTTGTCAAGATAGATTGTGAGTGACTTTCAGATATATAGTCACAGAATCCATGGATCAGAAGTGTGTGGGAAGCAAGGGACTGTTGGAAGGGACCTTACGACATCAAATATTTGGTTGTAATATCTCTTTCTATTATTTAATAGAGATGCACTTTTATTTCCTATATGAATCTTATTTGTCCATATTGTATGATTCCTTGATCACATACATAGTTTCATGTCAAGTAGGCTCTGTTATTATTGTCTTCTTTGGCTTGTGTTCCTTTGCAGATATTTCTCCATAAGCCTTACGACAGAGCTTGGATTGCATGGACGAAGTCAGATATTCAATATTTAAAAGGTATGTTCTAGATCCATTTCTCATTTGATAATTAAAATCTAAGGGAAGAGTAGTGCATTGTCTTGTTTTGTTCTAGTTTCGTAGTGAAGCTATGGGGATTGATTTGTGTCTGCACTTAATAATTAGCTTGATAAAAAAATTTGTGACTCCACTGGGGAACGAATTGTTTTCCTAGTTTGTCTTGATTTCTTGATTTGATTTCCTGGGTTCTATTTTCTGAGTCGCTGGGAGATCCAGATGAACTCTTTGACTATTTGAATTCATTGGAAAACCTTCATACTTTTTATTTTTTCCTTTGATCGTCGCACCCTGCTTTGAGAGACAGTGCGACGATCTAGGATCGGCACACCCTACCTTTTTGACACAATGCAACGTTGTCACACTGTATATTTTCTTTGTCTTACAACAATCTAGGATCGTCGCTTTGTGTTAGTCTACAGCCTGCGACGATTGTGATTTTTTTTAGTTTTTGATGGTTTTCCCTAGCCAGATCTGTGATAGGTGTTTGGGGTGATTTGTTGCATCTGACTACAGACTACTTGACAGTTTTGAATATGATTTTAGCCATCTTTGCTTTGTTTTAACTTGTTTTCTTTTGAAAGATTTGATCTCTTGCTTTAAGTGTATTTCAGTTACAAAGCATTGTTTTTTCTTTAGAATTGTTTGGTGAAAGAACTTCTTTTTCTTTTATTGAATAGTTCTTGTTAAAAGAGAAAAAATGTTTGGGTTGCTTTGTTTTATAGAGATTTTCTATTGCTTTTAGCTATCTTTGAAACAATTTTTTTTAATTTCTTTCTTTATATTAGATTGGGGGCATCCTTGCATTTGAAGTAGTAAAATTGCATGTTTTTTTGCATTTTTGGTCTCGAATTCTTAAAAACAAATTCCCCCTCATGGCCGGGTGGGGGCCAAGAATCGTGTATTGGTGTACAGTCTCTTTGGTTCATTTCTTGAAGATCTTCATATTAATGAGTTTAATAAAATTTTGGGACATTTTTCATCTGGGAATGATAAACATTTTCTCCTTCTCGTAATATAGCTTTCATCGAAGTGAAATATTTGCATTCTCATTTCTTTGCATTGTTTAGAGTCGATCAAAACATCACTTAGTCCATGCCATTTTCCTCTTGAGTAAACAACAACATTAAAATAAAGCGCGTATAAAAATTGATTAGACATTTTTATATTTTTTGGTAGCAAACCTACATTAGATTAGTTGTAGGGCTTTGGAATAGGCGTGAAAGATAACTTTCCAAAGTTGTAAACAAACATAGAATCTTGATTTAGGGAGCGGTGAAATCCACTTGCTACATTTTGTCCTGGGATGCTATTCTAACACAAGGGTCAATCGCGAGGTCGCATTAGGANCTTTGGAATAGGCGTGAAAGATAACTTTCCAAAGTTGTAAACAAACATAGAATCTTGATTTAGGGAGCGGTGAAATCCACTTGCTACATTTTGTCCTGGGATGCTATTCTAACACAAGGGTCAATCGCGAGGTCGCATTAGGACAGACATAGTTACTTACCCTTCTTTGTCGGTCTTAGTGTAGAGATTACATGTACTATTGGGGGTCACTTGAGGGTATACCCACGATTATGTGTGGGAGATAATCGAGTTGATTTCAGGCTAGATACCCTGCCTTTGCGCGTGGATCAAACTGTCGACTGTTTCCCTAGGCATCATTGTCGTAATTGGTAACTTTACTAGCCTATCTCTTTAGGGTATTTACATAAGGTGACTGTGGAGGGGCAAGTCTTCAGGGTACCTAGAATCGACGTTGGCCAGACTCACTCGGGATCCTTGGAGGGTATACCCACGATTATGTGTGGGAGCTTGCACCAGGGTGTAAGTTCGTTAAGCAGGTTGTCAACGTAAATTTTCCACCCACTTTATCTCAGCCCCTTCTTACATTGTTTTTGCGACGTTGGATTTCATCACTAACTAATGCGTTCATTGTGAGAAGGTTTTGTTTGTTTGGTTGCTTCCTAGATTTTTAGCGTGTGTTATTTATTTTCCCTAGCATACTCTAGGTTGGATATTTATTTAATGGAATCAGTTCTCGTAACCACCAATGAAGGAAACCTTTTTCCAGGGGAACCTTTTGTTTTTCCTTCTTACGGAAACGTTGGTCCTCCTCACATCACTACTTTGAGCCTTCCAGGTCTCACAATTGGATTACCGGTATGGTTTTTTTCCACTCAGGTAATCTCGAATGCATCTAGTGATTTTGTTGTAAGCACTTTCCCCCAAGAACATCAACCTCATGTTGATCCTTCACCTTCTTCACCAGTAAGATCTTATTCATCTTCTTCACTTGCAAGGTATTCTTCCGCTTCATCTTCTTCGTTGAGTGAAATCTCTACAACTAGTAACTCGATGGATAAGAAGAAGAAGAAAAGGAATAATAATAATAAGAAAAATAAATAAGGGTCCAAACTTCCAACTGCCGTCGGACATGTTGGAAAGAAACAAGTCACTGTTGATCGTGCTGGGAGTGTTGATGATGCCAATATCACCCAAACAACCTATAAGCCCAAGTACCCTTGCAAGATTTGTAAGGGTATCCATCTTATTAAGGATTGACCTGGTTTATCTAATGTTATAGAAGCATGGTCTACACACCCTCACAAACCCATGTCATCAGCCTCTGAACAACATGTTGATAACCTCCCGTCAACTAGTCAGGATACTATTGGGAAGAAGAAAAGTAGAGTCAAGTTCCCGTGTATGTTATGCGGAGGGAGTCATCAAACTCACCTTTTCCCTCGCATGGATGAAGCCTCAAAATTACTGGAAGACATGACTATTTCTCAACCTCAAATTCCAACTGCTTATCACAAAATTACTCTTGACCCACCTGTAGTTGATGGAATGATCAATCCGGTCCCTTCATCGGTCGGTCTGGTTGATCATGTAGTCAATCTGGTCATGTCCTTAGTTTATCTTGTTGACAAAGTGGTCGATACGATCCCATCCTTGGTCGATCCCTCTCTCCTGTTAGAGGGTGCAACCCAAGTGGTCGATCTGTTTCCACCTGTAGACTCCATTCTCCCCTTGGAGAATGCAACCCAAGTGGCCGATCTGATCTCATCATCGGTCGATCCTACTCTCCCACTAGAGAGTAAACCCGATACTGCCCATGTTTTTCTCGTTAATACATAATCTACCGTGTTGGGGGGCATTCCTCCTTCTCCCGTGAAACCCCTCCCAAGTAATGAGGCCATCCTTTTTAATTGGGGTGTGCTAACTAGACCTCGTCTTCCATCTCACATTCCTTTCAAGATTACAATAAAATTTTGTGGTCAGGACGTTCCTCTAACGTTGATAGATGAAGGTTCATACGTTAATATTTTGTCCTCTATTGCTTGGCAAGATTTGGGTTATCCTCAACTTGTGCCAGTTACATAGAATCTGTTATCTTTTAACATAAGAACCAGTCACCCTTTAGGGATCCTTCCTCAGTTTCCTGTAACTTTAGGAGGGAAAACTGTCTTTATTGGCGTCATGGTATTCCAAGACCCCTTGGATTTCGATTTAATCCTTGGGCGAGATTATGTCTATTCCATGAAAGCTATCGTGTCCACTCTTTTTCATGTGATATATTTCCCTCACGATAGAAGAATTGTGGCTATTGATCAACTTTTGTTTGTTGGTTCGGACTTGACCATTGACTCAATGACCTCCCTAAATGGTTATTATATGTAGTCGGTATCCCCCTTGCCACAGGTCAATTATGTGGCGTTGTCTCCCATGCCTTCAACTGCCGATGAAGATGAGCCTCTCACTATAAGCTCAGTCTCTTCTGACTTGGATTTGGTAGTTGAAACGATTATCTATTCGGTAGGGCTTTTGGATCTTGACCTATTTACTCCCGTTGTGACCCTCAACATGTGTTCCTTCCAGAGCTTTTTTCTTCCATCCAGTGAAGATATCTTGGAAGCCATGTTCGAGTTTTGTTCCTTGACATGGTGTCCTTCTAGAGCATTGTCCTCTTCGAAGCCATGATCAAGAAGAGAGATGTTGAGCATGGTTTTCTGATTTCAAGCTCATTAAAAAATGAAACCAACGTTGAGCATGGTTTTCTGATTTCAAGCTCATTAAAAAATGAAACCATCTGTGAGGAAAGTTTTCGAGTCTCTGTAGAAACCTTGTTAAAAAATGAAATAGATCTTACGAGCATAGTTCATGTTTCTGTGTCAAGATCATTAAAAAATGAAACAAAGGTATGGGGATCGAACCTGGATTCATGAGCATAGTTCCTGTTTCTGTGTCAAGATCATAAAAAAATGAAACATAGGTCTTGGGATTAAACCTAGATTCTCGAGCATAGTTCCTATTTTCGTGTCAATCTCGTTAAAAAATGAAATAGATTGTTCCCCCTCTTTGTTTGAGTCAAGTCCTCCGTCTAGTATTTGAAGCTTCATTTCATTCACCTTTGCATTTGGACGAAACAAAGCTTGGGGGGTATTTGCTTACAGCCTCTGGACTTCATGTTGAAGTTAAGCCACTAGCTTCTTAAGCTGGGCGATAAGTACCAACCATCCATGGATTATGCGTTGGGAAGTCACAGGCATAGTTTTATCGTTAATACAAAATATAACTCAAGCATGGTTTTCTCTAGTTCAAGCTTGTGTAAAAATGAAACCAAGTCCAAGCATAGTTTTGGCTAGTTTTAAGCTTGTGTAAAAATAAAATCTATCCAAGCATAGTTTTGTTTTGTTTTAAGCTTGCATAAAAATGAAAACAATCCCGATCTTAGTTTTTGTTCTTTCTTTTGCTCGTAAATACATGAGAATGTAACCGAGTAAAATTTTATCACTTTTTCGGACTCGTAAAGCTTATACGAAAAATGAGCCCCCTAGAGTTCCCTTTAAACTCTTTTTAGACTCTCTAAATATGAAAAGATTGCTGAGCGACCTTGTTATTTTCACTCTCGTAAAAGTATTTGAAGAAAACATTTGATGAGTGGTAGGTTATCTCTTTTTCGGTCTCGTCAGATTAATTTACGAAAAAGGACCTGATGGAGTTCTCTTTAAGTGTTTTTCAGACTCTCTAAACATGAAAACCCCCCAAGTTTTCTCTCTTTAGACTCGTTAAACAAACATTGAAAGACCCATATGGGACCAAACCACTCCTTCCTAGGGTTCGTTAAATATACTCCGAGGGACTCGTCAGAAGGATGAGCTTACATTTTAAGCATATGTTATCCTCCTCAAGCTTGTGTAAAAATAAAGAGGTACTCTCCAGAAATGGTGGGGGAAAATTTGGGAAAGAAATGTATCTAAACATGTATTCTATGGAAGAGTCAATTTTGAACATGACACCCTTTCACTTGCTTTGTGTCTAGGTTGGAATATCCACTTGTCTCTTGGTCATACTCCTTTATAATATTACCCATTGGTTTGTGATCTCTGTCACTGAGTTAGTGTTTCCAAGACAATTGTCTTGTCATCAATATGTTCAAAGAGAAGTTCAACCCGAAAAACCTTCTATTGCATCGACCATTTCCACAGTCCTTAAGCCTTCTATTGCATTGACCATCTTTAAGTCAGTCACGAATCACTGGTTACTTTGATCTACTTCAAATATTGTTACATGTTTCGTGTCATTGATGGGGGATACATTAAGGCCCTCCTGTGATGGGTCTTTTCCTATCAAATTCAACTCATTATCTAGGAATTAGACTTAGAAACTAATTGGTACCTTGGAACTTACTTGCCTCAATGGAAGGTTTCCTCGCTTTCGACAGTGAGTTTTCATTATTGACCCCTGATCAGGAGATTCCGCCAAGTGTTCGACTTCAACTCATTAATTCACATTTGTTGGATTGTACTAGAGTACCTTGGGATTCATTGACATTACTGGTGATTTCCCTCGCACTTGTTAACGATATTCATTAATTACTGGTAATCAAGTGGTTTCTACCATGTTCGACTTCAGCACATGTATTCGCATGGTTAGATTCGTACTATAGAGTGATGGAGATGAAGACCCTAGATCTTTTCTGACAGATTCATGTTGTGTTGGAGTATATTCAGATTATACTATTGCATAGATCCATAGTGTATGTATCATGGCTATGTTCAAATTTGAGTCTTTAACACATAGATCCACAATGTATTTTTGGTGGCTATGTTCATATTTGAGTCATATTGGCATGGATCCACAATGTATGTTTGGTGTCCATGACTTGTATTACTTGACATGGATCTTTGCATGTTGACATTTATGATTTGAGTCATTTGTATTATGAGTATGGGAATTCCTACCTCAATGATGATATATTGTTGTATTGTATTTCCTTGTTTGTTGGCAGGTTTCTGACCGACATGTTCCTTGTTCCCTACACACACTCGACAAAGTATTTCAGCTATCACTCTGTTCTAACTTCATACTTTGGGGGGTCTCTATTACACATTATTTTCTTCACCCTTATGATCATTAATGATGTAAACCTATCCTTTGTCTTTAGAAGGATCAGTGGCCTGAATTCCTGAAGGAAGAAGGGAGGCGAACTTTGCCTGAGATAAAGAAGTTGTGTTTTCCTTTGTAAAAACCTTATTAAGGAAGGTCACTGCAGGATGCACTATATATAGGGTGCGATGATGCTTGATCATCACCCCCTGCTCTAAACCTGTCCTGCGACGTCGTTACACTCTGCTCGGTTATAGGGGTGCGACAATTTTCTTACGTGGGAAAAACGATCATCTTCTCGATGCTTCTAGAAGGAGAAGCTTCTATGGTGAGGTGGAATATGATTGGTTTGGATCTTACTCGATTTTATTATTTAGTGGGATCATCCTAACCTCCTCACCTTATCCTCTTCATCTTATAAAAGGAGAGGAGATCTCATGGAGAAAGTTAGCTTGATTGGGTTGGAAAGTTCTTGAGCTTGTAGATTGGAGATTTGGCTTGAGATTGTTAGATTGGTTAGAGTGGCTTTGAGCTTTGCTTTGTCAAGGTAGATTGTGAGTGACTTTCAGATCTATAGTCACAAAATCCGTGGATCATAAGTGTGTGGGAAGCAAGGGACTGTTGGAAGGGACCTTACGACATCAAGGATTTGGTTGTAATATCTCTTTCTATTATTTAATAGAGATGCACTTTTCTTTCCTATATGAATCTTATTTGTCCATATTGTATGATTCCTTGATCACATACATAGTTTCATATCAAGTAGGCTCTGTTATTCTTGTCTTCGTTGGCTTGTGTTCCTTTGAAGATATTTATCCATAAGCCTTACGACGGAGATTGTATTGCATTGACAAAGTTAGATCTTCGATATTTAAAAGGTATGTTCTAGATCCATTTCTCATTTGATAATTGAAATCTAAGGGAATAGTAGTGTACTGTCTTGTTTTGTTCTAGTTTTCTAGTGAAGCTAGGGGGATTGATTTGTGTCTACACTTAACAATTAGCTTGATAACAAGGATGCACAGAGGGAGTCTCAACTGCTTGAATGGAATGGAGTTGGCAAATAATGCCAGAATGATCTTTTTTGATAATATTTTCCATTCGATGGGAACTTATGATCTCCAGAGAGATGATTGTAATGCCTTGGAACTTATATGGTTGTCTCTCATGTTGGAATTTCATGGTTAATTCCTTAAAATCCATGAGAATGGGGCCCAAAGTGCGAAACCATTCAACACCGAGAAAAATGTCACAACCATCCATGTCAATAAAAAACATATGAGATTTCAGGTGGTACTAACCAATTTGTAGGCACACGTTTGAATAATTCTCACTACATTTCATGGAACCGCCATTGACAATCATGATTTGAAAATTGTTGATGACATGGATATATAAATTGATTTCTTGGGAAATGCGGTGGTGAATAAAATTATGGGTGCTGCCACTGTCAATAAGGATGATGACTTTGTTGTCCTTAATGTAGCGAATTAGCTTGAGGGTTTGGGGAGCAGAGAATCTAGTGAGGGCATGCAATGAAATCAACGGTTCAACTTCTGGTGGGTTAGCGGGTGGAGTAGTATCATCTCTTGGGGGTAGCTCTTCCACAGGGGAGACTTCAGCCTCCTCTTCAACAACATCCTCAAAAATGGCCATAAAAAGGTTATGTTCCTTACACTTGTGCCAGGGAAAATATTAGTCATCACAATTATAGAAAAGACCTTTGAGTTTGCATTCAATCATTTCTGCTCGAGTTAATTTTTAGATCTTGAGATGGGTGGTAGGAGGGATAGGATTGGTAGGTCGTGGGAGAGGAATAAAAGAGGTGGTTTGGTTCCAGGAAAACACAACATGTTTTGCTTCTTTGGTGCATTTAGTAGCTTCCAACCAAGTCTGGGGGTGAGCCATGATGACCCGGGCTCATATTTCATCCTTTAGGACATTGATAAAACATTCCCCGAAGAAGGAATTTGTCATGCCCTATGTTATGAAATCCAAGTGCTCAAAGACAGTTATAAAGTATTCCACTATGCCAAACTATTTCAACTTGGTAAAATGGCCTAAACACTGGGTGTTGGTGTCAAAGCATTCATAAACCTCTGCAACAAACTGGGTCTAAGAAACATGCCCCTGTCGTGCTTTTTTATGCCATTTCCACCATTTCCA